>CAHIKZ030001765.1:47500-412522 GCA_903632075.3 Acanthosepion pharaonis | reverse complement strand
AAATATATATTATTAATAAACGAGCATACATAATCATTTGTGTAATCAGATTTTTTTGTGGATTGCATACTCTTCATAAAAAAAAGATACTTTTAATTAAACTTATATCGATGACACGATTTTAATCTACTTGTAGTTAATTACTTGAAACAGGTGTATATAAATGAACATGTTTAAGTGACAAAATACAATATTGTGAGACAATCAAAATAATGCAGAAATCATTATCAAGATAAAACAAGAAAAACTGCTCGGATAAACAAACAATAAAAAATTTCTGCAAAAAAAAAATGGTCTGAACCATAAAAATAATCAAAGAAATTTTAGAATACCTTTTAATGTTTCAAGAATCTTTGTTAAACACAATACTTCTACTAGAACCATTAATATTTAGAATATCAATAATATATATAAGACATGAAATCAACCAAACTATTAAAAATTAAACATCAAACAAAGAAATCATAAGATGAACAAAAAATATATGAAAACTGAAAATCTTTAATGATGAGTATAGAAAAAAATTGAAAACCTTTATGGCTTAACAATATAATTTAAAAAAAAAAAAAATCCAGACGTCAGTTTGGAGGATTTAATTGTTTTTTACATCCCTACCCATTACCAAAACAGTTACATTATGGATCCTTTCAAAGATGGTATCAAGATTATCCAAACACCATGTCTACCTGTTATTATTCTGTTTCAGCAAACATGAATTTCTATGTTTTTGAGCAATTTGTTCAAAATGATTAATTTTTCATGGTTTTCAAATATTTTATGATGGCTATGGAAAAAATAGTATTTCTTTTAATTAGTAGTTTTGTTATGTCCATTTACATTATATTTTGAAACCTAGGGTTATTTTAACTTTCATTCATAACCAAAAAACATTTTAGAAAGTGTTAATGCTCTCATACCATAAAATCAGCACATATAATTATATATATATATATATATATATATATATATATATATCTATCTCAAACAAATAATATGATAATTAATATACAGACGTTTATCATCTCTCACCATGTTTTGTTTGGGACTTTCACTCAGCCTTATTATCAAAGGACAGTTTCAAGAGAAAATCAAAGGATGTCAATATTCGAATATTTCTTTATTATATGCCCAAGGCTGATTTAGCTTTACACTCAGGGGCCATCATCAGGTGCTTATATGGACATTACAACAAATGGTTGACATGGGTTTTGGTTTACATAGATGTGTCTCATGCAACGATAAATAAATCCCCAGACACTAAAACAATACGTAATCGGTTCATCTGATCCTAGTTGGGGACAAAGAAATACTTACTCAACAGAATCATATGTTAAATTTTATATATATATATATATAATTGCTGACATGCCAATACACCGACAGTTGCAAAATAATTTTCTGCGTGGCCGAGATTGTTTATGCACAAACTTCTGCTGCCCTGGCTGGACATCCAAATGAACTTCAAAACAAAATCTTTGTAATCTAATTTTTCTCTGCTGCATGTAATCGACCATCTTTTACTAACAATCTTAAGTCTGGGCCCCAGTTTTTGATATGGATAAATATGCATCCTTTTCAGGACAAACTTAAGTCATTCTCACTGCTGTCTTTCATGACAAACCTTTTCTTTCTCAGCAAACCTTAATATGCAATAGGAAACTGTCCTTTTGATCAGGACAAATTCAGTCTTTTCCTTGCTGCATGATATACTGTTCCGACAAACTTTTGCTAAACAAACACAGTTTTTTCATAAATTATATACATATATCAGTTGCCCTCTTTAAGGTAAAGTCTTTTACCAATCTGGACTAATTCACCAACATCCCATCATCTCATGTATTACTGTGGTTTCAGTGGCCCACCCTGTCGTGTATTGCCAGGATACCAGCTCATCCATATTTGTGCTCAAAAACCTCAGGTTTCCCAAAGATGCTCCAGTTTCATCATTTGACTACCAACTGTTGGTGTATATTAAAATTTAATTCCCAATGCAGTATTGTCTAAATTTTTAAAAACATTTGCATCTTTTTTTTCCTTTTTGTATTTTTGCCTATAAAAAATTTGGTATATTTTAAAACACTATGTTCAAAATATGGTTGGATTGGCCTGAGTCAATCTTCTTCAAATTTCTATGTTTGGTCCAGATTGTCTAACATAGATACCTTTACCAAAAGCAATAAGATAAACAGAGAATTAGTGTAAATTCTTGGATTTCTTGTTTTTAAATCTTCAGGTCACAACAAAAGGCTTTTTGTGTAACGTATATTCATCCATTTTACTTTGTCTACTTTGCAAATGTTTTAAATGCACTAAATTAATTGAATAGACTCAACATTTCCAGATATTAGTCATTAAAAGAGATATATATCCTCCGTGAAACAACTGTCCAGCCAGGAAGATCTCTGGAAAGCAAAAAGAATTGCTTCAAAGTAATGCTAAAGTCTGAAAAGTGTAGAAAAGTAATGATATCATTTGTTGAAAGATTTCTTCAATTTATAAAAATATCAAAGAAACAATGTGAAATAATAATTTATTGGTGTATATGGGCTTTTGTGTTAATGAAATATGTCTTTTGATTTATTTATAGATAAAATTTGTTGCATTTAGTATCTTTGCATAATAAAACTGGATTATCCTCAAATAAATCATTCATCAATATTTTGATAATGATAGATATTATAATTGGTTTAATTCACATTATATTATGCTCATTTATATATAAGTAAAAATGTACATATTTTTACTTAATCAATTCATCATCATCAGACCCATGACAGATGTGGTTGTTGGGATTGCTCTACAGTTGAATGCTAATGTCTCTGTGAATAATCTTTTCATCCATTCACTGATGTTAACCCATTTTTCCTTTTTTTTCTGTTCAAATGGAACCTTTGTATTTTTTTATGGCAGTAAAAAAAATATATTGGTTCAGACTGTCAATTTTCTCTTCTTGATAGTATTTATGGTTAACACTAATTTTCATTGTGAAAAAAAAAAAGGCTAACAAAATCTAATTTAGGTGATAAGAAGCTATCACGAAAAGACACTGAGCGTTGTTATTTTTTAGGTAACAAAGAAAAGTTACTAAAGATTTTATTTTTTTTAACGAGGAAAAGTAAGATTTTATCACGCATTAGCGTCGTATTTACCGGATTTAATTAATTTATGTTACGACGCGCGAAAGAAGATAGCAATCTGCCCATGGCAATAATGAAAATTTCAAATTGGTCAAGTGGCCTAAACAGAAACTGGGAGATAATGATAATCAGGTCAAGCACTTGACCGAGAAAAATGTCCGTTGGACCACCACAAGTTAGAAAAGAAAAAAGATTAAACCATTAACTATCTTCGGAGATAACATTGATTTGAAAGAAAAACACCTGTTTTATTGTCCAAACCTGGACATGATAAAAATTTTTTTATCGGAACAGATAATTGAATGCGAAAATCTCCAATGGGACCAACCACAGATTGAATTGGCGAAAATCTCGTTGATGAATTCCAGACGACATTCCTTAAGATAGAGATTAGGGACCACACCTCGTGGAAGGTCTGAAAGAAAAAAAGAAAAAAAAAAGATAATTTTTTTTTCTTTGAGCGATAATTGCAAACACCCACGCCACACCCACACTGCTGAGCGTTCATTGGCTGAAGGGTGGCGTGAGCGGTAGGCGAAGGTAAACTATGAAGAAGGAGGGGAGGCCTGTTGACGCCCCTGAAAGGGATTGGTGTGAGATACCACTGTGAGAAAAAGAATTGGGGAGGAGATACCCTTAAAGGAAGAAAATTAAGATTCCTTCTAAAAAATGGAAAATAATAAATTTTCCTGACCGAAAACAAAGAAAATCCTTATTGTGGATTTAGAATTATCAAGGAACCTCAAACCCCGACAAGCCCACCCCGGTTTTGGTCGGCGTCCATATAAGCAGAGTCGCAGCGAGTGGAAAAGCAGTTCCAGTTGAGTTCGCAGTTGAAGTTGAGTTGGTTGAGTTCGCAGTTGAGTTGAGCTGTGAGCTCTGAGACCCGCCTCGCAGAAAACCTGACTGAAAGATCCACGCAAATCACGACCTCAACTTCTAACCAAGAACAATTTATTTTTGAAGAACGACTTAGACTCACACCACCAAAACAAGTTTTACGAATATCGCCTGAAGATACACCAAAAACCAGTTTCTTAAAAAACAAAAACAACTTAAGATGTTAAGACTCGCCTAACAAACACAAAGTGTCACGAATCCATATTAGCGGTTTGGGAGAAAGACGCAGTCCTGTATTCAGCAAACCAGATATAAAATATTTGTTATCCTTTTTTTAACACATTTGAACTTTTCGAGTTATTACTTTATTTTCTTTTTACATATACTTGTGCGATATTACCCTTGTTCGGACTCGACTTGCATTACGGCCCGGCGACTGATTGATTTCGTCTACCTAAGATCAAATCACAACGTGGGTAGGTTAGACTAGAAATCAAAGCAGTTACTTCGGTAACCAGACGTTGGAGGCGAGCTGGGAACGACAAGGTTGATACCGAATCTAACCAGATTCCCATCCGAATCAGCAAAAGGTTAGAACGTCACATTTGGTGCCGCGACCAATACCAAGTCACATTGGTCGTCACAGGGACAGATAGGACAGCGACGGCGCGGAAACAGACGGGGTGACGTCACAATTGGCGCCGCGACTGGGACAGCATGGCGGACACGGCCAGGCATTAGACGTCAGAATTTGGCGCAGCGACAAAATTTGTCAAATGACAAATTTCTATTTGATAAAGGCTGGTGCAGGCGAATGTTGCTCATCATATTAATCTTTCACGCAACAAGATGATAAAATTGCAGAATTAAAATAGATCCCTAATTATTTTACTATGGCATAAATTTTCGCCTATTTCCGAAATTCCCTACACCACATCTTTGTAAAAATACAGACATATTATTATACGTACATATATGTTATAGAAAAACGATGGAAAAAATTGTCAAAGATGGTTATTCTTTCACATGAATCGACAAGACGTGTATGTGTTAAATTAATAAAATTTCTCATTCAAGTCCACGCACATAAATTATATATTCCAGTCCAAATTATTTTTTTTTAAAAAAGCTTAATTTTATATATCTAAGACTGTTCATCTTTTTTGCTTTCAAAAAAAAAAAGAATTCTTCTTTCTTCCTTTATAACATCATTTTTTATTTATTTTTTTTTTATCCATAAATTTTTACTCTGTATCTTATTCAGTTTCTTTAAATTCAATATATCAGATATGTAATATAAATACGCATAAATATTTTATTTATATATATATATATATATATATATATATATATATATATATATATATGACTATGTTTAAAAAACGTAATGCAATTTAAGTATTAATTGTTTTTGAACATATATAAAAATAAATTGACTTCATGGTAAAAAAATAAGAAAAAAACGATTCAGTGTCGTATCTTTCAATTTTTTTTTGCTACAAAGCAAATAAATTAGTCTAATTAGATGAAAATATATTCAAAAAAAAATAAAAGAATCCTGTTCACAACAGGAAGTCATCTTTATAATTGGCAGCGAACATATTGACGGAAAAATAATTATGCTACCGAGAGATTTTTTTTTAAAAATGTATAAAATAAAAACAAACTTGCATCTTGAGAAGAAATTTTGTTCAATTATTTTAGGATATTCCAATTTTTTATGAAGTTTTAAAAAAAATTTTTAGTTTAGGAAATATAGGTTAACAGGGAAAAAAAATTGTTTTTTTTATGAGAACTGACATAAAATGTCCGTATGATTTTAAATTATTTTTTTTTCATTTTTTAAAAGATTTATTAAAATATTTGAAATTATCAATTTCTTTACGTTTAATAGTTTTGAACATTCTAAATAAATATATGGTGATTTTTCCATTAAATTTTTTAAATTCAGGACAAAAATTTTATGGGGCAATTAAACTGAAAAGCATCGAACTGACTACTCAATTGTAATAATTCTAGCAAGAAAAGCTTGCCTAGCATTACCTCACTACGAGGTGCCAATATGATTTTCTAAAATTTTGATAGATATGGCAAAACGGAATATGAGGTTTTTTTCAAGTTCGATCTTGTAATTTTATTTCATGTTCAGATATTTACTCGAGGTGGCTCCTTTTAAATATATATGGTGTTATGAGCTATCATTGAGTTAAATCTATCAGCCTAAATTTTTTTTTCTTTATCTTAATCATCTTTTCCATTTTAAAATATATATATATATATATATATAATTTTAAAATATACAAATTTATTTTGTCATCAAAAAACGTTAACTTTGTTTGTCTTTGTTCGTTTTGTTAACATAAAAACAATGGTAGCATTCTATACACCACGTGATGTCCTTTGCTGGAATTATCACAAATATTTTACTAAAATAAATATTCTAGAAGGCTTTCATTCATGATAAAATAATTATGTAATTTACTTACACTCACATGAATCAATCAATTTAAAACAATATTTTCTACTGTACGAATAATCCTGTCTCTTCCTATTTTGAATAATCCGCCTGTTAAATTTGAGTGTTGTATTCTTTTTTAAAATTTACCAACATTGGGATATGGCATCATATTAAACGTTAAATTCTGAACAGAAACATTTTAAATTATTCGACATTGATTCAATTACGAATAATGTCGTCGTTGAAGAATATATATATATATATATATATATATATATAGAGAGAGATTATGAAAGAAGAAACAAATAAATAAAAATATATAAACATAACAGAATTAAAAATAACCCAAGATTATGAACATTTTTTTATCTGAGAAAATAAATTTATCTGAAAAAGATTTGTTGTTATAACGGAAATGATTTGTTTTTTTATTTAACAACTCAGAACCAACTTAAAATAGAAAAATGTTAAACAAAAAAAATTAATGGTATTCAAAAATAACAAAAAAACAGTCTCAGTTGTTTTTGATTTTACATCAATTGTAAAATGTAACAATTTATTATTTATTCTAATAAATCGATATTTCTTATGATTTTTGTTCCAAATAAACATAAATATATATATATATATATGCAAATGATGAACAGGATTTTATGTATCTTAAAACAAAATTTCAATGACAATTCGTAATAACCTTGTCTGAATAAAACCAGGATTCTGATGAGGTCTTAAACGATTTCAAACCAAATAAAACAGATTCAAATCTAAACTGATGATGCCAATCATTTTATCAATTGATAAGTTCTTTGTTAATTGGGTGAGTCTACTAATTATTTATTTATATAATTTTATATTTTCTTTTTGATGATATATAATATATATTCCAGAAATCGTCTAAGCCTCTAATTAATGGCAGTTTCCCTTCAATCTGTATTTTATTTTAATGATCATCTAGTGTTGTGATAAATCACATGGAATTTAGAATTTAGTAATTCATTTTGAAGATAATTTTAATTTCCATTCCACATTCCATTGATAAATCGGTTTATGACAGTTGAAAGGAAAAAATGATACAATGCAATTAAAATTCACTATTAATTAACCACTGAAGACTGCTTGTCAATAAAAGGGCGATCCAGGAAAAGCTTTTGTAATTATAATTCTTGCCCTGTCAAACCTGTCAGTAAATACAAATTGATAGAGTAATTTTTGATGTTCGCATTTTCAACTCATCAATTATATTTTTATAAATTTTCCTGAGAAAAACATTCCAAATTTAATAGCATAGTAGACTACCTTATCTCAGGCAACATAAGAGTTTTTTCGTAACAGATAATTGAGAAGTAATTGACTCGATTTCATAGGAAACCATGAAATTAAATGCCAGACTAAACTTTTAAGCAGGTATGCACAGACTTACTCTATAATATAGTCATATCAAATTTAAGTCAAATACATAAAACATGTACCTCATTAATCCAACCACGTAATTGACTTAATACATTCAGTTATATGGTGTATAGAAGAGTAAGATATATAATCCGATGTTCTTATTGATATTTATTTTTATTAAAGCGTGCTCAGTGAGGATTTACAAAGCATAAATATTATAAATTAACTGATTTAAAATACGTCTTTATCGCTAAACAGTAATAACCATGTTTCAAAAACTGAAGCTAAAAACTTCAAATTTAATTATATAATTAAATTAAAAGAATTAGTTGCGTTTCATCTTCAAGCGAAGATTGGAATAACTTATTAAATTTACTGAGTTTTAAACGCACGCATAAATTCATAATTTCCTGTTTCCAAGGTTACAGATAAATCCAATTATTCAGACAGGGGCGGTAGCGTGTTCATTTTTATTAACTATTGTTGTATCAATTATGAGTTACATTCGAAAAAGAGGTTAATTTTAGGGAGGTTTCATGTTTTACCCAATGTATCATTTTTTATTTTATTATTAAGTTTTTCGGCATTTTTTTCGAACTTGTATACTTAAAAATTCTTTCTAGGGGTGTTTGTGTTAAAATACATTTTATTTAACAACAAATTTAAATGATTTGTAAACTTAATTAAACTATAATTGTTAGTAAAATAAGTAAATGTAATAGAATTACTGAAATTATTAAAAATTACTCTTTCATATCAAATATAAGTATGTATATTACCAACTCCCATTTTTTAATTCCATTTTTAAGTATTATTTAAGGAAAATCTTTGACAATGACGGCAAAAATAGCTACTTCATTTCGCTGATTCAGTATTTTTTTTATAAAAATAGTAATATATAATTTTTCATGTATGCACAAAGGACATGCGTCATTTGATGAACTACAAATTGTAGCCGTTTTTCTTAATTTCCGTTGTACTGTAAGTGTTTTATTGGATTCTTTTAATTTTTAGCTTAGAGTTTTATTGGATTCTTTGAGGTTTTAGCTTCAGGTTTTGTGAAGCGAAAAAACATTTTAAATCAATTAATTTATTAACTATATATATATATATATAAAGAACCGATAGATCGTTGTTGAAATTACCTGGTTTAAAATGAGTAAGAAATAAATATCACAATGCTGATTTTCAGAATTTTTTAACACAGAATTCTTACTTCAGATACACAGATGATATTATGAATATATCCACACAATATTAATTAATCGAAAACAAAATAGATTTTACCTTTGAATCTGAAACTGGTAAAACATCACCTTTCATTGATATTATGCTACATAGAACTAATAATCATCTTGAGTTGGAGTTTTCCAGTAAATCTACCAAGAAGACTGGCCTTATTTTTTATACTCACAACCGCAACCGAATAAGACCTGAAAATAATTATAGGATTCCGTTTAAGAGTAATAATTATATACCGCTGCCATAATGTACCTGAATAAGAAATATGTATCAAACATACTTTTAAATCCTCAAATATCCTCATTATTTCATCAACAAAGCTAAGAGAAATACATCTAAAATCTACATAAAACCAGTCATATAGTTCTACCTGCCAACAACTTAACATCTACTACCCAAAGAAATTCAACCAATCTTAATATAAAAATAATTATAACTACATGAATAATTATTATGGATATAACCAGAAAGAACAACTATATATAAATCCAGAGCATGTATATATAAACGGCAACAACTGTTACTTACAGTATATTGGGAAATTTTACACCAATGTAGAAAAAGAACTTATCAGGATCATAGAAGCAATAATTTTCATATAAATACATTCAAACACAATTTCGATATAATGTATTTCACTTAGTAAAACATAATTACACTGAAAATTGCATCGTGTTGCTGTCGAACCGACCCAAAATGTAAATATGCACCAGGAATTTTTCAAATATCACTTTTCCTCAAACAAATGCGCATTTCACGTACCAACATTCTTGATCTAATAATTTGAAAAATTCAAAGAAAGCCGTTAAATTTAAAACCCGTTATTATTTAAAATATAATATATTGATTAATCTAAAAAAATACCAGTAACATTAAATATTGGACAATTTTATTTATAATCACTTTAAATTACATGACTCAGCTTCCTCCATAAAATACCTTGAGTGATGAATTTTGTTAAGGATATGTTCACCGATAATAAACATTTAGTTGGGCTTATTTAGAAATACACATTAATTAGATCAGGTAAGACCAAACATGATCATAGTTTGGAAGTGGCATGTTTTGCAAACATTTTTTTATCTCTCATACGGACATGTTAAAAAGAAATTTTAAGACGTGCGATATTTATGGTTATAAGTGCACAATGCGAAGCATGTAAATATCAATGTAGACACCAAATGGCAGTTTATTCAGATCTTTCTCTAATCCCCCCCACACATATATATATTGTTTAAGTGTGTGTATATGGTGGATACATAGATGGCACACGAATGCGTATTAATACAATATTGACCAAACACCAGATTTTATAGACTAGATATCTTCGTTAGTCTGATATTTATTCAACACACACAAACTCATATATATATATATATATATATATATATATATAGTGTGTATCAGAAATACATTTAAAAACTTTGGGCGGTTTTCACACCCCAAAACAAGGACAAATTTCATATAAACTTATGTTCGCAATTATTTCGTTTTTGAGTTATTATGATTAAAGTTTAGGGTAGACGCTGTTAAATGCACAATACAAAAATACTTTTACAAACATTTTTTTGCGGAAACATGTTTATATGGACTTTGTCCCTGTTTTGGAGTAAGAAATCCGCCCGCAAATTTTGTAAAATTATATATATATATATATATATATATATATATATATATATATATATATATATATTTTTCTAAATTTTCCTTTTAAGAGAAAGAATTTTTCAAAAATTTCAAATGAAAGCAGTACAGAGAAATGTTTCTTTGTATGTAAACGGCTAATATTACCATTACCATATTCGTGGCTAAATATTCTCCAGATCACGGATAGGGCGTATGTAAATATAAAAAATGGGCGCTTTGATCAACATTGAGCGGCGACAGTATGTTTTTTTTTTTCTTAAACTCAATGTTAGTGGTCTGTAAATTGCGTTAAAACATGAAACACATTGTCACCATTTGATGTTGACATCATTTCCACATATATTTGACAGAATCACATCCTGTCCTCCATAGATAGTCTGACATTTCAGCTATTTTAATGAATACTTATGAGTGTTCCTAAACTTATAAAATTAGAAAAAAAAATATACCATTTTCCCTCTTATGTATAAATACATGTTACAAAACAAAATCCTTGCTTTTGACTTGATAAAGACACTCGGGAAACGAAACGCGTTGTTCCTCTTGTCTTTATTCGTATTGTTCTTTCACAAGATATATATATATATATATATATATATATATAAGAGACAGGGTATGTGTGTTTAGAAATGACAATTGTGGCTAATATAATGACGACTTTCAAACTGAAAAACATTCTTAGAATATCATAATCTTTGAGAATACAACTGCTATATTCGACACTATCATACCATAATGCTTACCGAGTATTGTGTTGAACGGCATTAGTTCGAAAACACAGTATTAATTACATTTTTTATCAATATTTCCAGAAGTGTCGAAGCAAACGAGTAAGTTAATGAAAAGCAACATATTAATTTGCTTCCAGCATCTGAGATTAGTTACTTGAAGCATATTTTCCATCTCGATTTTACTTTCATTGTTATTGAAGTAATATCGAATATATTGCATTTCATCTGCCATCTGGCGTTGGTGCTTCGGGCAAGTTACGATATGAGTATGCAGAGACGATCACATTGTCAATGTTATTGAGAGATGTTGTCTAGAAAATATTAGAAACTAGCTCAGATGTAGAGATGCTGATAACGTGAAAGAGGAAGATTCTACAGCATTTGCCAGTAAGGCATGTTATCTTCTTGTGCATGCCGTGTCTTTCTGACACGGAATATAAGAGTCTTTTTTTTTTCCATTTTTGTTTTCATCTTAAAACATTTAATGTGCGCACCATTCGTGGTATTCTCAGAAACTTTCTCGACATGTAAATTCCTCTTGCTTCTCGTTTTCACTTTATCTGTGAGCAGCTTATCCAACATCTACTTCCATACAATAGGATTGGTATTACACAGATTGTGCACTATTGTATTTCTTTCTAATCGAATTTCCCTGTTTTTATTAGAAATTTTAGCTTTTTGAATTCATCTTTCGATAATCCAAAGCTCGTTCGAATTTCGGCGTCGCGTTTTACAACCTTTGTTAAAACACTTATCTTTTCTATGTTTCTAACGATATATCTTAATACAGTACTTAGATTTTGGAAGCCATTTTTGCTATAACAACGCACATTTCGATTGTCTATAACTTCTGTCTTATTTATATGTATCAAAGTTTAACCATATCCGTTCGTAACTCTAAGTTTCCTCCCTGTTCCTATTTTACTTCTAACTCTATCGTTTCTTAATTATTCTAGCTTAATATTCTTCGCAATTGTCGGTAGTAAGGTTTGTTTTTTTCTTTACTGCAAGTCATTTCTCTATTTGTTACGATTCTGACGGACATTCACCGCCATATCAGATATTAAATATCTAATGATTACACAACTGATTATGGAGTGACATATGATTATGTGAAAAATAAAGCTGATGATATTGTTGGCAGCAATGATTACATAAATTTCAATGTCCAGTCAGGAGGTCATAAATAAAGAGAATAATGGAGACGAAGATCTTTCGAGAATAAAATTAATTACATTGAATTCATAGAAAATCTGCCAAACCTGACGAATATAGTTCAGAAAGATTTAAAAAAAAAAAAAAAAATCTTCAAAAAGCGAGCAAACTTGAATTGACACGCAAAGGGCCACCTAAACTGATTTATATTCTTAATTAGAAACATGACATGTGTTTATGTTTGGTATTATATGCCTATATTGCCTACAGGTAAAGTCTAATTACACAAAAAAAAATATCAGCCTGAGAAACCAAATGAATTACGGAAAATATAAAAAACACGTACATAATGATTTGTTTTTTTTTTATATATATATATATATATATATATATATATATATATATATATATATGTGTGTGTGTGTGCAGCATTCCTTCATTTATGAATGTTTCATTGAAAACGACAGACAAGATACTTGAGATCAGCTTTTTATTTAATTTTTCGTGTGTTCGCACAAGAGCTTTCTTTCTGGGACACAGTGTGTAGAAACTGTTCAAATGTTATATACGTCCGTGTGCTGTCGGGTATACTTTTAACCATTATCAAGGATGATTTTATTTTTATAGTTAAAATGAGTGTGTGCGTTATGTCTATGTTTTTAGTATGTTATAGAGATGTTTTTTTTTTCCGATACGGTTAGCACATTGTTGCCTAGTTCGTAGTTAGTATTTTTGCGACTTGAATTTTCTTTTTCATTATTAGGGCTTTCATTATTTTTAATCTTATTAAATTATAATATTTGTGCTTTCTACTAGTATGTTTCATATATATATATATATATGGATAGATAGATACGCACACGAGTTATATTTAATATTACACGTCTTTGAGTGCCTTCGAGAATCTTAATAATGATATGATGGGCCTTCCAGCAAGATAGGAATAATTTTATTAAATCTCTCGAATCGCTGAAAGACGTAGATTTGACATGTATAGAAAAAGCGTTTTGTCTACTGAAACAGGTATATCCACTAATGTTTAAAGTAATAAGCGATGACAGAGTTATAAATAAATTCTACTAATTCATTAAAACCTAGCATACAAACACACAGAGAGATGGATATAAGTATACATTTGGGTTGCAATGTCTTTTATAAGAAACCGCGCGACAGTTTTTACACACTAAGTCCAGAAAGGACAATAAGTGTACAAATGCAAGAAAAATTGAATAAAAATTTTAATTGCATTGCCTTGTCAGTTGTCTTTAATAAAACTTGAATAAAAAAGAGATTGCTGCCCAAATACACATTGAAGGACTGCGAGAACCACTGCAAGGTAGACAATGATTTGCGTTCTCATGGTAATGATGTGATTACTAATGACACAGCACGTGATCTTTCCATATTATATATATATATATATATATATATATATATATATATATATATATATAGGGGGGGAAATAAATATTCGTACACATGAAAAATTGTATTTTTATAAATGTAAAAGCCTTAACTAAAACAAATTGATACATTTTATGTGTAAATAGACATTTTATTAAAAAATAGTAATAATTAATTCTTATTCTAACAGAAAGTAATGCATTTTTTGATTTTAACTGATGGAAAAAGTATTCGTACAAAACAAAAGATGCATATTAACTTAATTTAATACTTTGTGGAATATTCTTTATTGAGTTAAACAGTTACCAGTCTATTCTTGTACGTCTCAACTAATGATTTGCACACATAGAGTGGTATTTTGTCCCATTCTTCTTGGCATATTGTCTTCAAATTCTTGATATATTTGGTGCTCTTTTCCTAATTTGAATTTTCAAATATCGCCATAAATCCTCGATTGGCTTCAAGTCTAGGGACTAACTTGGCCATTGCAAGACATCAACCTTACTTTCAGCTAACCATTTCCTTGTAGATCTAGCGGTGTGCTTAGGATCATTATCTAGTTGGAAAACCCAATCAGGAGAGAACAGAAGTCTCTCAACAGAACGCATTAAATTGTCTCGCAGAATTTTCTAGTATCTTTCGGCATTCATCTTGTCATCTATTATTGATATTCTAGCAAATTTTTTTGCAGAAAAACAGCCCCAAATCATGATACTGCCACCACCAAACTTTACAGTTGGCAACGTGTTCTTTGGTAAGTGGGTTTCACAGTCCATCCTCCACAAAAGATTTTGATAATTATGACCAAACTATTTAATTTCATCTGTCCATAGTACTTTTTCCCCAAACGAATATTCTTTATCCTTATGCTCTCTAATGAATTTTAGCCTAGCATCACTGTGTCGTTTTAAGAGGAGTGGAGTCTTCCTTGGGATGCGTGATTTCAGACTGTTTTTGTGTAGTTCATTACTTATTGTACGCTTGGTTACTTTAATCCCTAATGCACGCAGATGTTCCTGCAGCTCTTCTCAATAACCTGTGGATTTTGTTGGATCTGGCGTCCTAATATCCTTGCTGATCTTAGAGAAATCTTCCTCGGAGCACCTGTTCGTATTTGGTTTTCGACGCTGTTACGAGTTTTAAACCTTGCAACGAACGAAGCAATTGCAGTAAAAGGAATATTCATGTTGTTAGCAACCGTTCTGTAACTGTTTCCATCTTCCCAAAGAGACAAAATGTGTTGTTTTTGTGAAATAGTCAATTCTTTACCATTAGGCCTTATTAGAACCTTCTCGTAAGACTAGAAATTGCAGAATGCTCTGATAATGGCTAATGGCGTTAACTATAATTAGTGATAACATTACTAGAATATTCTAGAATATAATTTTTTTCTTAATTAACTGTTATTTTATTCTAATAATTCATTTGTACGGATACTTTTTTCACCAGTTAGAATTAAAAATGCATTAATTTCTGATAGAATAATGATTAATTATGTTAATTATTATTTTTAATAGTATGTGTTTTTATACATAAAATGTGCCGAGATTTGTTTTATTTAAAGCTTTTACATTTATAAAAATACAATTTTTCAAGTTTACGAATATTTATTTCCCTCCACTGTGTATATATATATATATATATATATATATATATATATATATATGTGAGCGTGTGGGTATGTGTATTATAATAGACATACACGAAGAACAAATGTTATCGGAATTTCGGATTATCCAACTACAGCTTCAAGTTTTTTGACAGCTTTAATTTTAATATATTGTACAGATTGCAAATCTGTTAAACGTAATGGAGTTTTATTTTGAACCCAAACCCGTGAAGAAAATACAGTCGGTCGGTTTAAAATATATCAGATGTATTGTAACTATTTACACAAGTCCGACCATTGTCCTCATCTTTATTTTAATACTTACGACGTTTCAGTCGTTGTACGCTCTGGCCGTATTCAGTTGATATAATTTGAAATTTCGAACTGAACCCTTTATTTCATCCACCGGGGTAGATTGTTCTAGTTCCACGCGCCATGCCTCTTCTGGATATCTCAGTTCCAGTGATTTCCATTTAGTAACTCACATCCGTTTTTGTTCACCTCTTCTGTTGCCACATACAGACCTCACAACATTTTGGGTAAAGACAATGGATTACTTCATCCAACTATTTTTTATCCAATGTGCCCTGTGTTTCTCTCGAAAAAGTACATCATATGGGACTAGAAAAATCTACCCAGGTAAACAAAATAAAGGGTTCGATTCGACATTCCAACGAACATCACGTCAAGACAGCCGAAGTTTACAAAGACCAAAACACTGTGAATTTGACAATGAAGATGAGAACAGTAATCCGAATATTGTAAATAGTGTATGCTTTAAACAGGTCTGAAATAAATTTTACACTTGAATAAAAAATGAATTACGTATGTAACTGCACGGGAAATAAAGTAATGGGGTCTCAAATTGCTTATTTTTTCGGAGTATTGTACTTTAATGACGCTATTATTATTTGAGTCTACGAATCTATAATGCCATTATTTAAATTGCAAGTAACCAGATTTCGTTTATAATATGAAATAACATTTAAGAAAAATCCCATGTTCCATAGGCCTTTTGTCGATTGACAGAAAGCAAATAATTTATTTCTTAATCTTTACATATGCAGTATAGTTGCATTGTTTTTCTCTAATTTTCTTTTAGACTAAGACTATTCCTAATTTTTGGTATTATTTTAAAGTCAACTTGGTAGAGCTTGTCCAAGAGTGGAAACATCCCACATAATCATTTCTGACTTGTTCGGCTGAATACCGCGAGAAATGCCAGAGAATAATTTGGCTAAGAAAAACATTTCTGCTCCTGCGTGGTAAATTAAGAACAGTATTTTGTATGACTTTGGACCCTTATAATTTTAACTTATTTCGCCTATTGAACTTCGATTATATTGATTAACTACGCAAATCTTCATGTAATTGATATCATGCAGGGAAATATAAGATTTATGTTGAGAAACAGAAAATAAAAGATTTCTGGAATTGTATGTGATATCCATCATCTTATAATAGTAGTGAATATTTGACAACCTCACCACAGATGAGGAGAGAACTGGAGGCAAGAGAAAATGTGCATCTTCAGAAGGATACTGATTATTTAATGGACTGAGTAAGTAAGCGACAAGAAGGTCTTGAAGGAAATAGAAACAGAAAGCCCCTTTTTTTTCTTTTTTTTTTTTACACAGGATCAAGAAGAGACTGCTAAAATTCATTTGACCCATATTTAGAAACTGTCTTGGAAAGCTTAACCTTCAGAGGTCATATTCAGGCAACGAGACACTAGCTTTTTTGAAGGGATGGCAGAGGCCTTAGAAAAACGAGAAAAACTGCTAACGGTCAACTGGAAGGACGCGACACAAAGAATAGGAAGAAGAATGAAATAACTTTGTTTTAACTGTACGTATCCAATAAATAATCCCGCTTACCATATAGAAATTTCTATCTGATGATCTCATCCATAAGACTAGAGGCATTTTTTTTTCACTCTGATCTTATGTTTAACGCTATGAAGTGATACTTCCTCTAATTGATTACTCACTCCTGGATATATGGTCCCATTTCATATAGCAGATAATTTGAAAATCAGTGCAGCTTTAGAGTCACTAAGCAAATGAAAGAAATGAGCTTTAGTCACACGTTAAAATATTCCAGCACAGAAAACAGTGAATAGGTTGAAGATTGCTTAAGCTGAAACATTAAGATCTAATGAAGTTTTGTATTTCTGCCATTTTTCGATTGGATATCAAATTTATACTGGGACATTTATCTAACTTAAAATTCCTACTTAAGCTGACTGTGCATTATTCATCGTATTAAATTAAGTAATTAATTTCTTTTTTAGGTGTGTTAGGCAGGCTTATTTTGTTTTTAAAATACATATACATATTAAGCGTTATTTTAGTGTGTTCAAAATAAATGGTCCTATATTAAATAATGTGTACTACAACTATAATTTTTCCAGTGCTCGGACCTAAGGAAACTTGATAAAATGATGCGCATGCCGCTAAAGATAATACACAATGATAAAAGTAAATAAAAAAAGAAAAATGATTATGTTTCAAAGACAAGTATCAACTAAAATAACATTTGGATGAATAAAAAGGCCGGATTAAAATATATCCAATCTTATATATCTTACTTATTATAAAACGCAGATTGTGTGTTTGTGTGTGTCTGTACGTTTATATATTCGATCGAATTTCCTACATTTTTCAACCGATTTCAACAAAACTTCACAGGACTACGTTAAATTACCTTGCGGTGGTTCTGACAGCGCTGGAAATTGGAAAAAAAATAAAATTGTTTTTGCACGAAATCATTTTGAAAACACGATTAAGAGGCATCACAAGAATGAAAGGGGGACGACTCATATCGAGTTATACTTATTATAAAACCCAGGTCGTTTGTTTGTGTGTGTGTTCGTTTATATATGGGATCGGATTTCCTACATTTTTCAACTGATTTCAACAAAACTTCACTTTTTTGGGCAGGTAGTGTTTCTTATTGTCTTGCACACTTTTTCTTTATTTTTACATTCAGAATGCTTTAAAAATTCAATTTACAAGACAATTGTTTATAATAAATTTCTATTCAATCGGTAGACTCATAACGATTGAAAACTATTTTGTTTGAGTTTTTTTTTTTTTTACGAATTGGTCAAACAAAAAAAAACAACTAATTAAGACATGCGTGTCCGTCAACCTTAAACAATAATGTTTGTCAATTTTATTTTTCAGTCTTTATGCTGGTCGATACTTGATCTATGTCTTACTGTTGCAACGCCGGGCTCTACTGCTAATATATATATATATATATATATATATATATATATATATATATATATATTGTGTGTGCGTGTGTCTATAAAAAGGTTCATCAGAAGTAATTATAACTGACCTAAATTGTGCTTTCACTATATAATTACTATATATCTCATGAGCAGAACTGCAAACTTTTATTCATCCAGGCATGTGTAACAGCTCTTTGAATACACTCATTTAATCACTGCTTCTCACATACGACTAGATTTCGGAATGCAGTCAGGAAGTGACGACAATTTTGAAGCTGTAATGACAAAGTTTGGTGTTGGCAAAGATAGGCATCAGAAGACTCCTTATCAATCGCTACATTTCAGACATTGAACCCTGCGTATTTTGGTTGTTCCTAAAGCAGAAATAGTACATAAGAAACAGTAGTTTTGAAAACATTGAGAAGGTGAAGTATGACGTCATATAAGTGTCCTGGAACCATGACTGTGGATAACTTACACGGTGTGCCTGAGATGTTTCATCAAATATGCTGAAGTCAGAGGATCGTACTATGAAGATTAAGATTTGAGTTTTGTACTCATTTTACATTAATAAATGCCTATCCTACAAAAATCAACACTTCTGGAATGAAAGTTATATATATTTATATGATGGACTCTCCCATCGTGAAAGATAAATGAAGGTCAGCATTGGATGGTGCCTATTGTTTTATACTTATGCATCCTAGCAGGGGCTATTGTGCATACATATTGCATTTGTGGTTTCTTAAGTGTGATAATAGCCCAACTTTGCTGCGAGCGACAAAACCACACTGACAGTTGAAATTTGTTAAAGCAGAATTTTGATGGTGTTTCTGCTTCAGAGCTTGAAGAAACTGATCAAGTTCTACTGTCTTCTAAGCCATTTAACATAATGAAGTATGTATTACTCCAATTCTTTCGCTTTGGTCTGAAAATCAGGGAAGCCCAAGCATCAAAGTTGGAACGTTTTAAGTTGTCATTCAATTTCCCATTGTATCGTAAGAGTGGACGCCCAACTGAATGCTTGTAGTTTGGTAGTTGTCCATCGAGCACCTCCTTTGGAAGCCTATGCTCATCCACTCTCAAAACATGTCTAGCCTAACTATCATTGCTAAAATGGTCTCAATTTCTGTGGTGGTTTTATATTTCTTAGTCACTATTCTTGAGCTTGTCATACCATTTTATATCACATATGGCACGAAGACCGCGCCTGTGAAAGGCGTCAAGTTGATTTATGTGCTTGCAGTACAGGGTCCAAAGATTATATATGTTTCATTAAAAACGGCCGACAAGGAAGATTTATGTAATCTTTTGAATTTTTCCATCAATCTAACATATTTTTCCATTTTTCATGTGTCAAAGAATATAGGAATTGTCCATAGTTATAATTTTTTCGAAAACTTTCGGCTACTTCTCTAGCCATTATCAAGGACGTTTTGGGATGGTGACATTCTGTGTACTGCTACATAGTAATTTTACAGTGTTGAGTTCTTGCAGTTTGTGTACTGCTTGGTGAAGTTTATATATATATATATATATATATATTTATTTTATTTGCGACTGTACATTGTTATTTGATTGACAGCTACAGAAATAATAGATTTCAGAATTTATTAATTACGGATTTTTGTTTTACCGATATTCAAGTGTCATATATATATATATATATATATATATAAGAAATATTGTATTCATAAAATATAGTATTTTTATATAAGCGTATGTAGTTGCAAACTATGGCATTTTCTTTTTTTTACATTTCAACGACATATACCTTCTTTTGTCACCTATTGTAACGTCATATTTGTAGTTGAATGTGTATCACGAGATATTCGATTGCTTTCATGAGAGAGATTCATCTGTTATCTTTTCAGTTTAGAAAAGTCAAACACCGAATACTATTAAAATATATTTACGCTCTGAAGATGAATAAGATAGCTGAAATATTTTGAAGAAAATAATTATGAATAATATATATATATATATATATATATATATATATATATATATCATATACTCCTCAGTCATAACTCAAATAGAATAGTAAATATTGAAAGTGAATATAGAACCGACTGGAGAACCTGTCGTATCACTCAATAAAGCAAACTGCTATAAAGCCCAAAAATATTAACCCATCAACTCGTGTAATTCCTTAAATAGCCTTTCACACAAATATCATTCCTGGCGCCGATTCAGTTCAGAAATATCTTACATGTCAGCTGTATCCAAACGATTAATTAGATCAATTGTTATAAATGGTTTCGAAGGAATGAAGTCTGCCGCTCTAAGCGAGCAGTATCCGTCTACGGACCTTGTGAACTGGGTCTACATAATTAAACAGAAACATTTGTACCAAATAGTAACAAACACATCACTCTTTAACTTTCATCAATAGCAACAACTAAAATTTTATCAGATATAAATCGAAGGAATAATGGACAAGATATGGACTTTACACACTACTTCAAAGAAAATATTTGTAATACCAACCCCATCAGTAATTGAAAGTGTGATAAAAAATTCCAGATTTGTGCAACCTATCTACTTAAATATTGTTTTAATATGATGAATATTTTATATTCAACAGACATTAGCAACAGCTGCTTCGTTCATCAAGGTCGAATATTTAATTATAAGCAAATGGAAAATATTACTATTATCACCAGTGACATCATTTTTTGTTAAAACAAAAACGACATATAAGAATCTGTATATCTATACGCGTACTTACACAATCATCGTTAACAGAAAGGATTTCTTAGTAACTGTGAAGGTCTTCCATTAATATCGGTGACTTTGGTATGTTATTTTTTTCCTATTCTGCTTCAGAATAATATCTAGTTTGTAAGCGGAAAGAGTGCTGATTTTTACGACGTGGCCACATTATCTCTACATCTATCTCCTACCTACACTTATTCTGTCCATGACTACCTTGAGTGGCTATTTGATATTATATATATCGTATAACTTGACAGCTTGTTTTCATTGAGATATGTTTCATTGAATAATTTGGATAAGTTTATCTAATTGTCAAATTCATCCTTTCATATTCACGGACAAGCTTTTTGGTGTAATTATTAAAGGATGAGGGAGAATCGTCACGTTGATACATATTACTTTGATTCTAGGTAATTGATAAGATGTATCAACACTTGGGATAACACTTCTATGAACAATACAATGATTTCAGCCCTTTCAGTTTCAGGAATATTTTTCTTCGGAGATATTTTCAACAAAGAAAGAGCCTATAAATTGGTACTAAAGATGTTTCTAAAAAAAAAAAAGACTACATATTAAATTTCAAATAAATGATTTTGGCACTTAAGATAGGTAAGTAAAAATGAACACCATCCATCCATACATACATCCACCCATACATACATCCATCCATCCATAATTCAATCATATTTCTAAATTTTCTACACCTGCTCCCTTTATATATATATATATATATATATATATATATATATATATATTTTAAATAAAATATGAAATTGCCGGAGTGTTCTCGATTAATTAAGAAGACCATACTTATAAAGTTTTAGATATTTATAAAAGTAAAATGGTCAGGTGTGAGTATGCGGTTTACCAGTTGAGATATTTTTCAGTACCCAATAAACTGGTATCATAACTACTTGAGTCATATTTTAATTTTCAACCAGATATGCACACACACATAATCGTAAATACACTTGAAATGAAACTTACCCACAATGCCACATAATGAAAGAAATCTGCACACGCGTTCATGTTCACAATTACGTATTTGCCATTTTGAACGTTTTCGAGCTGATTGAAATATTATTCGACTCTCGAATTCGTGAAATTTCATAGTCTTTTTTGATTGTCTATTCATATCAATGTATGCGTTTAAAGTAATTCATCCATTCCTGTTATCAAACGAAGGCAATATAATAGCAATCGGTTTTGGATTATTAATGTACGAAATGTTAAAAGCACTTAATCAAACGGGACATTAGCACGTATATTGCATTATGCATTTGTCTGGTAAATATTAAGCTTCATAAATTTTAGCACCTAAAGAGTTTAATTCATTTGTATAAATTCCTGTGAGTGTATGCGCGCTCTACCACGCTGATACATTTTCCGCATAGATTATTGACTTTCAAATCACCGTATTGTAAATGCATTCATCTGAAATGTTTGCAAAAAAATATAGGAACCAAGTGTCGATAAAAGCAGTGTCGAAATGAATGAGACTTCAGGAACTATGACTATAAATATTTCATATGAATTCATTAGATTCTGGAAAATAACACTATTTTATGACAATCTACATAAAATATTTACGCTACGCATGGTTGATTAATGATGAAAGTCATATTTTTTTAGAATTTTAGGACGAAGTCAGTAAAACTTTTGTTTACTCCAAATCTCACCAAGTAATATTTATGCAGAACAATTTCAATATGTAGATAAATAAATTTATCTACATATGATTCTGTAGATATCGGTGAAAAGTCCTACATGGTGAAAAATAAACACGCACAGATATTAAAACCTAATATAGGAGGAAGCACGGTGAGTAATGGATAAGTGCTAGGATTGAGGAATTGGACTCCAGTCTCATCCATTACATTCACTTACGTGCTATTACGCTTGGGAAAGGTATTAATACTCCTCTTCTTCCTCCCCCACCCCAGTCATTGGTAAATAGTAGGCCTTAGTTGTCAATTGCTCTACCGCAGAAATAAATAGCAACCTACGGCGGGAAAAATCTGCCTCGCCAACCATGTATCGAAAGATACATCATCGCCTAAGCGTGTGTCATGCATGGCACATAATTGAGTGAATGATAGCGCAAGAAACGTAACGAAATTGAGTACATGATAATATATGTCTTTGCTTTGATAGCAGTGATTGTCACATATTTACATCTTAGATAAATTGATATATATATATATATATATATATATATATATATATATATATATATATATATATATATATATATATATATATATATCTCCAGGATGCGATTGGTGAATTTTCTCCATTTCATATTTTTAATTTCACGTATAAGCATTGCTTGTTTTTGATTTTGTCGGCTTCAAAGTCTAATAGGTTGAGGTGGGTATCGTCGGTGAGAAAACGAGCACTATGATGCAATTCACTCTGCCGGAATTTTGGAAACGGGAGCTCCAATACGAACATTTCAGAGTGTTTGGGTGTCAATCTGAGGACAGTGCAGAGGATTCAAAAAGAGTTGTGTAAGTCTACTGGTGATTACGAATGAACGGCAGTTCGGAAAACTCGCTCTGCTCGTTCTGATATTAAAAGAACTAACGAATTTATAGGTGAGAGCCCCGGACTCAACACCGAGGCCTACACCAGGTGTCTTGGGGAGGTAGGGCTGCCCTGAGTTATGAGGGTTGCTGCTAGAAGAACCTATATTTGGCAGTAGGATTCTGCACTATGACCCACAATCAGTAAAACCCAGTCATGGCTGTCAGAGAATTTCAACTACTTTCCCGGACTGCAAACTCCTTGATTATTATATTTGTGGCGTACTTGAGCGAGATACCAACAAAACTTCTAACAACAGAGATGAACAGAATACAAGGATAATGACAGCATTCACCTGCTTCAACAATGAGACCGCGATTATATTGAACAAATGTTCTCTGTAGTATTTCTAGATATTTTCTGTGTAATTTTGGTCAGTATATCTGTTAAAATGAGATATTAGTGTTATTCTCATTCTTGCATAATTTAGAGGACAATTTATCCATCGCAACATTAGTGTGTGTATATATATATATATATATATAAAAAATTAGGCAGCATATATTTTATATATAAAGAAATAATCATACATAGAATCAATCAACAATATTAATGCGATTAATGGCGAAATCGCTTCGCTAGTAGAACATAATGTATGCATTAAAATACTGTTAATCTATTGAATGATGTGATTCTAAAACTGTTGTCAGATGTTTCTAGTCCATTTTTTTTTGTAAGTTAAGCAAGTACTTTCGAAGATCCATGTCTTCATCGTCAGGCTGTAATTTTTTTCCTTTAAAGTTAAAACTTCAAGACGAAATAATTGTTTGTAGACTGAAAGATGTTTTTTTTTTAAGAATGTGCTATTTATTGACGGTTGTACAATCTTGGAACGTCGCAACGCTAAAATTCAAAATTTCAAGTGAGAATTTTTATATGAATTTTGTAATAAGATAAATTCTTTTTTACAAGTGTTTTTTCCAGTTAATTGTAGCGTGAACTAACTAATATATTATATATCAAATGCTCCCACTATAGGTAATCAGTAATCGCGGCATCATATTGAGAACCAAAATCATGATCTTCCTTGCCATCGTCCTCCCCACTATTCTGCACGGTTGCGAGACATTAACATAGTATCGTTGGGGTATCAAACTACTGGAGCGGTTCCAGCAAACGAATCACCGAAGAATCCTTCACATCGGTTTGGATAACCGCATCATCAGCAGTTAGATCCTCTCTCGGATATTTCTCCCCAGCATCGAGGCTACTATCCATCAAGATCGCCTCCGTTGGGTGGAACATCTGTCCCGAATACGTCCCATTCGACACCCAATATTATTCTGTTTGGATGAATCGCTGGCGGAAAGAGGTTATGTGGTAGCACCAATATGACGCTTAAATGATCAGCTGAAAACGTCCCTGACAAAGGCCAACATTACAAATGAAACCTGGTAAAGCTTGTTTGGCGTGCGAGTATCTGGTGCCGGACTGGGTAAGATTTGCGTGCAACGGTTAACATAAAAAGGATCTGGGACGTGCTGTCAGGAGGATCTGAATCGCCCAACCACGTCCATCAGCCACACTCTTCTGTGACCCCTGCTCACGACCCTCAAGGATTAAGCTGGGAATAAGGAAAAAGAAGAAGATCTATATTGGCCTTGTCAGCTCAGAAGTACATATATTTAGAAAAATATGACCAAGTGGAAAGTTTTTTTTTTGTGACCTTGTGAAGCGCTTTGTCCGTTATGATTTCATCGGACTGTACACTGATGACGTTTTCACATCTAGACATGCGCCCGAAACCTTATATATCCTTTTTTCTGTCTTTTGTGGCTATCTAGAGGTATGGCTTTAGAGATATAGACAGGGGAGTTGCTTTTTGAGTTTTTATCGACTTACATCCAGTAGAAAAAAAGTCAAACAAAAAATTAACATAGGAATCTTTGTTTTGATGACGACCTTGCTCTTGTAGATTACAACCAGGCAGTCTTACAAAACATCCTGTTTCCTCAGGTAAATGTAATGCGTTCAGACTTACCATCACCCTTATAAAACTGAACATCTTTATTAGCTAAACATGACCGACATCCATTTCCCCATTGATCTGATGACAAACAATTAAAATCTCTATATCCTGAAAATATCTAGAATCCAGTAACATGCTGTGGGAAAATGTGAAAATATCTAGTATGATAGAATAAATATAATTAAAAGAGAATGAAATATTTTAGAAGGAACCTGACACCTTATCCTAAACAGGAAACAAGGGATAAACCTACATCCATGTTTAAAAGACCGGAGAGACTGTAAACCGTACGATAGGCGAATCTATCTACTGAGGTGGGAAAATAATTAATAAATGAAATTTTAGAGTTTAGAGGAAGGCGTTAGAAGTAAAAATTTCAAATATATTTCAGAAGGAACTGGAAAACAAAAGAGCAAACAAAGGATAAACAGAGCTGTGTCCTTTAGTATTTGTAGGGCCGTGGCACTTTGTACAATTCCCCAGCGTTTTATATGAATCTATATTTATCCCTATTTGAAAAAAATAGTAAAAGAATCAAGCAAATCTTAAGACACGTGGGAATCAATATAAATTATACCAGTCATTGTGAAGCCAACGCTAAGGTGACTTATCGAGTGAACACTTCTAAAGTAAAGTTTGGTAGCCATTTTTTTAAATGTGAAAACAATTTAATTCCAGTGCATTCATATTTTAATGGCTATAAAAACCTAACATTCTCTTTAGAGCTTTGTGCTTTTGAGAGAGTATTTGTGAGCAATTTACATTTGTCAGCTATGAGAGGTAATATTAAATTAATATATTCATTATTGTAGAATTCCATATATGCGTTCACTCGAATGCGCGGGAGAATGGCGTCATTAATTTTCTATTTTTATTTATCGATTTTCACGGCAGATAGGGAAGTTCGTTCGACTTTTAATAATTTCAAATACATTTTTAGCGGCCTCGTCATTTTCTATCATACATAATTTGAAACTGCATTTAATAATTTCTTCACAAACGTTATATTAAGAAGCAAAACTTCAAGTAAATTTCCCGATATTCTAACCGTAATTTGTTATTTGTCCATATATTCATTATACCTCTTTTTCTCAGAGTTTTGAACGAATATTTTTTTTTTACACACACACAAACTCTCTCTCCATTATATATTTATATATATATATATATATATATATTTTTAAGTGATAGAAATTATTAGCAGGATTTGAGATAATTATAATTAAGTAATTCATCGATTCTAGATGAAACCCCAACAGAATGCAGAAAGTACTGGACGGCTGTTACGTCCTATATTTGGGACTCATCAGCTGTGCGCATCCGCTTCCGAGAATTGAAACCCAGGCAGTTTCGTTATCAGGCAAAGTTCATAACAACTGTACTAAGAGTATATATTAGGCACTACTAAAGAAAAACAAACTATTTTGGCGTGACCAATAGACAACTTACCAGGAGACTTGACCAATTAGGAAAGAAGAAAAAAAACGACGATAGGTAAATGCCAACAGATAAAGTGCACGAAGACAAGATTATATACAAAGAGCAAAATACGCTTCGCAACGACAACACTTAAAGAACAGTCCGAGAATGAGAGGTTAGGATAATATACTCATGTGTATATATTGTTAAACCCAGCGTTTTTCAGTTGCGTAATGATCATCTGAAGGACGTGCAAAAAAGAACCTAAAGTAATGTATTGGACAGAGCTAGATATACACGATAGACTTTCCAGTCGTTTTCGATGTATGAGGGTCAAGCAACTAATTTCCTAGGAACCGACAACCAGAAACCTACACATATGATTTGATTATAGTGGTGAAAGCTTTGTGCAGATCCAACCACACTTTTTGAAGAACCGAATACAGAGATCTGGTGCAATACGTGTCACAAAGTCCCCAAGCAACCCCCACAGCTTTTGAATTCATTGTCGTCCCTCTTCTAGACCAGTTGGCATCCAAGACTATGTCTGTCCTGCTATTTACCCATAGACCGGAGGAAGTGGTGGATTCATATCTTTCCCAAGGGTATTAACACGTAAGTGAATGTAATTGATCCGACCAGAATTCGAACTCGGCTCTCCGATTCCTCATTCCGAGCCGCTATCTATTAATCCACTGTACCTCATCTACATGGATGAATGGATGGTTGGATGGCCACACGAGGATGTGCCCGTCTACTAGGGTGGCTAGATATTCCCTGCTGCAGACGTTTGCTCGGGCACATTTGTATTTGTTAAAAACCAACAGAACTCACCTCTTGTTAATACTTTTTATATGGTGACAGGGCCTTACTTACAGTTATATATATATATATATATATATATATATATATATATATATATATATATATATAAGGCCACCTCAGTGTGATACAATATATACTAAATGATAAAATACCAACGATTCCTACTCCAGAAGAAAAAAAGACTTTCAGTTTTTCCATCGTTCATTCCCTTACTCAAATTGTGGATATCTTTACTAGTTTCCCTATTAAATCCGAGCAACATGCTTCTTGGCAAACTGGGTCACTCTGTAGTCTATATTGATATTTTGTTTCAATCATCTTTTAGCCAGGAACAACTTGCTAATAAGACCTCATTCCGTTACCACTGACTTTCTTCAAGACGCCACTTATATTGATATTTTAACCTTCATACTGAAAATTCTAACATCGAAGTTTCTACTTGGAACAATCTTTTCCAGCATGTTCTGTCGCTATAGCAGACAGAAGCCACTATAATTCAGCTATACCAGCTTGGCAGTGCTGATCATAACAGACGCCTATTCATGAATACAATTAATAATATAAACTTTGCTTCGAAGGAGCTAAGATTCTGCTATGAGAATGAAGCGCCATATTGCATCTAATGACATTGGATCGTGTGACTATTCTCTAATAGTGTGCTAAATAAGATTATGTTTTCTATTTTTCCTCCCTTCAATAAATTTGAGGTGTTAACAGCTGCTGCTAAAGCTGACTGTCCCCCACGTTAAGTTCTCATTAAACCTTGCTCATGACTCATTTAGGGCATTCTTACCAGACTCCACTTAGACCCGTGTATCTTGAGTGATATGCATATAATCCCTTCTATGTTTGCTGCTATCACCAATCTGTATCCCCACAAGCCATGTGGAGTTGGATGGTATCCCTGTAAGAGAACTTAAAAGGTGTCCTCTCGAAATGGATCATGTTTTCTCTAAACTGTATAATAAATGTCACGCCGCCGCTTGCTTTCCTGCTTGTAGGACATCCTCATCTGTCGTTTCACTTTTTGAGAATTCGAATGGACTGGACGAACATTCTATCAGCTTTTCAGGAAACAAATAGAGGCATTAATTAATACTGAATTGGTTAAGCATCTTACATCGTAAACTCCTATTTCAGAAAAACGATATGGCTTTTGTTTCTCTAAGCCTTCTGTTAATATACTGACGATTATCGCCGGAAGAGTCTATCAAGATCTAGATAAAAGTGGTGAAATTCTGGCTGTTATTTTTGGATCTCTCTAAAGCGTTCGACAGGGTTGAGTATACAGGACTTCTTCACAAGTTGAAAAGTGACAATGACTGCGAACGGATTTTCCATCTGATCCAGCCTTTCTAATCAAATCGTGAAATAAATGTTATCCTGAACGTATACATAGATCGTTTTTGTACTCATGGCGCTGTTTCCCCCCCCCATTGCTTTATCGTTTGTCCCATTTTATTTTTCATTTTGACTGACGATATTTCTGATGGACTCAGCTCTCAAATCCTTGCCAATCTTGATGATAAAACCATTTATTCCTGTTTCGATAATAAGTTTTATCAGTTCGATAAGATCAATTTGGCGACTGATATCAAATAGGACCTTAAGTCTGTTGTTAACTGAGGCGAATAATGGCTTGTTAATTTTAATGCATCCAAAACGAAACCTCTCTCTATTAATCATCTGAAAGACCTGTTTCTGCCTCCCATCAGCATCTCTGAAGGAAACCTCCAGAAGATGTATTCTTTGAGCCTGCTCCGGCTAACATTCTCGGCTGAAATCCAGTGGAAAGACTATATCAAGTCCATTGCTTGTTCAGCATGAACATGAAAGCGGCTGTAGCATAAGATTTCTTATTGATAGACATCAATGGAGAATATTTAACTGCTACTGGCAGGTAGATTTTCTGTTTGAGTCGATAGTCCATACCAGTTATTGTGAAAGGCTTCCAAATCGAAACTATCTTTTATACATCATAATTAAGTGTTTTACCTTCCATTTATGTTGTGTTGCGGTGTGATTTCACAGTGGAGGCTTGTATTTGTAATATGTAGGTCATAAATAGGTTCGACGTACAAAACTGGTTCCCAGACTCCATGAATTCAAGCACCCTACGAGGCTGGAATTCCGCTCCCACCCTTACACTGTAGAAACTTTTAAATGTAGCCGTCTCTTCTACTCCAATAGCTTCATACCTCGCACCTCTCGCCTGTGGAACACCCTGCCCAATTACTGTTTCCCTGAGAGCTATAATCTCCAACTATTCAAATGTAATGTCAATCGACATCTCCAGTTACCTTGATCTATCCACTATCCCTCTCCTCATCCTTTCTTCTATCACTCCTATCTCCTCTTGCTCCAAATCTTCTGCAACCCCCTGCATCCTAGTGGCTTCACGCCTTACTCGGGGCGTAATGCTTAAGAAAAAAAAAGAAAAAAAAAAAAGTTAGGAACTTGATATAATAGGTATAACGCAGAGTAATCTAGTTGTGGTCGCTGATACTTTAGTATTCGACTAACTGTCGTACGACATCGACTGACTCACCGACTCACACGTTACTCTTACTACTCCTACTTATTATAGGTGGGAGAGTCTATTAACTAGAGAATAGGTTTGTTCCACTATAACAATTTGATATTAGCCAGTAGAAAACCAACTGATTCCTTCTTCTTGGTCTCCCCTTTTCCACTAACAAAACGTGCAATAATTATATTGCAGCTATTGATATGTTTTCTCTTCTTGATGTTGGCTCGCTGTATCATGATAGACAATCTTTCACTGCAGATTCCGTCTTACACAATTATAAACCTACCATAAGTCTGTGTATTTAATATTGCTGTTATATCTGGCCTGGTGCTCCTGCTATATATTGGATTGGCATAATTATCAGGCGTTTTTTTTCTTTTTTTTTAAATATTATTTATTATGAAAAATGAAATATAATTTAACAATAACATTTTGAATATGATTATCAACAGACATTTTTATAACCTAAAAATAAAATATTTTTATCAAAAAAGTAAACAAAACAGGATATTTTATTAACAAATAACTTGTCTACAAAAAATCCTGATAATTATGAACGATCCCAATGCATCTCTAGATTCTTGGCAGAATCCAAAGTAGGGTCTGTTATGTTATCGATCCTGAATTTGTATCTCAACAGCAGTCATTTTCCGTACGCCATACGGTGGCTTCACTGCGTCTTTATTCTTTATGTTTTGAAGCCAGCTGTTCTAATGAACTTTTTGTCCTGGTACTTTGATCGCATGCATTTAAGCGTTCTATTAGTAACTAGGTCTAATATTTTTACTATTTAAAAAGATGGATTTAGTAGGTTCTATTCTAATAAATTATCTTTTCGCAGTTCACGACGGTGGGGCACTTCCGGTTTCTTTATTCATTATCAAGTACTACCTTCCAATGATTACACGTAACGTACTTCCCTATTGTCTCCTAACGCCTGTTCTTTTATTGTCATATTTACTCACTTAGGTATTGTCATTTTCTTTCACGCTCAATAAAACCTTTTGTCTTAGAGGAATTATCACCTTGCTTGTGGTGAAATTATATATATATATATATATATATATATATATATAGTCCAAAACCTGGTGCACTAAGTGCCACACGGTCCCCAAACGACCCTCCGCAGGTTTTGAATTCAGAGTTGCTCTTCTCCTAGACCAAGGCTGTAGAACACAGTCTGTCCTGCTATTTACCCATAGCTGAAGGGAGAAGAGAATTCACACCTTTCCCAAGGGTATTAGCACGTAAGTGAATATAATGGATTTGACTGGAATTCGAACTCGGCTCTGCAATTCCTCAATCCAAGTCGCTATCCATTACTCCACCATGATCCGGATTGCTAGCTCCTTTAAAAAATGGATTAAAAAGTCAAAACAGTTAATTCCCAAACTGGGGTCAGAACACTAAGAAAGTATAAAAGTATATTTTTAAAAGAAAAAGTAATAAAACAAGTTCATACGAACCTATCCTAAAATCTAGTCTACATTAAATAACTCATTGAGGTCGATATACCGTAAAACAAAATAAACAAATCTATTTTTTTTGTGTTTTTCTTATTGCCCCCATTTAATTTATCCTATCCGTATTTCAGATATTAATAGTAAACTGTTCTTTTGTTTTAGTTCGCATTATATTTAATTCCTTCTTCATCGAAATGAGTCTTTCTTTTTCTCTTCTAAATACACCCACAGACATATTTTCCATCTGAAAATTTAACGTCCAACATTTTATTCGTTTATATTGTATTTGGAACTTTACTGATTTTCTTTTATAATGTTTTTTTTTTTTAATTTAATTAATTTTTTTCTTTTCTAAAATTTCCTTTTGCCTTCGACTTATTTTATTGCTTTTTCCGCTGTCACCAATTAAAACTGACTTTTTGCCTCATTTATTCAAAAATTTCTAATTTTATTTCCGGGCTTAATAATAATAATCAATTTTCTTTGTTTTATATTTTTTTTTTTTTTTTTTCCAAAACTTTAAGAGAGAAACTAATTAGCCTCACGGCATAAACGCAACTAGAAATGATCAACATTATTTTATACGGAGATATGTCTGGACATTTCTATGTTTATCTGAATGTCTTATTGTATCTACATTGAGGTCTGTTTTTTTTTTTACATATATTTATGTAGGGGAAGTGCTGAAAAATTACATATATTTTGCAGGAGAAGAAAAGAGAAAATTATCGACTCAGCTCAACATAATGATTACTAAATTGCATGCACACACACACACACACATATATATATAGCGTTTGTGTGTGTGTGAAAACGCTTCTGTACATTAAATTGTGTGTAACTGTATTCTAAGTGCCCTATGTTGTCAAGACATTCTAGACCATGGCATTCTTCAATAACCTCTCTTTGTAGCTCATAATTTTAAAAAATCTTTTTTTCTATCCGAAACCTTCGACATCTATTTACCTTAGTTCGCTAAGAGTTTTATATGTTGTTATCCAACTCTCACTCCCGAGAGTATAAAAATTTCTAATCCCTTTTTCCACGTTATTGTGTCTAGATATTTTTCAACAGTCACTTCCAGGTGTTAAGTATCATTGTCCTCTCAGCTACCATTTTCGCTAAAATTTCATCATTGCTCACAAGTATGGTCCATGATTTTCGCAGTAAACTTCGTTAGAACAACAATTTTGTTGCTTCAAGACTCTTCATCTGCGAGGAGATTCTCCAGCTTTCACTGTCATGTAGGAGAACTGATGTTACATATATCGATATATTTTCTTTGATTGTTGTACTAGTTTGATTTTGATATCTCCAGTTTGTACTTTGCATGTTGTGCCGTTTCTTTTGCTAAATAAAACGACAAAAAACACACACACATTCAGGCTTAATGCAGATGTTTATTTCTTTATTCTCGCTTTCCTTTGATATCTTCTGTAGGAGTTCTTGTATTTCTCTTTCTATATCTGTTATTAACAGTCATCTTACAATAACGTATCCTGGTCGGCCATCCATTTCTCTCAGAATCACTGCATAGGATAAATACGTCCGGTGATAAGACACATCTTTGTCTTGGAGCCCTTTATATTTTTGTATATACACTGATGGCAATGTTACGTAGCAGTTCCAACACTTCTTTGTGACGTACTTTGTCAAGCACGCTTGCATAATCTATAAAACAAAGTTACACATCCTTCTGCATTTTCATAGCTCTTTCTGATAATATTCCGAGCATAAATATCGTATTCTTTGTGACATCAGTGACATTAACGAATCTGCCCGCTTCTTGTCCAATATCCTGTCTGCAATGATTATATATAATTATGAATTATTACATAAGAATGTGTATCATTTATCGCCAGTAAGAACAAGATAGTGGTCAGCTGAAAATGACATTATTTGTTAGGCCAGTGGAGACATGCAACTTGAAAATACCGTCTCTATTATAAATCTCGCACATGTATGCACGTTACTGGGCTGACACTTGAAATCTATATAGAAAATGTTAAACAATAAAAATGCGATGCGAGATGTAGTCAGGGAACAAACATTGCTGATTGTTAAAAGCATAGGAAAATATGGAATGAAAAGATCACTCAAATCTTAGATGGAAAATACTTCACTCAAAACAGGACCATGGAGATATGATTTATGAAATTACGCCACAGGTTTGAAGTCTGGTAGAAGAGACATCATAAATCTAGTTGGGGTGCTGTCCGTTGTCTTGGAATTAATCGGTGAAGCCTAGTTGGTTTTCTGCCCCCATATCTCGCGGAAATTACAGTACATCGGACATATGTCTGGTTCTGTCTGCATTAAATATGGATGCATTTTTTATAGCGTTTCCATTGTTTGTTACCGCAGACAATGCTACCCGGAAAACTCTTATCACAATCATTAAGACACGTAAACCTCTACAGTCCACATTTTTTCGGACATATATAGTCAGTGTGGTTCTGTTTATGCAATTAAATATAATGGATTCGTTTGCCATTTTTTTATTCAGTCCGCTTTCAACATCATAAACGACGTTCACACTGGCACAGCAGACGTCAGATCATTATAGTTATGATTGACAAAGTATCTATATATATATTTACCCACAGAGACAATTTGTATATATGAACCATATGCTATATATATATATATATATATAGATAGAAAACATGTGTATATATATATATATATATATATATATATATATATATATAGATAGAGAGACGTTATATATATATATAGATAACCTCTATATATATATATATAGATAGAGAGGGATATATATATATAGATATTTATATATATATATATAATGTTGCATTTTATATATAGATAGAGAGGTGTGTCTATATATATATAGATTGTGTGCATATATATATATAGATCAGAGAGGTGTGTGCATATATATATATAGATATTGAGGTGTGTGCATATATATATAGTTTGCATATATATATATAGATAGAGAGAGGTGTGTATATATAATATATAATATATATATATAGATTCTTCATTTATATATATATAGATTTGAGAGGGTGTCATATATATATATATATATTGTTCATATATATATATAGATGAGAGAGTTATGCATATATATATAGAGAGAGGTTTCATATATATATAAACGATTGTACATATATATATAGATAGCACATATATATATATAGATAGACGTCATATATATATATATATAGATATATATATATATAGATATATGCATATATATATATATAGATAGATATATATATATATATAGTCTACTATATATACATAGAGAGATTGCATATATATATATATATAGACTTATATATATATATATGTGCATATATATATATAGAGACCGTGCATATATATATATATATGTGTATATATATATATAGATAGAGAGAGGTGTGTGCATATATATATATAGATAGAGAGAGGTGTGTGCATATATATATATAGATAGAGAGAGGTGTGTGCATATATATATATAGTATATATATATATATATATATATATATATATATATATATATATAGATAGAGAGAGGTGTGTGTGTGCATATATATATAGATATATATATATATAGATAGAGAGAGGTGTGTGCATATATATATATAGATAGAGAGAGGTGTGTGCATATATATATATATATATATATATATAGATAGAGAGAGGTGTGTATATATATATATATATATATATATATATATATATATATATATAGATAGAGAGAGATATATATATATAGATTGTTTTATAATAAATACAGTCTATATATATATAACAGTGTGTGCATATAATATATAGCGTTATTATATATATATGTTATATATATATAATATATATATATATATATATATATATAATTTATTATAGGAAGGAAAAATACTTTGTTAGAACGTTCAGAACCGGTCGATCTCACCATTGTCAATTTGTCAGAAGGAAACTTTTTAAAAAGGTCGATCCCTTTTTAGAAAACCAAACCAAACCACGAGTTAACCCAAGTCTTGTGAGTGAAATTGAGTAGACCTGGACCCTTGGGGGCCGTCGATAGCTGTGCTAGCAAGAAGTCATAAGCATCGTGGCCGAGGGCTTGAGCGAGCTGGCTTTCTTGAATTGTTGATTACGCTAGATAATACACTTTTCCCGAAACTGTAACCAAGGTCTGCTCAACATAGTTGTAGTATAAACCACAGGTGGAGTGTTCGTGTTGAATAAACACAAATGCGCCTGAGCAAGCGTCTGAAATAGGTATTGGCGCGCCACTCTAGTAAACGGCTATCCTCGAATACGAGTGACCAGCTATATACATACATAGAATTCACTAAATGATTAATGAAAATGCAGGCAAGAAAGGCAGTCGTTTTTCTGTTCTTTTTTGCTTTTTGGCGCAAAGTATTTCGGTTATTTACTTGTGTTTATTTTATCATGTTATTATATATTCCATAATAATAATTATTTTTTAATTATTGTTATTATTAATACATTGTACAGGTATATCATTGTACATACTTATCAGGCACGTTATATGACATTTGCATTATATAAATAGAAACTCTTCCCGATGAAAAATAACAATAACGTTCATTTTAGATGTACGTCTCTCCTCTGTTCCAATATTAATGTTTCGGTAATAACTTCTAAATCAGAGACCTTCAAATAACAACAGATCGATGAAAGAACAGAAAAAAATATTACAATTTTTGTAGTCCTTCAGATCATGGAAATTCATTTAAATCAATCGAGAACTTCAGTTTCGTTAATTAGTTGCGAGCGCAGTATATTAAAATCTTATATAGCAGTTATTCAGAATGTATAAAATTTATTGTCATCCACAGAGACTGTTTCGCTGTATCACAGCTCTTCGGTGTAGCTAGACACTCGATTGCATCAAAACGGGAGCGAAACCCGACCGATTTGTCATTAGTCAGAGATACTACCTCTGATCTATCAGCGCTCCGTTGAAAGGAAGGCGAATTTTTACGTACTTACTTTTCGAATAAACACATCAATGAACTATAGCGCTCAATTCATGGAAGAGCTTTGTAATATTAACAGTAGTAGTCATTGTTTACAATTTCACGCCTTTATCTCAAGAGTGCTCGACCGAAATTAAATTTTCCGGGTCGTATATATTGTCATCTATAGACAGACAGTTTGACATTGACGATTGCCTCAAGCCGGGGACGAAACCCGATCGATTTGTCAAAATATATAAAATATGGAAATGGTAATTCCTTGTACGAAAACATTCGTCGTTCCTTGACCGAACATCCAATGCTGCTGGCACTTGAATCTTAAAATCTTTCTTTTTAGACTATTTCTTAAGTTCAGTAGCTATTATCGCTGTTTCCAGCTACTGATGCGGGATTTCCTTCCTACCATTTTATTTGATGTATTGTGCAAGGTAAAAGTATTGATTATGCCATTATTTTCTCTTCGAGTGACACGTGATATCAATTTTAGCTGTTGCTGTAATTTTTCGCGTGTCGTACATTCTGTTACCCAGTTGATTATTTTGCGATTCTGTAGCGCCAGTCTAATATTCAAAGAAGGATGGTCTTCGTCAGAATCCACATTTTTCAATAGCTGAAAACCATTATCAACCATTGATGAGTTGTATACAATAGAGAGAGTTCAAAAACTTAACCTTGCCGAAAAAAGTTCTGAACGGCTTTTTGCATATTATCCATAAGATAGTATCGATCTTGCGCATGTATTTTAGAAGATGAATTGGGTTTTCAGGTAAATGATTTGGTTTTGCAGTAATTTGCTGAGTCGAGAGGAACTAGCGCTAACTCTACCCTGTGAAGAATTTTATTAAAAGAAATAAAAAATAAAGACTTTGATACAACTCATGAAACTGCATATCTTTTTGCTAATTTGTCTTTAAATTCGAAGGAATATTATATTCTAAATTATTACACTGAATCATTTCAATTAAAAGATATACGAAAATGTTCAACACTTGTTAACAACTTTGACTGTCTAAAACATGAAACAGTGAAAACGTCACTCAATATTGTTTCTCATTATTTCAGTCTCCGTTTTCTGTTGTTCATCATTATTTAGTACATTTGAATTTTATATAATTACATAAAATATAATATATTTTAATATTATGTCCCTTTCGTACGTCATGACTCACTAATGCCACGTTTTCTTTATTAATCAAAATATTTAAAATGTAAAACATTTCAATTTTAGTAGTCTAAGGAATTTAAATTTTACTAGCATTTTGCGATTTTAGATTGCCTCTATATTAAATTGTAACGTGAAAAGGAAACCGTGAAAATAATTATATATTCTATATTGTTAGAATATTTTGCAATTTAACAGAGTAATGTCTATATGTAATAAAGCATAAAATCAGTTTAATAGGTATGTTATTGTTTTCGTTGCTGATTCACCATGAAGTTATTGTAATATCTTTTACCCAGTCATCATATATTTATGAATAGGCAGGATTGGTTCAAGAGAAATTGAACATTTCAGAAAGGTTTGAAAATTAACCAAATAAATGTGGAGGTAGCTTTTAAAATTAGGTTTCTCTTTTATTCTAATATGAATTGATTTTTTTTTCCTTGAATCATTTCACTATGGCAATGAAAACCACTAAGACAAGCGGTTATTGAATGTGAAAGAATCAGAAAAAATATTAAGGAGTGTAAACATTTAAAGAAGAAGAATGAAGGAGAAAATATATAACGATTAATCTTTCATGTCAACAGAGGAAATTAGACTGAGAAAAAAAATGATTCACTCTCCTGAAAAGTAATATCAGCCATGCTTATGTACGACAGAAAGAGTTTTCTCAAACGATTAATAGAGAGCAATTTCTTTCTGCAGGCGCTAAAATTAATAATATATTCCTTGAACCAGAATACAGAATGCAGGTCATTTTCGTAGATAGTTTTTTTTCTTTTTGATTGTCAATACTATTCTTAAAAAATAAAGTACACCTATATTTTATTCAATTATATATTCACCATTATTTGTGATGATTGGTGCAACGTATAAGGAAGTTAATTAATCCTTCTTGTTTTCCAAGATTTAATGTGAGAGATTTGATCTCAGTGCGTATTGCAACGATCCTCAACATTAACTGGAGTGATTACGTCACCAAATCTGAGGTCCTCAAACAGGTAGAAATCGCCAAGGAAGCGGTATAAGGACTCCCACGTACCTGCCACATTGACCATCCCCTATGATCAAGTCTTGCTGCTAACCGTCAAGCCTGGCGTCGCACCGGCCACCAGGCCGTCACTACAACCTGAAGGAGAAACGCCGTTGGAGGAGGGACCGGGAAGCCTCAGCCGCTATACCATATCAGACCTTTAATTGCAGTCGTTGTGCCCGAACTTGCCTATCCCGCGTCTGTCTAGTCGGCCAACCGTGTGCCTGCAGTCGACGTAGACAGTCCACTTCATAAATCTTCTTTCGCGTAGCGAAGCCAAGCCAAAAAGAGAGATATAAATGTATTACGATAACTTTCCTAATATACAGGTAAATGATTTGGCCTTATGTATCAGGTTATCCCATAAGTTCTGTCCGAATTTTGAATAAAGAAAACAAGTGACCAAATGTTACATTTAATTACAGATTCAATCAACAATGCATTTTCCCTGATTATCTATGACTTCCTTCCATCTATTAACAAGCTTACTAATTCAATTACTGTAAAATTCTTTTGGCTTTGATTCGAACAACTCACAAATGTCAGTTTTAACCTCTTCCTGTGTTACAAAAGTTGTTTCTTCCAAATGATTCTGTAAGCTACGAAACAAATGGTAGTCTGAATGAGCAAGATCGGGAGAATAAGGTGGATGAGGAATTTTCTCCCAACCAACTTCTTCGATCTTTTGTGACGTGATTCTTGCTGTGTGGGGTCGCGCATTGTCCTGATTAAACATCACCTCTTTTCGATTCATTACAGCAGGTCTCGTTTTTCCTCAAAGCTTGGTTCAAACGCTCTAATTGCTGACAGTATATTTGAGCATTAATTGTTGCATTTGGTGGTAAGATTTCAAAGTGGATTATTCCTTGGCGATCCCACCAGATTGAAAGAAGAACCTTTTGCCCGTGAAGTTCCCTTCTCGGCTGTGGTCCTTTCCCTTTACCAAGTCACTGTCTACGACGCTTAACATTTCGATAAACGATCCATTTTTCGTCGCCAGTCACAAGTCTATCCTGAAAAGGTGAAACAAGTTGGCGCGAAGGAGAGAAGAGCAGATGTCAACTCGGGATTTGAGGTTATTTCTCTTGTTGAAGTTCTTTCATCCACACATTCCTCGCCATAAACTGAGTGAATGTTTCTAGCAGCTTCGGCTGCCGAGTTTCCTTTCTTGAACTCAAAGCATTATGTGCCTCAAATGATTCTTGGGTACTTCCATGTTAGCAGGGTTTAATCAAACAAATCGGACAGAACTTATGGGATGACCTGGTAGTTTTGTCATAGGTTATCGTATACAATAGCCTATCTTCGTTTACCAATAGGCCTTAGTTTTGCAACGAATTTGATTGGAATTAGAACTCAGTTCTCCGTCTTCCACTTCGAAGCAGTTATCAATTAAACCACCCGCAGATCCACGGCGACAGAACCTTTTCTTCGCAAGCGGTCATTAATTTCGATCCTGACCAGTCTCAACATAGCTTAACTTCGGTGATCGAACGAGAATTGGTGTTTTAATGTGATACGGCCGGAAACCAAAAAGATTTATTTTTAATTTATTCACTGAACGTATTTCAGTCGAACTTTTTCGTTCAATGCGTAAAATGAATATTAATGTTAGTTTAAATAATTCCACGTTATCAGTGTTCTTTCTGGAGAAGCAAATAGTTATAAAAGTTGATTTCTTTCAAATCCTGAATATAAATATGAAGACATAAACGTTGCAACATTAAATCCTAACCGGAATCTAAGCTTTAATTATTGCCATATGACACATGCAGACACAATGGCATACATGCGCTTTATGTAGCTCTGTTTAAATTTCAGTTGCTGCCATCTATCAAAGCAAACTTATCATGGATGGATCCGTTTTAATTTGCTCAATTCATTCATTTCATATCGACGCTTTTTGATTGCTTTCAAAAGTTTGTATTCTAACAAGTAATTCCATTTAAGAAGAAAAATCACGCAATGTAAAGATACCACGATTAATATTGTAATTAGTTTGAGACAAAAGCTACCGAAAAGCGAGAAGGATATCTCTAAATGAAAAAAAAAGAAAGATTAAATCATCTGAATTTTGAATAGCTTATAATTTAGCAATAATTACATTGGGATAATTCACATGCGATACCGTGTAAAAATGAGTGAAATATGAAAAAAATAAAAAAAAAATAATTAAAGGAGAATAAATATTTATTATTATTTTTACAGTTAATTAACTGGGAGATATTAATGGAAACTTCACTCTCTGTGTACTTCAGCCTATATTAGAGAATATTCACGTAAAATAAATTTAAATACACTACTCTAGTAAAAACATTTCTTAAAACATGTTTGTTTAATGGCATATCAACACCATATAGCACATTTAATTTTCTTGGAAAATTGAGTATTTTTTCTCATTTACAAAAAATTATATATATATATATATATATATTTATTATTGTTTCAAATTTATACATTTAGATTTCTTACACCAGTTTTGTATTCAGTATTTGCCTATAGCTGGGACCCTAACTGGTGCTACCACCCCGTGTCGTGATGGATCTGAGAACAACATTTAAGTATTGTTTGCAGGCACCTCAAAACATTCCAATCAGTACTTTTTTTTTTGCTATTTCTGGTATTTTTTTCTTTTACACAAATCTGATGTTGGCATTTTCTTTTTTTTACTATGGAAGTGTATTTTTATACTTTCATTTTTTACCCCATTTTGGGAGTTGACTATTTCCCTATATCTGGGATCCTAACAGATGCCACAACAAAATGTCAGAGTGGACCTGGGAATAACAGCAATTAAGAGGTGGTTCCACACACCTCAAATGCTCCCGATGAGAGGCTTTGCTGCCGGATGGAGTTTATTGCCATAAACTTTATGAACCTAAACAATTCTATCCCGTAAAAATAAGATTATTTATTCTCTCTTTAACTGATTCAGGAAAAGAGTAAATTAAATTTGTGTCCTGTAACAGTTCCTACATTACTTTTTGTTAAATCAAACTTTCTTTTTCTAGTCCAGTTTCCATCTTAGACTAGAGAGACGTAGACTTAGCTACATTTCTAAGAAACATCCATAACACGCAGAGTCAGGAAAATCCTCTTCATAACCTTCGTATTCAGTTCCTGTTCGAACAGCCTGTTTCCAAATGTCACTACTTTGTGGAACAGGCACTTGCGAGCATGACTCCAGTCATCAGTTCAACAATTACCAACTTTAATCAATCATTAACATTCTATTTCGAATGGCTTACTAGCCTTATATTGGTCGAAAAAGAATTCATATATATATATTATTCTATATAAGACAAAGTAGATGAATGTTTCGTCGACACAAATATAAATTGAAGAAATTATCTTGAGTAAACTAATTCTACTGTAGAAATTTACACGAAAATCAATTTAAGAACCAATTATATTTCTGTGAATTTACATTCTCCCTGCTGATATTTACAGTTTCATAGTATTATTAAAGAAATTCCTTTAAAATACATAAGAAAATTGGAGGTTAATGCCAATGATGCTCCAGACACCACTGGTTATTTGAACCTTACCTCCCAACAAAATTGCTTATACATCGATTTAAAAAAAATATATATATATATATTTTGGAAATCATAAAAAAGGCAAAATTTTAAACTCTTGAATTCTATTTTTAAATTGCAGGAATAAGTAATTAAGTAAAAAAAAAAAACTTTAAGAATAATAAAACATTTTTCCAGACAGACAAAAAAAAAAAACAAATGACTGACTGCCACTTAAATGTTAAACGGAGTGAAATTAGACTTAAGTTCTAAAAATATGAAAACTTTAAAAAATGGTTTTCTTTGAGTTTCGACCAAAAATACATCCGACAAATAGTCAATCAATTGCTCTAAGATTGCAACACACCACGAAGTCTACTAAATTGAACAAAATAAAAGCGTATATATGAACCAGAAGTATTTGTTATTAAATAAAATATTACCTATTTTAAATTACATTTGCAGTATTGTCAACGGAATGATTATAATGTATATTTGATTTGATGATGTGGCTATCCAAATTCATGCCTTAATTGTAAATTCAGCTTTTATACCACCTGTCATATAAACTTGCCGAAATTGCTTCCAAATACTTTAGTGAATATTGCCATATCAGTCTCTTCACTGATGGCAATGTTTTAAACCATCTATCTATTTATCTATCTGAACCTCAGTGAGATTCAGAAGAAAAATAATAAATATTATATTACGATAATTATGATATAATGTATGCCAAGCATTTTTTATTTTCTCTTGCATCTTGTTCTTTATAAGTACGTTTATAACGCCTGTTTATTTATTTTTTTGTGTGTAGAAATTACTACGAATAACCATAAAAGACTTCATTCTAAACATCTAACACACTCGTAACAAATATCAGAATTTCAATAAGCTGTTCTACAATTGTCTCTGAACAGCTTTGCTATGACCTACCATTGTTTTGGTCTCAAAGTAAACATCAAGAAAACCAATGTTTTTTAACATCTCGCCCCCAAATACCATCTCATCAATTTTGATATTACCATCAGTGTTAAACCTCTAGAACAAGTAGATCATTTTCCATATCTAGGCAGCCTTTTATCAAACAAATGCCTCTCAGAAAATGACGAGGAAAACTGAATTGGAGCTGCACAGACGGCATTTAGAAACGCGTCTCTAATAAAGATCTTACATTAACAAAGAAATGTATGCTCTCTTTTGTTGTTTTCATTTGAACTTTGTGATATGGTTGCCAATCCTGGAATCTATATCCTCGTGATATCAAAAGAATTAGAAAGCTTTCACAAACAAAAGCTTCATTCAATCTTGAACATCAAAATGGAATTTCTATGTAAGCAACAACGAAGTCCTGAAAATAGCCAACATTGGATTCGCTGATCATTAAACACGGTCTTCAATAAAGTAGCAATAAGGGAAATTTCAACCTTTCCAAGTCAAGCTTTATTTATTGAGATCACTTCAAAGAAATGACCATGACCATCTAAAATAGAAGGACAAAAGCACAAAACACAGAAATCCACTGGACTTGAATCTTTTGAAAAACAAGCACAAGACAGTACCAAATGGTTATGTCCCATCGTCATCTGAAACAAAAACTTCGAAGCCACCAGAAGAGAAAAGGAAATCAAACGACAAGAGAGAAATGTTCGACAAAATCGACGACCTCGTCCCGCACCAACATTATTTTGCAGTCAATGTTATCGGTTCTCTCATGCAAGGATGGGTTTACTTTGTCATCAACGTCATCATAAATGAAGCGCTAAGAAAAGAATTAAATTCTTGGATACGCGATAAAGCTGACAACTAATATGAATGGAGAATAGATTGAATCTCTCTCTCATATATATATATATATATATATATATATATATATATATATATATATATATGTGTGTGTGTGAACAGGATAAATGTAAAGATATGAAGAAAAAACAAATAGAGGGTGAAAAACACAAAGAAGCGGAAAAAAAGAATTTTTTTTTCAAAGCAAATTATCTTTCCCATAAACGAAAAGTCAAAGACATCTGGCCACTCTCTCCATGATAATTATTCAGGCGACATACATTCCTTAGTACCACCATTTCAAAGACCTCCAGCTGAACCACGCCATATCATAAACACAGAGGCAAATCGTCTTAATTATCTCTTCTTCATATCATCATCTACAGTATTTAATCCTTTTATCCTTCATTAATGAACCCTCTACTATCAGTGTTATGTTGTACCTGATTTTTGGGTGAACATCTTGTATATGAAAAGCATCTTGTCACCAGATTTTTTTTCATACACTGGTTGTTACTGGTCCTCCTCCTCCTGTGATTCTTCCTTGAATAATCTATTGATATTTATTTGTTTACAGAAGACCTGAATGTGGAATGATTTTAACTTACCGTATTTGTCGGCGCCAAGGAAGCATGATTTTTTTTTCACGAAAAATCTCGAAAACATGCTGTGAGAAGGTTAGGGTTTTTGTAGGTCTATGCTAATTACAGAGGAATGTTATCTATGCCAGACGGAAAATCGAATTCCTGTTTGTTATGCAAATTTTCGAAACTTATATCAGTAAAGAAACAGTGTCATTGACGCTGAAAAGAACGCGAATTAATAAAGAAAATGAATTCAGTGAATAAACAAAAACGGAAAGGGGCGTAAGCCAAGCATGTGTCTTCTCACCATATTTATTCTAGCTCTAGCAACCAATGTTGCGATAATTGGAAGTCCTTCCAACATTCATTATTGACAGCCATAAAATTGGCAACATGCAGAGAACATAGCGTTGATATCAAACACAGAAAGGAGACTACGGAAACGTATACAGAGGATAGCAAAGGAAAGCGAGATTTTCCTCAGTTGTAAGAAAAAGGAGCAGGTCAAGATACGACTATGGTATAGTAGATACCGAGAACAAGCAAACTATATAATGCGCTTGAATAACGAATTTTGCCTACCGAAAATTAAGCAAAAATTTAAATAAACAGGAAAATTTAATTAAACTCAAAGAAAATGTGTAGTGAATTATTTATTATCAAATGAAGCGACTTGAGACAACAGAAACATTTTTTTCTACAGAAGGATGAAAAATACTATGAGCTGAAAATATGAGCAACGTAATTTTAGATAAAATTGAAACTAAAAGACAGACTAAATATCAGAAAAAAACAGTTGTCATATCCAGAACACATATTGAGAAAAGAGAGCTTAGAAATTTCGACGCTTATTACACATCTTGAACTTAAGAAATGCAAAGAGCTCGTGTAAATGGTTGCCAGAACAGAGATTATGAGATATGGCAAAGTGAAACCTTACAAAGAGTTACAAAGGACAGAAAGTGTGGAGAGCCGTGATCGCTCACGACTTGAAGGAACGAGGCACACAGAATAATGGTAGAAGTATTACTAATAAAAAATAATAAACGGTGTTGGTGTACTTGTTAGAGGCTAAAAAAAAAAAAAAAAAAAAATCGTTATTCGAGTTCGAATTCCGTTTGATATCGTTTCATTTACTATTTGGACATTTTAATCATTTAACACTAATCGTGGTTTTTGCATATAAAGTAAAAAAAAAAAAAAATCCGGCCACTGATAATGACACAGATACATGAATGATAGCTTTTTTTAAAAAAAAATGTGCTGTTGTGTGGTCGTATACTACTATGGCAATAGAAATTACCATGACTGAAATTAAGTAATGCAGCATCAGAGCAAAATGTGTATTCCTCAGCTACCCTTGTAACAATTTGAGCTAGCCGTTGGATACATTTCACCGAATGAACAAGTAGCAACTACCTAATGACTGCGACATTTGACGCGTCAGAAGGTAATGATTGTTTACAGTTGCGTGTACACCTGATTATGAAAATTTAAATTCTTTGACATTTTGCTCCATTTCTTACGTCTCTCTTTAGCATATTCTTAGACACATACACACACGCGGGCGCGCGCGCGCGATGGATAAATTGTCGTTTACATTACGCCAAATTCAAAATAATACTGACATTTAGCAAATATATTTACCAAAATTACTTAAAAATATCTTGAAATAGTAAATTTATTCAACAAATTCTACATTGGTTTTGACCACAACCTATAAGCGACTTCAGAATCGCCGGCAACTTTTTCTGTCCGGTGTCCTTGTTATTTGTCGATTGGTGCCATAATTCTTGTTTCATTTCAACTTTTTTATTACAGTGATTTTTGTTGGTTTCTCGTTCAACAGCGCCGCTCATATATTAATCAAACGGTTTTAATCGACGGAGTTAGGTGACTAGATGTAAGGGGGGTGATGTGGTCGCAGAAATTGTTTGACAGCCATGACTGGGTTCTCCTGCGTGTGTCACATCGTGCAGAGTCCTGTTGACAGATGTCTTTCAGCAGCAACCCTCTTGACCCAGGGCAGCAATACCTCCTCATGGCACTTGATGCAGGCCTCTGTGTTGAGCGAGGCCTTCACCAACAAATTCGAGTATTTTTTTTTCTTATCAGAATGATCAGAGTGTGCCTTCTGAGCTGCCGTATCTTCGTAGTCGCCATTAGAATCATCCAACTCTTTCCGAATTCTCTGTGCTCTCCTCCTATTGACACCCAAACAATCTGAAATGTTCGTATTGGAAAATCCAAGCAGTATTGCATGCCGTTTCCAAATTTTTGTCGGAGTGAATTGCATTTAGTGAGGCCTGTGTGTATGCACGCACCAAATACCAGAGACAGAATCCTATTCCATTCCTCCCATGAATTATAATGGATATGCGATTCTTTAACGTAGAACTAATATAGAGTGGCCGTATATCGACTGAACATACGTAAATGTCCTTTTCATTCTTAACTCTTTGACATTTTCAAACAGAAGCCGGTCTACCGTAAATTCCATATAAAGCACCAACACAGAAGTTCCAGCCGTTTGTTCGTTTCCCTTTTTCAATCATTATAAACGAAATCAGGGGCACTTCGACGTATTGTAATGGTTAGCAAGCTTACCTCTCTAGGACAATTACGAATGCCGAGATGGATTCTCACAGAGTGCTCCATATTTTCGGCCTTATACCATATCTTAACGATGCTTAGAAAATTACCACTGTAAATGAATTGAGATAAGCAAGCCAATTGGCGTGATCATCTCGCCGCATCTACTTTTCAACATTGAATAAATTTGTTGGATCGAATTATACGTTTGATTTTATGCCTTACTTAATTTTAACGTTATTTATCTATAAACTTGTACAGCGATATACATCGTAGCTATTTGCACCAGGAAAGCCTTAAAAACAGAATTACACTTATGAAACAGAATATCGCATGTAGAATTTCATTTGAAATCGCCTTTTGTTAAGCGAATTCATTTTTATTTGTTGAAATTCATTTTATCCACTCAAATTTATAGGGAAAACAAGATACCATAATAAGGCAGTGTCTTTTCTTTACTTTTCACTTTATATAATGTTGTACACAATGTTTTGTGAAACATTTCTATCAAACATAATTAAATCTGCTAAAAATGCTGATAGATCTTCATATTTTCTTTAGGGTGGACCTAGTGTGTATATATATATATATATATATATATATATATATATCACCTGAGCGAAGGGATATATATATATATATATATCTTTAAAAATCCCTTCGCTCAGGTGATAAACTATCACCTGACCGAATGCATTTTTAAAGTTTTTGTATTCATTATTATATTGCTTTGTTCTTACATTGAGTCTTTGTATTTATATACTCCTTAAAATTATCACTACTAAACTTCAAGTGAAACTTGCTCTCCAACTGTTTATTGCAAGTCGGGAGCAGCCACTGACATCCAGTGAATAAGCAATCTAACACGACAAACTTTGGACACACTTGGGGTTCCTTTGATTTTTCTAGTCGCACACTGTGCGCAAGTAATATACTACGAAATTTTTAAATGCTTCTTTTCTTTTGCTTCCGTTTTGAATCAACCCTTTAAATAAATATAATGCACTTGCTAAAATTAAAACTCCGGATGTATCCTGTCTGGACTTTCATTTATTCAGTATTTTTTTCGACATATTTATGTCAATTTTTACTTCAATTGTATATGCATCTAGAAATAAAAGCATGAAAAAAATCATGACGAATTAATTTTTCATTTTAATTAGCACGCAAAATGCAAAGCTAATTTGAATATGCCATAAAATAGAGTCGTATTCAGTTATGGCGGAAACATTTTAAGCTTTGTTGCTGTTACTTTCATTAAATTGATTGTTGGCAAAACATCTGTTGTTTCAAACACTTCTAACCATTTCGTGATGGCACCATGCTATCATTACATTCACTGACAAACACACTAATCACTAAATTGCTTCGTAAATTATCTCAGGTTTTCGCAAATCACGTTGAAACAAAAGTTCCCGTAAGTTTACCGAAGTTAAGCAATGTCGAGACTAGTCAGTAAATAGATGGGTGACCATTTGGGAATACCAGATCCATTAAGATTAGATGCACTGGAGGTGTAATGTATAGTAACTAGGAATTGTTAATCGTAGAGCAGAGTTCTAATTCCAGTTATATTCTCTTACGTGTAAATAATCTTAGGAAAGGTATGAATCTACCTATGGGTTAATTATTATGTTGGTGCATAATTATCAGGCGTTTTTGTAGGTGAGATATTTGTTTAAAAAAATACTGTCTCGTTTACTTTTTTTTAAAATAAAAATATTTTATTTTCAGGTTATAAAAAGCGTGTCGCTATTCATACGCTCCGGAATAATCATTTAAAAAATTTATTGTTGAATTGTTATGTTTCTTTTACATAATAAGTATTGTTTAAAAAACACGCCAGATTATAGTAATACATTAAATCATTATTACCTCCAAGAAACAAAAAAAAACGTCTTAGTCGAAAAATATTTTCTGGCTTTAAATAACCTGCAAAGGGTTGATAAGACGGAGAAAACGAATCAATCATATGAAATTATCACACTGGGCTGGCATCAAAATTCTAAGCCCATAAGTGAGGCATTCTGTGTCATAACATCGCTGGTCAATCTTGCTGAGCGATCAACCTGTCTTACGCAATGTAACAAACAGAGAAATTGTGAAGTTTGAGGTATTCAAATTGGAAACAACTGGATTGTATCATTCAATACACCCGAAACCAAGCTTGTTGCTTTTGGTCATATCGTTGGGGAATGCTGAGTTTTCTCTGGCCATGATTAACATTTGGACACTCAGCGTGTGTACTTTCCGGAAACGGCTACCGGGACCCAAGTTCACTCTTTACCCCAAGCGGAAACACTAAAATACTATCGATATATATGATGGAAAATGCTCGGTCCCTTTTAAGCGAGGCGGAACTCTAATGAACCAGGTTTACATTAGACACTTCGGAAATTTTCGTAATAATCAAGCGACCTTCGGAAATATCGTTGAATTGCACCGTGTGTTCTAACAATCCGTAACTGATGGCACTCGGATGGAAAGATCAAATCAAAATAGATTTTTTTTTTTTTAAATTTTATCACAGATGTGGCTGTTTTTTTTTTTTTTTTTCCTTTTTTTTTAGGTATTGACAGCCAGAAATTTAAATAATTTTTCTACGGAGTAAAATTGCTATTTTTTATATAATTCTTAACTATCCTGCAATCATGAAAGTGTAGGAAAATAGTTTTCCTAATCTAATGTCTTATCGAATTTTAGGTATTTTGGCTTAAATTTACCGTTGACACCGCTCTTTTATTCTGATAATGTCGTGTATATTTACAAAAGTCGGCACGTTTATACAAAGAAATGGACAAAAATTAAAAAAAAATTAAATGCTGAGATCACTGAATTTTAGTACAAATTTTCATTTACAATTAGTAAATATAGTTTTTACATAGTATAACCTAACTAGTACAATTTAATACAGAAATGTTAAAGATTTATAAATTATTGTAATTATTTTTGTTTAAAAGTAAATGGATTGTTGTGTAAATTCATTAACCATCGAAAAATACAAAAAAATTAAGACAATAATGTTCTTAATATATATTATTCATAAAATCCATTACAAGGGTTTCTAATTAAGTAAGGTTTTATTTTTGTTGCATTCTTTATTTTTAAGAGTCCTGTTTGACAAATTAAAATAGATTTACATTCTCCAAGGTGTTCTACATATAACGAATATAAACATTAAGCAGCATTTTCTAGAAATTTCTTAAGATTAAGTAATTGGCCTTTAAGAGATGCGAAAAAGAGGTTTTGACTAAGATTTTCTAAAATAGCAAACATTTCTCAAATAATTTGTTACATTTATGAACAAGTCCTGAAAGTGAAATCCAACGATCATTTCATTTTTAAAAGAATTTCTCAATCATTGTGCTTTACAGTGGAAAAAAGTTAAAAGTTCTTATTGTAATTTATGGTTACACTGATGCGAGAAAAAAAAACAAAACAATTTGAACCAATATTTCAGACGTTCTAAAAGGATAAATTACAATTTAATAATGAAATGTTCCTTTGGTCTTTCCAATCAAAGATGTTACGATAAAACAATTTTTATTGAGTTTGGAGTATTTTTTTTCAACACGTATACTAGTTTTTAGCGAATCCTTGGAGGTTCCTAGTATATTCTTTTTCTATTATTGGTTAGAAAGTCTCTTGAAACGAAGTCAAGAATTATCCCGAAAATAACTGAAAAAAATCAGAGTCAAGTTTTCCCAAAAAAAAGAAATCTGGAAAAAGGAATAAATAAGATACTGAAAAAATTCGTCATTGATATTCGGCAAGCAAATAACTTAGGAGAATATCTTGTTTAGACAAAGAAAAGAAACGAAAACTCTAATACATTCTAAAGATAACTAAAATAATTAGTATATATATATATATATATATATATATATATATATATATATATATATGTGTGTGTGTGTGCGCGCGCTCACACTGTGAAGGTATACAGTTTTATGATTTGAAATACGAACATATATATATATATATATATATATATATATATGAAGAGAGAGAGGGATAAAGGGGATATTAAAATTAAATAGTGTGATTAACGATGACAAATAATACAACTTATCATAATCGATATATATATATATATATATATATATATAAAATTGAAACAATGACAAAAGCTAACAGATTATCACTACTCGCTCTTTCGAGTTCAGTAAGGGACAAAACAAATATGCGACTGTTAGACGTAAACCTACATGGCAATCAGCAATATAAGTCAGAGACCGATTACATTTAAGCCCAGCAAAAATAATTATGCTTATAAATAATATGTTGTCTCTCAAACATGCCAAAATGCTGGTGCCCATGACTCCCGCTGACTACAGGGAAAAATCCGAGCTAAAAGATGTGGCAAAGATCGGATTATTTATGGGATCCGATCCAATGACAACTGTAATTTTGATTTGCGCATGCAAATTTTCATTCTGCCCTCTATGGATTATCGCTGCTACGTGTTTATCAATTTCCCCTAAACATTTAATTAGTTCGGTCAATATATTCAACATTGCACTGACATAAAAAAATCAGAAATCATCGAAATAACTAAAATGTGACGGTATAAAATCTTTTTTATTGTAGTGCAGCATAAAATAAATTAACTTTAAATTAAGACATGAATGAGCAGAAAATAAGAAAATTTGCACTTTCTGTAGGTAATTCCCGAGAAATCATGTTTTAACTTTTCTAACCCATAGTTGCAAATAGATGGGGCATTTATCCGGATCATACAACTTCGGTTTATTAAAGTGCGCGATTTTAGCAGAAATTCTACAATAACAATAGGGCATTAATTTTTTAACTGAAAACATCGTAATAAATTCAAGTTCAGCACATTCAACGATGGCTCGATGAACTAAAATCATGAACATATACATATGGTGGGATAATCACAAAGATGGAAAGAAGAAGAAGAAAACATAGTAGATATATAAAATGAAGATACCTATACACTGCCCATTCAGTATATAGTTTTATGTCTCAATTTATTTCTCTTTTCCTCTATCTATCCATCTACTTATCTGTAAATAGGCTATTTGTTATATAGTATCTTTGCCCAAATTTCTCACTAGCTGCCTTCAGACAAATGCATGTAGTATTCTCTAATATACAGTCTCATATTTCATACATTGCTTTTAACTTGTGCGGAAATTTAGTTAGTTAGTCATGCACATGCACACACACACATATATATATGTACAGACAGACGCATATATACATATATAATACACAACTTTGATAAGTACATATATGTGTGTTAAACGAAAGAATAACGTAAAACTTAGTTTGCACGTTGTAAATGACATCACCGTTATTGCCATTAAATTGGTTCCAACAAACGAGGTATTAGCGAAAAACATTTTTATAAACAGATTAATCAGTTATCTGGACAAAGAAATGACTTAATTTGTAAGGACTAGAAAGAACCTGCCATACTTTAATCATATTTGGAAACCATTTTTGTCCATCACCAGCATGACAAATCTAACATTAAGGAGAGCAGCTCATGGTGATTTCTTGGTCTTTGACCGACATGAAGTGGAGAGATTGTATTGAATCAAAGTTGCTTCCTTGTGACGAACGAGTCAAATTTGCTCGTAAGATCCCATTAGGCAATCTAGTATGTACGATTCCTAGGCACATTCTATATTGCTGCCAAATATGGTCTGATGTATAACAAAATACAAAGATATGTCTGTAATGATATCGGCCCTGAACCGGAATCTCAACTCCAGGCAATTTCCAGCCGCTTTAACGTTGCTTTCCTCTCTTTTCTATGAATACTTTCATGGCATTTACTGTCCTCTTTGATACTTCAACTGCATGAATTTAATCGTGTTACTCTATTGGCAAATAGGTTTAATGCTGAAATAGATGGTAGATTGACATTTGCATCCCGAACAATTGCGTACCAGACATTTGCGTCCCTAGATAATTGTGTACCTCTGATATTTTATTGAAATTATTTTTTAAAGAGTTGTTTAATATAGAAATTTGCACAGAAATACCTTTAATAATCCTAAACAAGCAGACGTTAGTTACCATGAATAAAAAAGGAAAAAAAAAAGCAAGAGAAAAGTAAGATAGTAGTTTAAGCAGTATGTACCACAAACATTGAATAGATTTTATAAATTATTTTGGAATTCCTAGCGAAGTTTCGAAAATCAAAAATTGGTGAAAATAATTGTGGACGGAAAATTACAGCTACCAGTATCATAAGAAAAACATCAATGAAACAAAAACTTAGAGGAGATGTATAGAGCGATCTTGCAACACTTAATCTGTCATAGCATTTTAAACAAAAATAAACTTAATATTTTTTTTTATTTTCTTTAATTTTATGATTACTACCGATATTTTGTTTTCAAAATTTATGGTAATTGCCTTCGAAATCTTCAAAAAATTATCATAGGTGCTCAATTACCTAAGGACGCAAATGTCCAGTACACAACTCTTGTATAACCGAAATTGATATATGTGATCATAAGTTCTATACCATTTTTTCACACTCTTTTCACATGCGGAACTTTCTTCCTATTCCTGTTTTCTCTGCGACCTTCAATCATAAAATATTTAAATGCAACCGAGGTCAACATCTTAGGAAAATAATAGAAAAACTTTCAGTTTCTCCTCACTAAAGTCTTGTAACTCTCTGCCCCTTTCAGTACCTCTTTACGTCTCAATGGCAATAGCACCTTGCTTGACGTGAACTGATAAAAAATAAACACACAGTTCCCGATAAAGTATGTCATCGTCAAATGTATTCGTATTTAAAAAAACAATTTTAATTGACATAAAACAACAGTCGTATGTTGGAAAATCTTTAAAAAAATTGACTGACACATGTTGGTTTTCTTTAAACATTAAAAAAGTCATGCTGCCTAAATACACCTCCCTCTCTCACACCCCATATATATATATATATATATATATATATATATATATATATATATATGTGTGTGTGTGTGTGTGTGTGTGTGTATGTGTGTACGCGCTCTCGAGATTGATATATGTAGAGAGAGATTGCAAAAAGTCTAACTTAAAGATAAACAAGATTACAAGGAATCAGCGGTTTGCAATTTAGCAGTATGTAAACAGTTTCGGAGAAACAATAACAGATTTTGTATTCAAAGTTTGTTTATTAGATTTTTGCCTTGAACCCAAATAATCTGATCGTTCATGTTTCGTTTGCTTTTTTTGATATAAAAGACAACACCGAATTTCACAAAAAATCTAAGAAAGCCTGTAGATGATAACAACGTCATTGCAAACAATCATTGTCATTATTGTATATTCTGAAATCACCCAGGTTAAACAGGAAGTCATTATAAATACACTCACGTCTTGCAATAACAACATTCACAATAGTACAAAGAAACAAAGAATGATAAAGACATCAGAGCTGGACGTAACTTTTGGTGCCAAATTAGTTTATTTTTAATAACAATGCGAATACTGAATATATATATATATATATATATATATATATATATATTTTTAATGAGACTTAAAAGATATGATAAAATAACCTTAGCATAAACAGCATGGGAACTGATTACTAATAAATATTTCATAATTTTTCATTGCAAACGTTAAAAAAAGCTACTTCCTTGTACGGCACTAGAATGTAACGACACCAGGCCTGCATGATCTTTGAAAGAGTGATATTAAACCGGTATTAAGCCATATCTTCGTTGGAACTACTAAATGCTACTTTGCAATATGGAATGTATTCTAAATCTTTTACACTGGCATTTATGGTATTTTACAATCCACAGACACAATGTCGAATGGTCATCTTTAATCTATCGCTTTCTTTCTTGAAAAATATTTAGATTACATCCCATCTTTTGTATCAACAGTTCAACGCTTTTCAGTTCTGATATGTCGATGGAGTCGAATCAATAATTCTCTTCTGTATAGCATTTGTACAGTGTGATGTTGGACGTTGACAGCTTTTTCTTGATGTATACTACTTGATCAAATTGCTGGCTGACCATCGGGAAAAACAAAGAAAGAAATGACAAATGTCTAAACTTAGCAACAGAAATGAAACAGATTAAGAATCATGAACATAATTTTTCTCATCATTGGTAAAGGTTTTTTACACCAGTCTCAAGAAATTAACCAGGATGACATTACTCGAAAACCATCAAAGAATAGAATCCAACCAACAGAATTAATGAAATCAGCTCAGTGTAACCTGGATATAAGAAAGATTTTCTATGGTCCCAAATTAGAGCCTGTGTTAATGTATATAAAATAGACCATACCCGGATATAAGAGACTTATTCTCCGGTACCGACAACTCTCTTATATCCGGGTTACACTGTATAAAGTTTAGAAAATTAATGGTGTTGATGAAACCCGATTTACGTCAATCAGAAGTGTAACTTTGTATTTGCTATAATAATGCAAAATCATCATGTTCACTTGGTATTATGCATGTATGCCTGCTTGCTTGCTTTGTAAGCTGCTTGGTGGGGGACAGGGCTACAATACAAATACACTAGATGTTACTGTTCGGGTTTCCGTCGTGAGTAAGGTTTTACCGGGTGATTTTTCTAGCATTACACCTAGCAGTTTTTTGGATGAAGAATTGTCATTCTACTCGACTGGCTGTCAGTCAAAGGTAGACAACACAATCAGACTTTTTTCTGATTATCTAGTAATGGATTCTTAACTTACCAAGATTGTTTGAGCGAATGCAACAATTTCTGTTATAATTCGAAGACGCGAATTCATCTGTGCCGCTAACAGCTTTGTTAAATGCATATAAAAAAGTAAATGCAGCTACAAAAAAAAAAAAAAAAAAAAAAAAATCACAGTTAAAAAGATGGGGCGATGAAAGTTTCAGGACAAGCGAGATTTTTTTTTAAATTTGAAAAATGACAAAATATCTTTATTAATACAAACAGGAAATGATATTTAAAAAAATATACAAAACAAAAGACATTTGACTATAATTAAAGACTTATCTTTTAGAATGAAATATTTTTAAAATTGAAACATGGATTGATAAGATTGCACTAATTATATCTATTTGTAAAATATTACTTTTCAGACGGAAGATTCTGGAAGAGAATTTAAGAAGTGTTAGCATGATGCTTATTTTTGACGTACTGCTGCAAAATTAATACATGCGTACACGTAGAATTCGAAATGGAAATTGTGTTTTCGATTTTGGGGATCGAAAAAGCGCTTCTCGATTCGCACCTCTAAATGTGGATATACAGTGTAACCCGGATATAAGAGACCCGGATATAATAGAAACCCGGATATAAGAGATTTTCTCCTGTCCCAAATTAGAGCCTGTGTTAATGTATATAAAATAGACCGATACCCGGATATAAGAGACTTCTTCTCCGGTCCCGACAACTCTCTTATATCCGGGTTACACTGTAATACATTTAAGAAGAAATATAAGAGAATATTGTTATTTATAATGAGAAATCTTGTTTTACCGTTGAGCTTGATATGGTAGAGAGGTAGCAAGTCAACGTTAGAAGTAAAATGAGATTTATGGCTTAAAGTGAAAATCTTTTAATCAATTCATTCGACCGTTGGGATTATGTTGTTAATCTTAATCGAAAGTAACATTGCCGGGATATTCACAATATTAAAAAGAATTACAGAAGAGGTGATTGGCATAGCGATGGAGAAAGAGCAGCTTAAAAGTACGAATGATTATACAGAGACGAAGAAAGGCGGAAGGCAAAGAAAAGCGCTTGGTGATAAGGTTATAACTAAATGAGAAGGAAAATAGATTGTATTTAAAAGATATAGAAAGAAAATGTTTGATAAATAGAGAGAAAGCAGGAAAAGTCATAATCAGTGTAAATAAAAAATAATATATTAAAATAAAAGCTGTATGACGAAGTTTATAAAATGTGGAAAGTTATTGATAATTAAATCAGGCGGATTAATGTTGATTGAAAATAATGTAGCAGTAAAATCAGAGATAGAAATTATGCGAGAAAAAGTCAAAGAAATTTAAATTTTGAGTAACAACGAAAGAAAAAAATATGAGAATACTAAAACAAAGAGAAAGAATTAACGTTGAAATAAATGAAAACGTAAAAAGAAACAGGAGTAGACAAAATACAGCCGGATTAAAAGGTAGAAATCCTGTGTCAAAGTGAAAGCAAAGTCAAAGTGAAAGCAAAGTCAAATACAAAAAGGGAAACGTATATTGAGCAACAAAAGAATAAAATAAATGTTCTATATGTAATTATCATTGAAAAAAGTCCTTCATTGGATAGAGACATTATGAATGGAAGTGTTTTGGTAAGAGACAATTACCCCACCTTCCTATTATATATAGATTGATTGGGCAACTCGAAACGGTGTAACATTTAGCGAGCTTGTCTCGCTAGATTAATTACAAGTTCGATCCTCGCTGGGTTCCCCATTACTTTCGGTCTCGTTATACATGTAAGCTACGCTTGGAAAATCAGTGGCCACAATTTTGTATTTTTATACAAAATACATATATATGTAGATATATCCATTCATGAGAAGTGGTCCTGGGCAATTGTCTAGGAGATAAAAAGATATTATTGCACTAACTTGTCTAGCTGGGTTTAAATACATCCATATCAATAACTATCCATCTATATACCTCCATCCATCCATCTCTATATCCCTATCCATCTCTATATCCATCTCTATATCCCTATCCATCTCTATATCCATCTCTATATCCCTATCCATCTCTATATCCATCTCTATATCCATCTCTTTCTCTGTATACGCATAGTAGTATCACAGCTATGACTAGTTTGGAACGGCTCTGACCAGCTTGGACCAAATTTCGACGATCTTAGGCCAGCTTGGACAAGTTATCACCAGCGGCCCGAGTGAAGACACTCGGACCACAACCTGACACAGAGGGTTCAATTAAATACAGTGATTTGTCTAGCTGAGTATTAAATACTACTATATCACGACTGATTATGTCGAGTTAAGTGTTGTGATGTGGGTCTTGCCAGAGCCACATCACAACAGCTGGCGATGTGGATGGTTCACTATTTATTACAATACTGGGTGACAAAGATGACTTTTTTTTCAACTTGGGAAATCAGTACGTCGAAAAAGAAAAATCAACTTACGACGGAAAAAAATGGAACAATGATTCATTCTGTTACGTTCCATGCGTGATACATGCTTATGCGATCAATGTTGACATGGCAGATTTTTCCGGAATAGGTTGCTATTTCTTTCTGCGGTAGACCAGTTGCCATCCAAGGTACCCGGTCTGTCCTGCTATTTACCCATTGGTTGAGGAGAACAAGAGGGTGCATAGCACTTAAGTGAATGTAAGTGTTTAGAAAGGAATTCGAACTCGGCTCTCCGCTTCCTCAATCCGAGCCTCTATCCATTACTCAACCGTGGGCTTTAATTTTCTTAAGAGGCTCACTTTTTCTTGTCCGTCTATGGAGAATTAAAACATCTGAGATACATTGGAAGCATATTTTCAAGTCAAACCATTAAAAATGGGAGGCTTGAAGGCAGTAACTTTGGAATTAATAAATCTATAGCAAGAACAACGAAAATAAGCACAGCAACAACAATTCGAGGAAACAATTTTGAGACAAGAACAGCCAAACAAACTAGACCTTTTTATGTAGAGTAAAAGTAACGAAAGCAGGTCTGTTTTCTCATAGGACTCAGTAATTAATACAATTGCCGAATTTAAATATAACCCTAATGAAAAGGTTACTTTTGCAACATAGAACATAGGCTATGAGAAAATTTTAAAAATGTATTTTATAAGCTGGTCAGACAAGAAAAAGTGAGTGCGTGAACAAGTCAAAACCCACGGAAAGCAAAATATACGTAAAATACACCCTGCTGAAAAAAATCGAGTGAAATGACGTTTGAAGAAGTGTTATGTTGTTAATTAAAATTTCTAGAGAACGAAGTTCAATGTTCAGTACACATAGGCAATGTCTAAATCTTGTAACAAAAAGTATAAAGATTATACCACTTATTCCCCTATTGTAAATAAATAATGGGGACAAATTAAGTTAAGCGAAAAAATTCCCGACATGTTTAAGTGCTTGTTCTTCGTACAACAGTTGATAGAACATAAGGATGCAGAAATCTATTCTAGAATTTTGAGTAAGCTTGAACAGGACTCAAAATTGACTTTACAAACAAGCTGAATAGATTCAAAAGATAGTGAACTTACGACATGATACAATTAGAACTGAGGAAGAAGATGTATCGCACATAAATTCCGGAAAAGAACATAGGAAATCAAAATAAGTCGCAAAATTAAATCCATGTTACGGATGAGGACAGCATTTCACGAGGAGCTACCATTTCAAGACTGAAAACAAGAGTTCGCATTGTAAAGTACAAATTCAAGAGTAGAGTAAACGACAGGCAACGCAGACGAGAGTGAGAAAGAAAGTTTATAACCGTAAAAATAAGTATTGGATATATAAAATTCCAGCGAGACTATTATAAGCAAAGAAACGTGAGAAAGAATCGGTAAACCAATATTAACATCCCCCCCCTCTAAAAAGATTAATCGGTGTTACTCTGAAGAAATTTAAATTTAAATGTGCATTCACATCGGATGTATCGCTTTATGGGAAGACGTTGAATGCTAAGCATTTGTGATTGAAAGAAATTTTTCGGAACAAATACGGTGCAACTCTTCAATTCATGAGATTTGCCCAGAAACTCTTTTTGTAATAAAGCGGATATCTCTTCTAGTAACTCTGAAATAAGTAAAAAAAAAAAAAAAAAAAAAAGAATTGAAAAATGAATTTCCGGAAATTGTTTCTGAAGGGTATGAAGATCCACAAAAACTAACGCCATGTTCCAGTTAAAGGAAAACGCGATATCAATTTTAGAAGAAAGACGAATGTGCCTTTCTCAGCTTTGGATACGATAAACAAGGAATTAGATCATTTGAAAAAATACGACAATGATCTACAAAATGGATTATAGCGATTGGGCCTCCGCAATCGTCTATATTAAAAGAAAAATCCGATTATGTGCCGATTTCTCCACGGGCCTGAATGATTACCTACATGGTTTCAATTACTCTCTGCCAAGCCCAGTAGAAACTTTTTACAAAGTTAACTGGTAGAATATTCGCTTTACAAAGGCAAAAGTGAACATTAAATAAAATGTATAACATTTAAATGAGAAATGTATTTAGGTTGTAGCCAGTGAGGAAAATAGATTTTTTTTCTCATATGTAATTTAGTTTTTAATGATCAGTGAAAAAAGAAAAAAAAAAGAAAAAAAAAAAACAAAACAAAACGCCTGAAGAAACATAAATGTCATTTTAATCAACATTTAATTAATTTCGTTTATGAATCTTATCGCGGAACGTTCTTCGATGGATAGCATTTAAGTTCTGACTCTCCCGTAGCGGGAGAGCCTCTTGATTTTGTCTAGGGGCAGAATAGAGCGGCCTCTCTTTTTTTAGGGTTGGACGGGACGTACTAACATCAGGTATCCTTTACTTTTTTTTTTAGTTTGTTTTTGGGTTCAGCCATCCCCATCTCGTTGCAAATCATACATAGATTTTTATGCATAATTTTTTTTTATATTCATCAAATTTATATGTCACGGCATGCGTTTTTTTAGGTTCCCTGAGAATATACGACATTATGATATATGGAGGATTGATTGGTGACGGACGAGTTCATGTGGTCAACGTGAAAATGAGTGAATGGGACGTGAATCGGATTAGCTAGGAATGAGATTGTGAAGACCCGCCTCAACCCATTTTTGGCCTGTGCCAAAATTGTATAGTTTTACATAATAAACATAATTATCTAAGTTTTGACCGTTACACACATTCTAACACGGTTTGTTGGTCACAATGAGATTTTTATCTATTTTGAATTTTTGAAACAGAAAATAAATATGTTTTAATCTACATAATTTTGTATTTTCGAAGTGACTGGCATTTATTTAAAAAAATTGTTTAATTCCGTGGAAGAAACTATTTTCATTAAATATGTAATACTCTTTCTAACTTTCATATTTACTTTTGAATTTTTATTAAAAAAGATAATGTTAGTATTAGTCCTCCTGGCAAGATATTCATGATTTGTTTTTTTTTTTTTTTCGCCTTGTTTAATTTCAACTAATGCCCTGATTGTCAAAACATAAGTTTACTTTGTAAATCTTCCATTGTTTGGTAAATAATATCGAGATAATTTCTTTCTTTTTTTATCATGTATGCTCGATCTGTTTTTAAACATTTATATACACTTTGAAATTTCCGGTTCGGATTGAAGAAAGAGAATATTTATAAACTCAGAAAAACAAGACCAAAAGGCAGTTTCTAATTTGGAACTATTCACTAAGATACTGTCAAAAATGATAAAAGTAAAACTGCAGCAGAGAGGTTAGACAGGCAGATTGAAAGGTAGCAACAACAGAATTCTAAACATTAAATCTATAGATATTTCCCAAAATATATTCTGCTGAAAGAAACAACCGATGACAGACAACATCCTTGGCTCAAACCTAAGTGAACCTACACTCATTAGATATGCCATGGAAATTAAGAGTGATGTATCTTCCAACCCGGCGTCATAGCTTGCTAATACCTGTTTATTAAGTCTAAATGATATGGGTTTTCTTCGTCCAAGTTTCAAATTAAAGGACATTAACATTTAGAAGTTTAAAAAAAAGATTGGGAAAGCCAAGAGAAAAATAAACCACCCGTCAGAAGCATGTTAAGAACCCTGAAAATACCATCTGCGTTGGTGTTAATTGCCAAGTTGATAAGGACACTTTGCAATACAATGACATTACAGAGGAAAACAGCTACAAACATTTCAGATAAGCAAACGAGTACAGCAACATTTGTCTTGCAACAGAAATACACACAAAAAATTGATTTTTAAAAGACTTCGACAGCATAAATTTCATTAAGGCAGTTGTTGACAATACCAATACAAACACTGGCTTGAGTATGGCTTGTTACAGATCTGGAGAAACAAAACAAAAAATAAACTTAAAAGATTGCTGTTCACTTCTTTAAAATGAAGTTCTATTTGAAGATGTTTTTACGTTCTTGGATTGATATACATATAGTTAGTCTGAAGTTAAAATGGATATTAAATTGGATAACGAACCATTGACTTGAACATGACGCAGAGAACAAATCAAAAGTAGACTTTAATATATAAAGCATACAAATACAGTGTGTGTGTTTTTTTTTAAGTAGAGTGTCAAATTTCTAAGGAAACTGAAAAATCAGCCTGCCATAATACAGTAATGGTTGTAGTAAATATAAATGCCAATATTTGTTTTTTTGATTTGTGCCGAAATATTTTTTAAGTGCAGCAGTTTCGATCGAACCGTATGAACCAAATACATTATATATATATATATATATATATTATTCACACGTTGATTGATTATAAGGTTAATTTGTTCTTAAACGCTTACAGTATGAGGAGCTGAATTGCCGAAACTAAAACAAATATTTTAAAACAGATTGGATATATATATATATATATATATATATATATATATATATATATCAATGACAATTGGAAAAAAATTTCCAATTGTCATTTGATACTAATCTGTCTTAATCACAGGATTCATCTGGGAATATATATATATATATATATATTAAAAATAAATCAATAGGAATTTTAAATTTAACAAGCTTACTTGGATACTATATACCGGGTTATTCAAAAAGAATGAACCGAATTCATTAAGCAATATAATAATGAAGAAAAGAAGTAGAAACTCCAGCCAAGTCGCAAGTATTCTACTTACAATCAAGTTTTATTTCTAGTCATAAAAGTCAGAGATTTCCTCTCGGACACGTATCAGAATATCAAGATCCACTGAGTTGACTGATGATTTTATTCGATGTTTAAGGACATCGTGGTTACTAGGCAACAGTGGAATATAAATGCGATCTTTTACGTATAACCACAAGAAAAAAATATCACACATGATGAGGTCTGGGGATCTCGAAGGCCAAGCATAAAGACCGTCTTAAAACTAGTTTTTCTTCTGGTTTTCCTCTTTCAATGTTTTCATTGCCTTCTTCCAATCATATTAAATACATATTAAACGTGCAATTTCCAGTCTCGTCTTTCCGTTAGTCAATAGCTTTAATTTTTTTTCTATTTTTAGGTTAATATTTACCTACGACAGTACGTATATATATCTTAAATATATAAATTTTATTACACCATAGACAACATTATAAACAACACACAAGGACTATATCGAAATCTCACTTCATCATAAATTTTAAAATTTCAAATGAAGAAGCATGAGCTGGATATTGAGTATGTATCATTTCATTAAGTAAGAGGTTTAGGTTTCGCACATTATAGACAATAATCAGGAGAGATCCACCAAATGAAATAACCGTGGGCTGCCGACACCAAACAAAAGCAAAAAAGCTATCAGTCTGTTTATCTGGTGTATAAAGCGTGTGGTTATTCTCTGGGTTGGGTTAAGTATAAATCCACCTTCACCTCGGTTCATTCACTTCAGTCAATTTCTTTAAGTTTCAAATTTGCAACCATCTGAAACAAAACAAATTTTCGGCTACCCACTGCGTTATGAAATCGAACATCGGTGGATCTGCTGTCGTGATTGTTTTCTCTTGTAACTGTGATAATTAATACATGTCTGATGACAATATTCTATAATCATTGAATCTGCGTTTTTTTTTTTTTTTGCTACTTTCAGAAATCCTCCCTGTACAAGGAGCGTTCCCCACCAAAAAATTCTAAACCGACCCACTTTAGGAAAAGGATACCAATCAAACAATCCAAAAGGAAGTGAAAGAGTTGTACTTCACACTAAGGAGAGACGTGGGACAACGTAAATGTGTTTCGACAGCAGGAGATTGAGAAAATTACGACTGGACGTGTGAGCAACGACAAATGTTTAGGCGAATTGGAAAGAAAAAAAAACGTCACTTATACGTACAGTCAGAAAGGCATTTTAATTTTTTAGAGGAAATAATGACAGGGCTCTGAGACTGTGATATATAAATAGCAAGTAAGACTATTCGCCACATTCCAGGCTATCAAAAAAAGCAAAAAAAACAAGCAAAAGCAAACAAAAACAAACAAAAGCAAACAAAAACAAGCAAAAACAAAAAAAAAAAAAAAAGCAAAAGCAAAAAAAAAAGCAAAAACAACAAAAAAGCAAAAACAAAAAACAAAAAAAACAAGCAAAAACAAAAAAACAAGCAAAAACAAAAAAAACAAGCAAAAACAAAAAAAACAAGCAAAAACAAAAAAAACAAGCAAAAACAAAAAAAACAAGCAAAAACAAAAAAAACAAGCAAAAACAAAAAAAACAAGCAAAAACAAAAAAACAAAAAAAACAAGCAAAAACAAAAAAACAAGCAAAAACAAAAAACAAAAAGACCCCAAAAACCAAAAAAAAAAAAACCAAAAAAACAACCCCCAAAAAAACCCCCAAAAAAACAAAGACAAAAAAAAAAAAAAAAAAAAAAAACTTCCTACATGGTTGGCAAAACGGGGATTAGGAGAAAAAACATCAAAAAGAGAAAAAACTGACTAAGAGCTAAAAAGAACCAATGTTTTGTAAATCCCTGGTCGTCCATGATCTGAAGGGACAGGGTGCATAGAAGATTAATGCATTTGTTTCCTAACAAATGGAATGCAAAACGGAATATACTGTTAAAGAAATAACTACAAAGAAAGTAAGAAGTGGGACAAAGAAAAATAACTGTTTTGTAGTAATAGGAAAAAAAGAGAGTTAAAATAAACAACAAAAAAGAAAGATCGTAGAACAAATGTGGACATGTCGACGGCATTTCAATTTTATTAAAACCTGAAACTTCTTGACAAGTCTCTGTGTTTCGCTACAACACATGTAATAGTTTTAGCGTTTGGTCTGGCGAGGTCTGTTTTAATTTCATTCTCTTTTATTATGCAAGCCTTGTCGGTCGGTATGTGGATTTGTATAATGGCTGTCACTTGAAATTTATTAATCTATTCATCAAAATGCTTGTCAGCGTGGAAATGTTTTGGTGCGACTGTTCGCTCGATGAAATCGACAGAACTGTAGCTATATATTTTTTGTTTTTTTTATATGTTAAATCAATGTTGACATCAACGGGCAACCATTACTATTTATTGAATAGAAGAAAAAAAATACAAATAAATGTGAAATTTTCTTATTGTTCAGGAAAACATGTTATAAACGGAGAATCGGTGAAGGTTAATTTTAAAATGAAGTAAGAGAGGATGATATATTAAGTAGAAAACGAACATTTATGTTTTTGTATACTTCCAAACATTTCTATTATGCATATTTATGTACATTAAAATATATTTTAAACAATCTATAATTAAAAGAAATTACAAATAAAAGCGTTGCTGATGGTTTTCAAATTAATATATCCCTGAAAATATGTAAATTAGATAGATCATTGGCTGTTTAAAACCTCGTACTTTACTGTATTGATGAGAAATTCTTATATAAAAAGAAGAAATTTTGCATGGATTTCTTGCATGACTTTTTTGTAATCCTATGTCCTCCTGTTCAAAATCGGTTGACGCTCGTTCAAAATAATGAAAATTGTATTAATTTGCTTTACTTCTTGAAAGAAGTCACCACCTGAAACCGATAATTGGATTTTACCATATAAGTAATGAAATAATCCAAATATTTCAGAAGATTTATATTTCAATTTGCTGACGTTACCCCTGGATAGTTCTTATGTATTTTAACGCATTTAACAATTTATAGCTATAGCATAACTCACAACCTTACAGATAAACAAAAATTGAAAACTTACAGGAGCTTTATTTATCAATTTACTAATGATTTATACGGAAAGCACTATTTTTAACACATTTACCAGCTTATCTATAGAATAACAGTGAAATTTACAAATAAAGACAAAAAAAATCTCTAGAAGGCTCCAGAAAGACATTCTACTACTATGTTTATATAAGTGTTTAGAATTTTCGTGTTGAAACTGGTTTTTGTTAAAAAAAATAAACTAAATTAAACCAGTCTTCATTAACGTTGAAAAGAATTTCATCGAATTATGACACCGGAAACCAATTATTTTACAAAAATGTCAATTCTAACGAACATATTTCATAGTGTGGGTTTTTCAATCAGCCAAGCCCATTTTTCTCTCAAAATTCCACTTCATATTTTTTTCTCTGGTCTCTTATCTTGGTCACTGCATTCATGTTACTTTTATTCGTATCTTTAAGCTTTGTAACCAGTGCCAAACAATTATCGAGGTATTGAACTACATTCTAACGAATTTCTTGTCACTAAACACTTAGGTTTCTATTCCCGCATGTCGTAATGGCTAATTCTTTTCACACCCACTTCTCGGTTGTGTCTTCTTTATTATTAAAGACAGGAATACCTACTTTTAGAGATCGACTAACGTCTTATTTATAATCCAAATATGCGAAGACTGAGGTGCGTAAAAACGTCATTTTTCTCATCGCAGATGAATAGACAGATGTTACCTGTAATAAGTATTTACTTGACCCCCCCCCACTGAGTCAGGTTGTGACACAAGGTCAGTTTTTAACGTGGGGACTCGTGTGTTTTCACTCGAACCGCTGGTCTAAGCTATTCATGGCTGGTCCAAACTGGTCACAGCCCGTCCAAGCCAGTCGTAGCCCTGATACTACCATCCTCACTGGATGCCCAATACTTTCGGCCGTGTGCCACATCTAAGCTACGCTTGGAAAATCTTTACTACACGAGAGGAATTTAGCTTACACCTGTTACCTGTAATAAGTAATTATTTTCCAAACATATATACAGGGTGATTGAAAAGTAACACCCTATTTTATGTATAGTGGACTCTCCCATATTGTAAAAATTATAGTTAGACGGGAGAGTTCATCATAAATAAAATAGGCATTTACTTATGACTCCCCCTATACATTTTATATTTTGATATTTAAAAAAATATGTTCACAACCTTTCAGAAATTGTAGCTGGTGTCATCCTTCTACTGGTTAACATTTCGAATTCAATCCCTGTATTCTTTACCTGGGAATAGAGACTTCATTCCGCATCCTTTACTGTTTATCAGTCTTACCTTTACGACGATTGTCTTCTTTTTTTCTTTCATGGGAGGTGCTTTCCTACAAGACAAGGCCTCAGGGTTGAACTCACAGCTTTTAGGAAAGGCGTTAATTTTAACTAACGTTTAATCTTGTGGAAATGTGCCTCCTGATTAATTGAATAGCAAAAAAAGCAATAAAGTTTATTAAAATATTCTGACAAAATTATTTTGTTTACAAAATTTATAATTCCTTGAAAGGAAATTACAAAAAAATGATTATCATATATCTTTTTTGATAAGGTCTGAAGTAAACTATATTTATGGGTTAAAGTGCTCAATATCAGGTTTAGTGTGTATGTAAATATAAAAGTGGAATTTGAGGTCAACACCCAGCGAGTGAATGACACAGATTGTCGCCGCTTGGTCTTTGCGTTAATATTCACTTCACACACACATATATATATATATATATATATATATATATATATATATATATATATATGGCCCTGAAAAACTGAAGGGATTGAAAAAGTCTAATTATTCGTTTTCAATATTTTTTTTTATTTTTTTTTTATCACTTGGTGAGTAAAATGGCTATGTATAATATGCAGCAACGAGTAAAACTCATCGAATTCTTCTATCCATTGAATGTTCAATTATTCCAACCCAGAGAAAATAGAAACATTTTAATGATAGATTATCTCCTTGCGATATTATGATTCGGAACTTAATCGCCCGCTTTGGAAAAAAAACAAACTGGTCCAATGATCCTAAGTGCACTGACGCAGCGGTGGAAGCTGTATGGCAGAGTGTCTTTGAGGATCCATCATCTTCTACCCTTCGTCGGTCTGCTCGACTAAGCATCGCCAGAACCTCGCTTCAGAAGATTCTGAAACTGGATTTAGAATTTTTCCATACAAGATTCAAATAATCCTAGCTTTATTACCCCAACATACTCATGCGTTTGTAAAAGTTATAAGCGACTGAGAAAATTTTGATCTTTTCCCATGTGTGTGTATAGAATTCCATCTTGAAACGGTTTAATTTTTTAGAATTAAATTTCATGTTAGCGACAGGTAAATGCACTGAATGGGTGTTGTCCTTGTAACATCTTGGCAAAGATTTATCAATAATAATAATAAAAATAATAATAATAATAATAATAAACGTAATTATTTACATTCTTCGACCTTGTTGTTCTCATCTTTTTGCCATATACACGGCATTAAATTTTTACGTACCCAAAATGAATACACTGATGATCTCAAGGTCACATGACTCCGTGGATAAAAGCGTTGGTTGGATCCAGTGATTTGATCCAAAATGTTAAGCCAATAAAAAAAAATTCGGGAGATAATGGAGACATCCGGAAGATGCGGGTAGCTAGAACCCCGCCGGAAGATGCGGGTAGCTAGAACCCCGCCGGAAGATGCGGGTAGCTAGAACCCCGCCGGAAGATGCGGGTAGCTAGAACCCCGCCGGAAGATGCGGGTAGCTAGAACCCCGCCGGAAGATGCGGGTAGCTAGAACCCCGCCGGAAGATGCGGGTAGCTAGAACCCCGGTGAACGAATTAAAGGGTTCAGTTCGAATTTCCAATCACTGATGAAGCCCTGAGCGTACAACGCCCATAAAATCGGGAAGATGGCAGAAAGGATGACGACAACAGTTCGAAGAATATAAATAGTGAACATAATTAAAATGCCATATCTCAGAAACAGACAGATAATGATGATGTATATTATTTTTTTGTACTATGAATTTTGTCCATGGAAGATTCGCAGAATTTTCAAAGAAAAATGTATTTGATTCTTTTGTAAATATTTAGGAAATTTCAAATAATTAGGAATGTGAAGCGAAAAGGAATAACATTATTGTTTAATCATATTCATTAATTTTATGGCATCATTTGGTTTACGGCAATTATATCTTAATATTGTGTATTTACTTTGCCGTATTTCCGTATATTTGCCATGTTTTTCATATATGTCTCTTCCATCGCCATCTTTTTTTTTTTATTAAACTTTGCCTAGTCAAAGAAACGTTATCTATTCCGGTACAAAAAGCATGAATACTGTATGCGAATAGAGAACGGATTAACTGAATATAATAAATAGAAAGAAGAGCAAGAAAGAATGCCTTTTCTAATCTGGTATATTTAATCTACGCAAGGAGACAAGCCTTTGAGAACGACAATTCCAGCAATGTTATTTACATTGATATTCATATATGAAAATACACCTAGATATATCAGATAACTATATGACTGCGTTCATTGTAGATTCGAAAGAAAAATTAGGATAACATTAAGATGAGAAAATAATGCAGAGTAGAATGAAGGTAACAAAAGTTACCCGTAAAAAATCATTAGCAACAGCAAACGTAACATGTCAAGGCATAGATTATGCAATGAGTTAATCCAAATCAAGCAGGCACATAAACATAACAATGGAAATTTTTCCAAAGAGAAGACGGAAAATATGACAAAAATATGAAAGTGGAAACAATATTGAAAGATAGCCTCCGGAAATTAGCTAATATATCAAAAATTAAAACAAAACGTTCATAGGAAAATATATGCTGAAGTGCTATGTATTTTAATCACCCCAAGTGTTGTATAGACCCCCGGTGGTGATAGCTCCCTCTTGTCCTCTATTAGTCGACGATAGAAAGTTGTTTTGAGTCCAGAGATAAAAGAACATCAACACAGAGAATTTTAACTTAAATATTTTATTAACGTTCATGTCGACATGATGTATCTCTCAAGTAGGATTCGTTTCGCTTCACAAGTGAAGCTGTTTCCGACACGAAAATGAACACATCTACATTGCGTTTTTTTTTTCTAAACCGGCAAGCAATGAAATACCCTTCTATCACTCATTCCCACGCTGGCTAAACCAATCAAAATAGACTTCGTTATTTTTGAAGTTCGAGCAGAGATACTGTTCAACCTAAAATTACTAGTCTGCGAAACTTATTTAACACAATCAAGACACTAAAGCCACTAATGTTCATGGGATTACATAGTGGGAAAGAATAATAAAAAGAAAAACATCATTGAAGATGAACAATAAAAGAGGAATCAGGAAGACTGTGGATAATGATTGACATTGAATTTAAACCTTTGAAGATCAAATTAGGCTGGGAAGAAAGAGACCGTAAAAGAGTTCAACAAGTGAAAAGCGCGAGAGAAAAAATATTCGTATAGAATCTGCTGCCGATCTAGTCTTCTTTTCTGTGACGTGTTTCCTCAGGACGTAGGCCCTCCGCATCATCTTGTCCCTTGTAGCACTTAAGTTTTTTTTTTTTTGTTTTTTTTTTTGTTATTTATTCGAAATCTTGTTCTTCCTAACTTTTACTAAACCTCATGAAATGGGTTACGGGCTGCTTTCCTCTGACCGTCTTTCCTCTGACCGTCTTTCCTTCAGTCTGTTCCGTGAGTACAAGGTTTTCTATTCCTTCCTTCCTTCCTTCCTTATTAAGTAACCCAGAAACCTTAATTGCCGCTTCCAGATGTTAAGTATGAGTTTCAGTTTATTTTCTTTCTTTCCAAAACCTCATTGTTGCTCACGTGTACTGTCCATGATATCTTCAGCAGCTTTCTGTAGAAAAAAAAAAGCACATTTCTTTTGCCTCAAGTTTCTTCTTCATCTTTTCGATTGTCCAGCATTCACTGCTCTACAGGAGAAGTGTTATTACAGAACATTTCAGTACTCTTTTCTTTGTATCTAACGAACGTTTCGTGTCTTAATACACTGCTTGAATACATCTTTGGGCATTGCATTACGTCTTCGGATCCCAGTGTCTCACATTCCGTCTTCATTAGAACATTTACGAGATATTTAAATTTCTGTAATTTGTATTTTGGACTCATCATAAACAATGCGATACAGTGTTTAAATTCATGAAGCCAAAATACAACAGATGAAAGTTCCTCAGAATAATTAACATGAAAATATTCACAGAAAATGGACAGGAAGCTACAATGTGGCGATGGGAACGTGACTGTAGCCAAGGTACCCAGACAGGGACAATAACGTTGCAGATTCATGATGTATTATCAAGAAACCGTAAATATATAACAGTACCACCCGGCCATATGTGGCAGCAATATTCAAATCATGTCGAATAATAGACTTATGAATATGCATACCGTATAATATCTGAAATAGCAGTTTATTCTGGACAATTAAGAGATGATTATTAACGACAGGAATGTTGAGAATAGAATAGAAAATCAGATGTGAAGAACGAGATGGTGTCATCAAATGCGGACTACAAGGAAAAATACATTATATCTGCAAGCATAAGCAGAAACGTGCACATATTGGAATACGTATTTGTGTATGTGTACAGCAAGTAAAATCGAGAGTCTACCGCGTTGTTTGTTTTTTTTTTTCTTTTCGCTTATTCATTTTACTTAATATGGTACCTGGTAATATATATCTAATACACAAACACACATATATATATACATATATATATATATTAGAGAGAGATAAATGTATGTAGATTTAATATAACGGTTTAAGAAATTCGAGAAATAAAATGAAAAATTGGAAAAATATTGTGAAAACTGACATTTGTTTCATATTAGTAAGACACTTGATTTAAAACGAAACACGAAGGGAAATAATTTAATGTTGAACGTTTTGAACAAGACAGCGTCGGTTATCAACAAGATGACAAAGAGTGACGTATGACTCACTCATCCGGGGAAATGTGTTGTTGATTTTATATTATTTTTACATATTATATTCGTACCCACATAAATGTTTAATTTATTGTATTTCCAAATAATGAATAAAACATACTTTTCATATAAATAATTGTACAAAAATGACTATTAACTAAATATTAAGAAAATAGAAAAAAAATGATTTAATACAAATAAATTCCATTTATCCATTTTAATGGGTGAAAAAAATAATCGTACAATACAAAAAAATAAAACATAACATTCATCTAATACTTTGTATAATAAACATTATTCACTTGTACAAAAACCAACTTCTTGTTCTCAATGATTTGCAAATTTTATTAGTATCTTTTCCCATTCGTCTTCCCATATAGTCTTCAGATCTGGTATGTTTATTGGAGATCCTGAATGGATGTGTATTTTCAAATAACGCCATAGATTCACGTTTGGGTTGAAATCTGGGGACTGATTCAGCCATTTCAGGATAATTACATTATTTGCAAGCCACTTCATCGTTGATTTTGCAATATGCTTAGGATCATTATCTTGTCGGAAGATCCCGTCAGGAGGAAGTTGAATTTTCAACCTAATTTATTAAAGTTACTTCCAAAATAATATGATATGCTCCGGAATTCATTCTGCAACTCAATTTATGTTTCGTCTGTCCATGATACTTTACCCCAACACGATTTTTCCTTATCCTTATATCAACGAATACTATTCTGGCCTGTCTGTGTCATTTAAATAGCAGCGGATTTTTTTTTCCGGTGGGGAGCGTGACTTTAGATTGTTTCTATGAATTCCATTGCTTATTCTATGTTTAGTGACGGAGATTCTTGATGAAAGCAAACAATCCTGTAACACTTGACAAGTGACCATTTGATTTTCTTTAATTTGACACATTAATTTCCTCAAAGATATGCAGCAATCTGACATGGAGCACCTGCTATTCATTGGTTTCCAAGAGTTTTGAAGTTTGAAACTTTGCAATGATTGAAATAATAGTACATTGAATATTCGGATTGTCTGGGATTTTCCTGTGTGTTTTACACTGTTTCCAGATCTTAACAATCAGTTCTTTTTGCGAATGTGTGAGTTCCTTACCACTAGCCATGATGAAAACATTGCACGAATATCAATTACAGAAAGTTCTGTTTTGCATTTTTTAGGCTAAAATACCTAAAAGTAACCATTATATATATATATAAGATTATAGTCGTTCCAACGAGAGAAAAATATTTTTTTTTAAAAAGTGAGAAACCGAAAAAGTTTTGGTTATGTGGAATTGTTTTAGTGCATATATATATTTTATTCATTATATGAAGAATAAAATGTAATATATACATTAAAACAAATCCCCATTATAACGATAAACGGTTATATATATCGTATATGTGTGCATGCGTATAGATAGATATATGTAAATATATCAGTGTGAAGCTTATATTTTATATCCTGAATAAACAATTTATAGAAAGACTTGCATAGCAATGTTAATATGATTAATGGCGAAATCACTAAGTAACGCTTAACTTACTATCAATCAATTCCTTGAATAAGATGATACTCATATACGAGTTGTGTGATCAAAGGTACATGCCAAGCACTTTCGACAATTTCAAATTGTCAACTTCAGGGCCAATTTTTTTTTTAATATATAGGCAAATACCAAAATGAATTCAAAAAAAAAAAAAAAAAATCTTAATGATAGATTTGAACAAGAACGCTCACGTTGCAACAACGCATGCTCCAAAATATATATTCAAGTGTCAATAAAAGGCATAATTTAAAAAGAAAACATCTTTCGATCTACAGATCGTCTGTCTTAGTAATGGAAACTGAAATCTCAAAAAATGACTATGGGGATTCACAAGACGACATTTATAAATAATAGAAACAAGAATGTGAGAAAGATGAATACATCTACAGAGATGGGAGAAAAAATAAAATTGGTTCTCAAACTACGAAGAACAATTTAAAACAGAATACAGTGAGGAAAATCCATTATTTTAGAAAATACAAATACACCGACACCACACTAAACCAATTTTTAAGTCTTAAAAAGTAATCGCACTATAGAAAATACAGCATAAAAGTTTGGCAAAAAGCAAATGAGAAATCTTTCAAGACAACCACCATAATTCCGACATATAAATAGACAAACAAAGGGAGATAACACTATCAAATCTTGGATGTACATAAACAATTCTAGAAAAAAATCCATACCACCAGAGAAAAGAAAAAAAAAACAACCCTATAGAAAATACATATAACAACAGAGCAACGAATAGAAACTACAACTTTAGTGAAAACACACCACACAATCGGAACGACAGAAATAATCTCAGACTGAATCAAAGGCAATACATAAACATGTACCAAGAACAGACCAACAGATACATTACAAAGATGCACAGTAATCACAAATACAGCAACATAAATTTACCGACGTAACATAAAAACAATGGAATCCCACCTTAGAGAGAAAAACCAGAAGTACATTGCCCACAACAAAGAAAAACCGTAAGTAATCAATCTTTGACAATAATCATTAACACACACGCAAATAGAAATCCAATATACAGGACTAAAATTCACACTAACACCCCAAAAAACAAATGCAGCTGAAAAAAAAAAATGCAGCTGAAATGAAAGCTACGGTTTTGGAATTGTGTAGGAGATTCAGGTTAGCAGAGCAATTTTTAAATAGAAAGCTATGATAAATTGCTACTCAAAAACAAGAAAGATTATCACCCCACCCTCAAAGGTAAAAATACAGCCTTTGTCGCATTTCCAATTTGTCAAATGGCAAGTAATTAAAGAATTCATCAAAGTCCGACTTCGCCAGACAATAACGGAACCACCGAAACGACATACAATTGGACTATAATATTGTTATAAAAGAAGGACAAAAGAAGGCGGATTCGTTATGATGAATAGAGGAAAGTATAGAAACATCATACAATATATGCTCCAGGACGATAACTATGAAGAATTCACAGAATACCAAGCTCACAAAGGTATGAAAAAAAAATCAGTTTAATACAACCATACCGAGACTGTTTTACTTCTAAGGAACATGCCAAGATTACAAACTTTAGTTATAAAACGAGCAATTTTATGGGCTACCTAAAATACACAAATGTAAGCATTTAAGCGAAACATGCAATACTACAAAACCGTCTAAGCAATTTTCTAGGCATTCTCTTGAAACCTCTTATCAAACACTTTCGGAGCTTTATTCGAGATGAATAAAGTAAGGTAAGCCATAATATTCATATGATCTCAATAGAAGTTGTGCACCTATATAGCAACATCCCACATGACTAGAGATTAGAGGCCAATACTGGCTAGAAATGATTCCCCATGAGTTACCTAATCATATCAAAGGGTATTTTACCATAGAAAGCATTGAATTAATCTTTAAAACAAAACAAAAAAATCTGTTTCATGTTCAACGAATAACCTTACCGACAAAAATCAGGATCAGCCATGGGGACAAATGTTGCACCAACATGTGCCAACCTATTCATGGGATAATATGAGCTAAAAATCTATGAAAGAACCACGGAAATCTTGGAAATTACTTCAGTTGCAACATAAAAGTAAACTGGAAAATATATCTAGATGACTGTTACATTGTGTAAACTAAAATCATTTAAAATATCCATTAATAATATAATTCTTATAATAATATAATTCTAAGCATCCAATTCAAGATGGAGTACAGCTGCAAAAAAAAAAATATATTAATAACAAAAACAAACTCTAAACTAGAAACGGGCATATTTAAAACCTAATTTCTCTCGACAGTATCTCCTTTTTACATTTTCCCACCCGAAACACATTCGTACCACTATCCCACTCAAACTAGTCAAGATGTGTACAATCGTCTCAAACACAACGGCAAGAGTCTACAGACCAGATGAAAAAAATACACATCAAGAGAAAATACACCCAAAGTTTGATCAACAATAATATTGACAAAACAATTAATTACCATCCAAACACTTCGAGAAACAAAATGAAAAAAAAAAAAGTAAACTCTTATATCTCAATATTCATACAAAAGAACACAGAAATCTAGACACACACACACACACATACATACATACATACAACTACAAACATTACAAAAATACCCAATCATAAAAAATGAACGGCAAATAAAATCACTAAAAATGATAATGACAAGTGCAGGACAACAGAACACAAAAACCAATCAGGTGAAAAAAGGTAACCGACCATTTTGTGGATTATGGATCTACATATTAGAGGGACAAGAATTTCATTTAAAAGAAGGATCAAGTTTCTCGTGTGACAGAGAATTTAATATAAATAATTACATGCAATGGTTGCTATGAGTATTACATTAGTCAAACCGGCCAATCACTCCGGCAACGTTTGACAGTTCATCGCCAAAGAACGAGTGATATTCGCACTAAAAAAAAAAATACCGATTAGCCAACATATAGAGGAACGCGGAGGACAAAATCTTAACAATTTTAGTGTCTTCCATTTCTACCAGTGCACTTACCGAACCACTGAAAAAGGCGGATTAATAAGAAAGAATTGTCAAGTTCAAACTAATACATAATTCATTGCGTAAATAGATTCTACTAAATTCTCCTTAAAATTAATTTATATATACATACATATATATATATTTATATATATATACACATATAATGTTCAAAACATAAGCGTCAACACGTAAAAAGATTAAAGCTAAGCAAAACTGGTTAACATAAAAAAGGTAAAACAAATTAATTTACTATTGATAATGTTCTATAGTTAATGATTTTTTTTTATTGATAAAAGATGTTACAGATATAGGATTATTGGTTTATGCTGGAGTTTTGCAGTCATGTCTGGAGTGAAATAGGTATACCATTACTTTCAATTCTTGAAAGATATCCGAATTGTTTACGCCACCTGATAGATTAAGACAATTTTCAGATGTTTTCCAGCGAAACGTAACGTTGCAATATTACAAATCTATCACTACTCTATAGATGGTTCGATGGTAAATGTTTATATGACCCCCCACACACATTGGCCGAAACACGCATTGCTTTTTCTAATGTGTCAAATAGCCCTCATTATACTGGTCTTTAAAGTCTTACTAGATCATTAATATAAGAGGGCATTGTCTCAGGAAATACTCGCGTGGATGTCTATCTGAATACAATATTATTTATCTCTAAGTCAAAAGGTCAATCGTTATTTTCTTGTTATCCTCAACCTTTACCACTTAACACCTTCACTTTCCGCCATATCACATTATTTATTACAGTTTTAATAGTAACTGTCTACACTGAGTTTCCATCAAGGTTTGTATTTAAGTGGAATTAAATATCAAAACCGGTATTTTCAATTATTTACGTTTCATTGAATACTAGTTTTAAATCTCCAAATGTACATAAAGGCTTATATGCATTTCTACACAATGAAATTTTCTGGATTTAAGAAGTTGATAGCAAACTATCTTTTGTCACTTCTCTTCAAAATCTTATCTGTAACATTATATATATCTATAGTTATATATGTAGCTTAGAGATATTTCTTTGAGTTGTGGCACCTTGCATTATTAGAAATATTCATAGAAATATGATTTAATTTTTTCTTACTCGGTTTACTAAACAGGTTGTTGATTTTTTTTAAAACGGAAAATAATTGAGTTGAAAATAATTCACTAAGATTGTACTTGGACGATCCTAAGGGAAGAAGAAGAAGGAAGGGGAAAAAGAGAGGTCGAGAAATACAAAAAGCGGTCATTAACAAAAAACACGAGTCAGAAAGATATCTTAGCTAGCATGTTGACCGAATTTTTTAAAGACAATTGGAAGAATAGAATTAGAAATAATAAAAAGAAAGAAAGGAAAAGACATGATATCAAAACGGGCCGCTTGATGAAAACCAGATATCGGTCAAAGCATCTAGCCTACTTTTTGCGTAGAAAGACACCTTATCAATTTGGATAAAGGGAAATTTTGGGAACAATGAAAACGAAATCTTAATCAGAGAAAAAAGTGCTTTTGGGTTGAGGGGAGTGACCGGTGGAACGGTATACAGATTCTGACCTGTTAAAAATTAGAACCCCACATTGACGAGTGAAAGATGTTTTCAATTCAGATAAATTAAGATTTTCTGACTGCCGGGTCTGACAAAAAACAAGAGGTGAAAAAAACGATTGTCTCAGATCACAGATGGCGACAATATTCTTTCCTGAAGTCACAACTAATTAGCGGCGGGCTGGTTGACAGAGCCCAGGTGAGAGAGAGCCAAGATTGTCATTTTTCGTACGTGCAGAAAAGGCAAAATTGGATTTTGGTTTTTAAAACAAGAACGATGTAACCACGCCCGAAAGGAGGAGAAAGGATGCTCGATCAATAACAATTGGTCGGAAACGGTCACGTGATCTGCAGAAAAGAAGAGAAAGAAATGCCCGATCAGGAACCATTGGTCGAAAAACGGTCACCTGACATACGAGAGACTAAGAGAGATGGGTGTGCACCTCCCCACAAAAGGCACTGTGAGGAAGTAGGGGTGAAAACAATAGCTATAATGGGAAATCAAAAATAATGCGACTTTTGGAATTATCGAGAAAACCCTGACGCCGACAGACCCACCCCAGTTTGTTGCGGCGTCAATAAAAGCAGGACCCCAGTCGACAGAAATCAGTTGGAGTGGAGTTGCAGCTGGACCGCGGGCAGGATAGAGCCTGAACGCGGGCATCAGGCCCGATTCACTCGCCCCTTTGCGGGCAAGAGAATCCTCAGACAAGAAATCCTTCCACCCAAGTCGAAGACAAAGAGAACTTCCAGCCCAAGCAGACGAAGAAGGAGATTGCTCGAAGGACGCCAGAGAGTTGTGGCAGAGTTACGGCAGAGTTCAGCCCCGGACGGCAGCGAGAAGAGATCATCTCGGACGACAGAGAGTTGCGGCTGAGTTGCAAAGAGATCCTTCCAGCCCAAGTCGAAGACAAGAGAACTTCCAGCCCAAGTCGACGACGAAGAAGAAATACAACCCAAGTCGAAGACAAGAGAACTTCCAGCCCAAGTCGAAGACAAAAGAACTTCCAGCCTAAGAAAAGAAGAAGAAACAACTCAAGTCGAAGAGAAGAATCAACTGCGAATGATCGATAGAAATTAGCCCCAGTGTCGAACCAAACCACACTCCGACATACACAATTCTAAAGAGTAGGCAATTCGAAATCTTTAGGTTGTGTGATAGAAGCTTGGTGCCATAGTCCACAGAGCGGGTTGGGAAATGAGAACAATTTTGTTTTTTATGTAACGGACATTAAGATATAAAAGGTTGTTACCCATTTTTTTCATCAGCAATCTTTTTGTCTCGTGAGTTTATTTTCTCTTTTATTTGTGTTTTGCCACCCCCGTCGGACTCAACTTGTATCGGCCCCAATCCCTGCTGGTCCCGTCTGTCTAAGATCTAAACACAGCGTGGGTAGACAGACCGGAGATCGGTACAGTTGCTTTAGTGACCAGGTATTGGAAGCGAGTCGGGAAAGGCGAGGCTGGTGATCATCTGACCAAGGGGTTGGAGCGGCACGCTTGGACCCAGGAGGAGCGACCAGGAGGAGCGACGTCACCGTTGGCGCCGTAACCAAAGGATCCGACCCTGGGCCAGGTGTGTAGCCGTCACAGAGTAAACTACCGAACACTACTTTTTTTATTTTTGTTCTAAAGACATATCGATCTATGAATTATCTGGAAAAGATTTTTTTTTCTATTGGATTAATTTTACATATATTATGATACATAACTTACACCTTAGACTTTTATTTTTGCTGACAGTTTTGCATTGTACCCCTGTATTATTAATGGCCAGACTTTACATTTAGCTTTCATCGATTAAACTCTCTAATAGGTCTCTTTTTTTTTGTACGTGAAAACTTATGTCAACAGTTTTGCCTACATGGTCAATATTGCTTTAGATACGTCCGCCAATTTCATAGATCTTTTAATTTTCATGGGATCAATCGCAGTACATCATCGGTAGAAACAGATGAGGAAAAATTCTTGATTCACACATTTTTATATTCAGTGAAATAAATATGGCTTCAATAAAAAAAACAAAAAACCTTTCTTCTCGTCATAGGTTAGACACTTCTGTATATAGCTTCAATGTAAATCAATTACTCAATATGTCTTAATTTATGTAATGTATACATAATAAATAATATATAATAAATGGGGAATTGTTTTATTGATTTCGCCTTCGTCAGATAAATGACAGAAGTGTATTTTCATTCTGACCCAGAGAATCCTATCTGATGAAGGCGAAACTTGTCGTCCCTAAATCAGCTTCCAATTTAGGAAAAAAAAAAAATCTACGGATTCTGTATGTGATATTTATATATATATATATTTTTGTGTGTACTCCAACCAACAAAGTTTATGGAAAGAGAAAGTCCCACCTCTTTGCGTATTCCTCGAGACGTTGAAAAAGAACACAGGAGTGTTAAAAAATTCTGACTTTAAAATCTGTCACTTCCTGTTTCATTTCAGTCAAATAATTAATATTCAATAAATATCAATCTAATTAATAATATTGCTATCATTTTGTTCGCTTTTTATTCTTCAAATGTCATTAACAGCATATGAAATAATATATATGAGAGTGAGTGCGCGCGCACAATAAAATGCATGCAAGTTATTTATGAAAACTTTAATATTCTGTATTTATTCGTGTTTGCTATAATGGATTCATGTAATTTAGTATACTTTCATTTTCAGTAAATGAAAAGAATTCAACGTGGAGAAATCTCGAAAACATGCAATCCGTTCAGATTACAATCATAGTTATTATCAACTGTTTGTACGAGATATATATATATATATATATATACACACACGGTAGGGTTGATTAAGGGATCGTACAGCAAACAAATGTTTGTTATTCTCACATATAGCGAATGAAAACCTCGAATAACAATGTTATATATGTATTGTGTTGAACAGAATAAGAATCTGCAATTTAAAATTAGAAATCCATCGATAAGTGATAGTTATTCACATTTTTATATTTCGATTAGTCGAAAAAGTGTTTGTACAGTATCAATTTTTGATTGTACTTCAATGTAGATGATACTAAACTGTTCTAGAATATTCTCAGTAACTATTGTAACATTCATTTCAAAATTGGATCATTCTGCAATCACTGTTCGCTGATAAAGTTTCACATAAAGGATAGACGTAAAGAAATGACTTGTGCTCAAAAAGATCTAATTATTAAGCTATGGAACAACGGAAAAGTTACAGAAACATCTCCATTTACATGAACATAACTTTTTCCACAATTGGTTCATTTATTGAATGTTTTAAAAGACGTAATACTCTTGAGAACAAATGCAGACCCGGTTCTCTCAGGAAGATCTCTCCCAGATTACGAAGAAAGTTGATGTGACAGGTCACAAATAACCCAATGGCCATCAGACAAGATCCTCAGAACGATCTAAGTTTGTCAGGCGTTAATGTAACTAAGCAATCGATTAGCAATGAACTACGCAGAGACGATATAAAGTCGCGCTCCTCGAGAAAAACACCATTCCTTCTTATACGGCATAGAGACGCCAGGTTGAAATTTGCGACAGAGCATAAAGATAAGGAAACTTGTTATTGGGAAAGAGTTCTTTGGACAGATGAGAGTAAAACTGAGTTGTTCGGTCGCAATTCCCTGAATCATGTATGGCGGATAGACGGCGATCATACGCACCCAAGAACACCATACAAACTGTCAAATTTGGTGGGTAGAGTATCATGGTTTAGTGCTGCTTTTCGATGTGAGGTGCTTGCAAACTAGCAATTATAGACGGTAGAATGAATGCAGAAAAATACCAACAAATCCAAAGCGAAAATTTATCGCTTTCTCTAGAGAATCTTGGGTTTCCTCCTGATACGGATCTTCCGGCAGGACAATGATCCCAAATATACTGCTAATAGTACGAATAATTGGCTTGCTAATAACAACGTTAACATCTTACAATGGCCCAGTTAGTCACCGAATTTGAATCCAAGAGAGAATTTATGGCGATTTTTGAAAATTAAGATCCCGCATAGAGGTCCAACAAACATCAAAAACCTGAAGACATTTAATCAGGAAGAATGGGTCAAAAAGCCTACTAAAGTATGCGAATCGTTAATTAAAGATTACAGGAAGAAATTGGTTGCTGTTGAAATTAATAAAAGCTTTGCTACAAAATATTAAATGGAGAAAACATGATTTCGTTCTGCTATACGATCATTTTTTTTATATTGTTATATTTTCTTAACCAACGAAAATTTAGTTTTATATGCATTGATTTTAGTATGGAATCTGATACAGTAGATATATTCCCGTTTTTTTTTTAATTTAATATGTTACAAATAAAAATATGAAATATTTTCATGTGTACGATTACTTATTCAACTCCACTGTAAATAGAAATCTGGTTTCAACTAACAGCTCACACAATCCGATTTTTCAATATTTTTATGTTTAAATTATTTTTATCTGCATTTTTAAGTGCATGTCAATTTAATAAACAGTATTAAATTTCATTTAAATGAATCTCCCACCTTTTTTCAACGTTTAAATCGTCCTTTGAAAATAAAATAATGGCAGGTCGAGGTTTGGTTTAGTTCTGTTTGTTTTACGGCATATCAACCTCTATCAGTTATTTACTGAAAAGATTTTTATTGTTTTAATATTTTTTTGTTTTTTTTAAAGTATTGTGGCTAATATTTTTTCATGGCTAAAAAATGTAAACAAATGACGTATATATTAAGAAATTTTCATAGGTTTCGACACAAGTATTTAGTTAACATTTTTTTAACTCATTTTTGGGACTAACAGGTGCTACGATACCGGCTCAGGATGTACCTGGGAACACCAACAATTAGTAGGTGGTTCCACGTTCCTCAAAACCTCAGGAGCATATATATTGCTAGTGGATATATATTATTATCATAATATATATATATATCAGGCCGTAATTAGTGATTATATTCAAAGCAGAAAGCGACTTGGTCACTGATAATGATTCCGAAATATGTTTTTATAAAATGTATTAAATAATCGAAACGAACTTGTTAAAAGGAAGCTTCAGTTGGTGTATTTAAGTAATACTGTAGAAATTGCGCGAGGTTGGCTGATATTTCATTATTAATTGACGGAAAACAGTGAAGCCCTGAGAAAAATATTTTTAAATATAAAAAGAATATAAAATCGTATCTAAGTGCGTTTTATCTTTAATACAAGAAAGAATTATGGTAACATTCTTCTACAGATGATAAAGGTCTGTCATCATTCTACCGCAAATAAGTACTGTATGTTCTGGTCTGCAGTTGAAGATTCGTTTCCAGCCAAGAATGGTTCTTCCAGACTTTTTACCTTAGAACAGAGGGATCCGTCTGTGTCTATATCGAAGGACATGACGTTCGTCTCGGAACACAGCCACCATCCCTGCATTATACCCTCTCTTTTGAGTTTGGAGTTTTGTATCAGACGATATGGGCTCTGATACTACCATCAAATTCGGCAATTTGACAGTCTGAGCACGTGGTTCAATCCTCCTCTAAGATATCCTTCAAGATGGTGATTCAAAATTGAATCACTTTCTCTATGTATATTTAGTTATGCATCTCTTATATGTGTTGTTCGTGTCCTAAAGTATTTTATTCATTATTGGGAAATCAACATTCGTGTTTATTATTCTATTTAGTTTTATGAAAAAGGAAATTATTTACATCGCGAATCATGACTTAATTAGCTTTCAGGAACCGTGCATATTTCCTAAAATGTTTGCAGATCTCCAAACCTCAAAAATAGATAGATAATCAAACAAAAAAAAAGATTGGATTGATGCTAGTCAGAACAAATAAAAATAGATAGATGGTAGATAGATAAATCGCAATGTCCCTCCACATGCTTCCGTACCTTCTTTCAGTACTAGACACATACATTCGTTGTTTCTGATATATCATATCACCTCCCCTTAAAACTCGGTATAATTACATTCATCAATGACACACAACATTTTTTTTGCGCTTGATATAGCTGTCGATTAATTTCTGGCCGATAGATAACCTCATCTATCTCACGGCTATTTTCTCACATATTAAAATATTTTTTTAAAACAGGAAAAACAAGAAACAATGATAAACCAGGCGCCCCCGTTGCTGCTGATGAAACGTTCAGTCTGTTATTGGATGACAATATATCTGTGAATGCGTTGCAACCTCTAAAGGACATATAGAGAGAAAGATAAATTTTGTATTTTCTGCACAACTCAAGATTGATGGGTATGCAGAAAAATCGGAAAAAAAAAAACATACAAAAAATATTTCGGATAGGTAACAATCTGACACATCTCAATAATACTTTTCGGAGAAAATTCTATTACATTCGACATAATTTCTGTGGCATTATCATTATCTTTTGTCTCCCACCATTAACTCCATCATGCTCTGGCAATTGAAGTAAATAATTTCATATGGATTTTGATGTTTACATTAAGCTGAGTATATGCAACTGTATAAAGCAATTCTTCAGTGATATCATCCAGTATGAAACCTAACCAGTAGTATCCGTCTCCACCTCTTGTGTTAGCACAGGATGAATAAAATGCATAATATATATATATTTATATATATATAAATATCTAATTTTCTGTCCATTCACGAAAGAGATGCAAATTGTTTGCGTCGCATGGTCGATATCAGTATTATTCACTCCGCAAATTTTATACATTTACACTGATTTACAAATAAATTTAACAAAATCATTGCTGCAAATCTGAGGATAAATTAGGATTAGAAATTGATGCCGTGAATTTTGGTGATTTAAAATGGGCAGCTCGGATAACTCCTGTTAACCGTTCTGATAAGAACGGAACTCCTGAATTTGTTTCAGATTTCTCTCAGACTTTATATGGAAGACGACATGAAGATCCTTGAGGTGATTGTAGATCCCTAACTTGAATATATATATACTAATCTAAAAAAATTACCCCTCAGCATAGTGTAGTCTATTTGAAACCGTTCATGTTCCAAGTCACAATTTTTGAGAACACATAACATATTTATATATCTGGTAATATAACTATATATAATATATATATATATATATATTATTATTATGTATAATTTATAGTTGACCAAATTCCTTAATGTTAAACACCAAAGACGGACTGAAGACAAAAATAATGGCAGAAATCATGAACTATAATAACGAAATAATACAAAGATGTCAAGTAGATTCCAAAGTCGTTTCGAGACTGTGATTGAAACCAATGGCAATTTTATTGAATAAATGTACTCTTTAGTATTTCAAGATGTTTTTGTGTTATTCTGGTAAATATATGTTAAAGTGAGATGACAGTTTTATTTTCATTTTTCTGTAATTTAGACAATTTATCCATCGCACGCTGTATATAATCAATATTTATTTAGTTTTCAATATTTCTGTGAGCTAATACATATCTCCGCAATGGCTTCAGTTACATCAAAACGCCGAGAAATTATCAACATGGCAAATTCATTCTGTCACATGTGTCGGAGTTTATGCGTCGGTTTCACAGAATTGAACAATTAGTCCCCTCCCCGAAAACATATCTTAGATTCATTATTTTCTCACGGCAGAAATTGGCGATCTTCAACAAATCCTATTGTAAACCATGCTAAAATGGATTAACTGCTTTTGTTTCATAAGAGAGCAGCCTTCAACTTTTTTTTCCCCGATGGTCTGAGGTGAGAGTGAGAGAGAGACAAGTGAAGCTATGCAGATGATTAATATAGATTTGTCTAAAAAATGATAACTGAAAAACTAATATATATATATATATATATATATATATATATATATATATATATATATATATATATCTCACTCGAAATTTCCTTCACCTATGAGACATGTTCTTGTGTCCTTGTCCCTATACTTCCAGCACAAATATCTTATTCCTTTATCAGATGAAAAAAATTCAAATAGAGGAAAAGATTTCTGAAAATATGTCACTGTTTATTCAGGTGAAAGTTACATATAACGCAAAAATTGGCTCAATCAGAAACAACCGTGGGACCTTTCCGTTAAATTTGTGCCTATCTCAGCAAGCATCAAACTCCTTGTCCCGGCTTCAGCAGTGGATCTAATTATGGTAATATTTAATTTATCACTAGTTTCTATATCACGAACCAAGGACTTTTCCTTATTTTTTAGACATGGAAAAAGTTCTCGTTGTTTTCTGCAAAGCTTTTTAACTGAAATGAACTGACAGTTTGAGAAACATTTAAGTAACACAGTTACCAGGTATGTAATTTCGCCAACGTTGGAAACAAATGGTGATTACAAAGTTTATGTGATAACCAGTACCAATCAGAATTCACTTTCTCCAATCCAACATTTAGCTTCTTCCTTCTGAATCTATAATCAGTGAGTAATAAGCATGGAGAAAGGTTCCACTAAGCTATTAGTAAGATGGAAAGAATCTACCAATGTAAGTGAAATCATTTCTTCTTTATGGCACATTTAAAAACGACTTCAATTTTTATGTTTGATGCGGCTTTGGAGATTAAAGTCAAAACGATAGTTTATTTGGATTTCACTTGACTATGTATTTTGTGGGTACGGAGAAACTTCAAGGATTCGTATCCACTTATTACTTAAACATGGAGTCAGGGTTTCAAAATACACATTGAAATCAAGCTAGCTTTGTAAAAATCCCTATTTATACAGGCCATTAGAGAGTTTGAGTATTTGTTGAAAAGAAATACCTCATCCTAGAGATTTGTAATCAAAGTCCTTGTCATATCAGAAGACCGTCTCAGGTTTTTGATTAGATTTTTATTTGGGCACAATGTGGCGCCATTTAACGAGGCAGAAAAAGAAAAGAAAGAAAAGAAGGCAGAAAGAGAGGCGAGACCAAACGTAGATGATAAGCAGAACACACACACGGCTAAGAGACAATGGATAAAGGATATTTTGATAAGTAACAAATGGCGAAAGGGTGTCATTACAATGACAGGGAAATTCTGATTAAAAAGAAAGGGAAGGAAAGAAAGAATCAGATATGTTTTGGCGACGGCTGTGTTATCTAAGGATATGAAAACAAACTATTGGTACGGGAAGGCATCTTATTATCAACTACAGACCGACTGGCAAAAGAAAAATTCAAATGAAAATGTTATTTCGATAAGTGACGAAAAACAGGCAACTCAAAAGGACTTTGGACAGATATGAAAAATTAAAAAGCCACCCACGAGTGTCCACTGACCGAATTTTTTCGACGGAACATCCTTGGCCTGCGATAATAAAATTATGTTATCAGAAATATGTACCGAAGGGAAATGAATGGGAATTTAAAAATGTATTTTCGGGGCGACGTTGGCCGTGTTAAGAAGACCACCCATTCTGATAATTGGCGACAAAATAATTGACGAAAACCAGGTGTAGAACAAGAGTTTATGACCATTGTTCGTTGCGGCTAGGAAAAATGATAACGGCGATTAAGAGGAAGAAAAGGAAAAGAAGGGATATTTTTTTTTAGTTAAGCAAGATATTTTTTTTCCCCTGAAACAAAGCCGCGGATTCGTCCACGCCCGACTAAGACATCATTGGTCGAGTGGTGATCACGTGACGCACGAAGGAGGCTGTCGCCGCCCATCCAAAGTATAAAACATGAGAAGCTGCTACGAAGAAGTGGGGAGGGCAGTCACGCCCTCTGAAGTATCGGTGAGAAGGTGGGAGTGGGGAGAAAGGCACGCCCAAAAATGGAAAAAAGTGGAAAATTCCTAAATTCCAGAGAAAAGAGGTGGATATGTATTTAGAATTATCGAGGAAACCCCGACGCCGACAGACCCACCCCGGTTTTGGTCGGCGTCCATATAAGCGAAGCCCCAACGAGCAGAAATCAGTTCAGTTCCAGTTCCAGTTTGAGTTGAGTTTGAGTTGAAGCCCAGCCTCGCAGATAGATAGCTGACCAAGATTCACGCAAATTCCGGACTCCTCTTCAACCCAAGAACAATTATTTTGAAGAGCGACTTAGATCCAAACCACCGAAATAAGTTTTTTTTCGACTTTCGTCCGAAAGACACACCGAAAACCAATTTCTTAGAGAAGCAACTTAAAAAAACTCGCCTAACGGAAAACGACGTGTCACAATCCATAGAACGGGTCGGGAGATAGATGCGGTCCTATGTTTCGAACAACTAGACAAAAGTTTGTTACCTTTTTTTTTGATACTTTGAACTTTTTGAGTTTATTTTATTTTCTTTTTATGCATATTTGTGTGGTATCACCCCCGTTGAACTGTTTGCATTACGGCCCCAATCACTGATTGATCTCGTCTGTCTAAGATCAATTCACAACGTGGGTAGGCGTACTGGGGATCAATGCAGTTACCTTGGTAACCAGGCGTTGGAAGCGAGTTGGGAACGACGAGGCTGATATCAAATCTAAACCAGATTCCCACCCGAATCACCAAAAGGTTAGAACGTCACATTTGGGTGCCGCGACCGATATCAAGCCAGTTGGTCGTCACAGGACGAGACAACACGACTGACGCGACAGGCGGACGTCACGTTTGGTGCAGCGACACCCGAACGGAGCAGCGAGGAGCGAACAGCTGGCGCCGCGGCGAGGACGTCACAATTGGTGCTGTTTAGGGACGTCACAGTTGGTGCCGTGGTAGACCAGGATAGAACGTCACAGTTGGCGCTGTGACCAGGGGACGACGTCACAACAATAAGGAAGCGTGCTATCCCAAATATCTGGATAAAATGTTTACTTTAAAGGCTTTTTGTTAATGGCTCAGGTCTTCGAGTCATTCTCTTCTTCATTGTCCATTTTCATGTTTGTTTAATTTGTGCAGCCTAACGAAGTCCTTGATCGATTTGATTTTGGTCTGTATTTGGCGCGCAATCTAATCTTCCTCGGATATTGCAATTTAATATTAAAGTAGCCACTTATATATTTTCCTTTCGTTTTGGAGAGTTTTATTCTCATAATTTTCTACGAGGCAAGTTAATTTAGAGAGGGGCAAATTTTGTATCCTTTATCAATTCGTATATCGGTAAAATAACTAAACATTAATTGGAATGCCGATGGAACAATATTGCTTATGGATAAAGTGCAACAGAAATTAAAGAATTTCTCCGACACGCATTTCTTTTTAATTATAGGATGGAAGAATTTATATGAATATAAAACACTTTATCCTATGCAATAGCACATTAAACATGGACGTTTGACGAAATGATAAGTAACGAAAAAAATTGATTGCAAATTAATTTTGTTTTAATATACGATGTTGTCAACCAGAAAATAAATTGGAGAAAATATATCATTTAAATTGTTTCAATATTTGGAAACAGCTATTTCATTATGTTATTTTAGAAAAACAACAGCATATATTTGAAAACACAATCAATATTTCACGGCTCCAATATGAATAAAAGAAACATGAGGAAAGACTATTACGCTGAAATACTGTCGGTGATAAGGTATTCTGATTTAATTTGATTTATGCAAACAACTTACCCTCAGAGATCGCAAAGCATTTTTCTCACATGTAACTTCGTCTTATATTCTAAGCTGTGGAAGCCAAGGACAGAAAACGTTCTCGGCGAAATACCGTCGATCAATAAATTTTCCAATTTGTTACATCATCAATATAATATATATATATATATATATATATATGTGTGTGTGTGTGTGTGTGAAAATATAGTTTAAGCTTTATTTTTAGTGGCTATAACAGCTCGGATTGAGGAATCGGAGAGCCGAGTTCAAATTTCAGTCGAATCCATTACTAATACCCTTGGGAAAGGTATGAACCCCTCTCTTCTCACCCCAGCTATTGGTAAATAGCAGGACAGACGTCGAATGGCAACCGGTTTGCCACAGAAAGAAATGGCAACCAACGGACTGAAAAAAAATATGCCACGTCAGTTATGTATCGAAAGATACATTATCACCTAAGCGTGTATCATTCTTGCCACATAACTTATTTGTTTGAGTTGTCTTAACTCGTGTCTTGAATAAAGTTGAAATAACTATTATATATATATATATATATATATGTGTGTGTGTGTGTGTGTGTGTGTGTGTGTGAGTATTTATTTATTGGACTCTCCCGATTTACACGTATTAGGTTCAAGCAATTCAGTTCCAGAAACGACATCCCGTCTACGCACACAACTCATTTGATTATAGTGGTGAAGGTTTGAGCAGAAACGACGCAGACCAATATGCCACAAGTTCGTCAAACAACTTTACATAGGTTTTGATTTCAGAGATTTCCTTCTCCTATACCAGTTGCCACCCAAGGCTATCCTGCTATATATAACTGAGGAGAAGCGTATTCATACATTTATCAAGGGTACTATCACGTAAGTGAATGAAATGAACTGGAATTCGAACTCTGCTCTCGGAATCCTTTATCCATTACTCCGCCGTGGCTCCTGCCTTACTCTCTCTCCCTATATATATATTTTTTTTTTCTAATTTCATCTACACATAAGTTGCGGTAGCTAATACGAAGTATATTTAAAAAAAACCGAAACGGTATGAGGTCTAGTAAGATAATATCAGAAATTCAGTTTGACAGAGACGAGGGAATAATAAAAAGAACAAGTTTAAACACTGAGAAGAGGAAGAAATGGAAAAAAAGACATTTGAAAAGAAATGAAAACTTCTTTCTTCAATCGAAATGCATTCATTGCCAAGGCCATATCTTCATTTTTTTTTTCTCATGTAAAGAAAAAGAAAAAATTTGGTATTAAGACTACTTTGAAAATGTAAGAAATCCAGTAAATTAATACATTTAATAAAACTCAAAGAAAAATGTTACATAGGGCGAAGAAATAGGTGAAACCTAATTTTTAAACTATCATCCACCGGGAAAAGACGCACACCGACTGGATCAGCAGCAACCGAAAATGATCAATGAGATATGATATTCCTGGGATAATACAGATGATATAGCTTCAGAGTTAAAAACTTTTTAAATGTTCACCATGGAATCTCAGATCACAAAGCACTGCCGGATTGGCATTTGAGTATCGATTCTGACAATCCTTTGGATCGACATCTTTCAAACGTATGCTGATAGGCGATACGAAGAGGATTCGTTTTAGATACCAGGTTGATTCGGAAAATTAACTTGATCGTTGACCTGTGGCAAGGGAAGGAATATTCGATAAAAATATGCCGAGAGTCTGGAGGATTTCCGAACAAATTATTGACTTTGTGATAGCGTCGGTTTGTCGAGCTATTAAATAAGATATTTACTGTTAATAGCTCTGCGGAATGTTTGCCTCTTTGAAGGCCAACATTCTTCGATAAATAGAAGAGATCATATGCAATATGACATGGATCAACCGCATATTTCAGAGATGAATAAACCAAAAACGCAATGATTTCGAATGACGCTTTCCGATCAAAACATATCTTCCGGTGTCTTCGGTTTTAGTGGAGAAAAAATTGTTAATTAATGGAAAATAGATTCAGTGATATTTGTTTTTTAAAGATCTTTGTTTTCATAACATTAATCGTTTTTACATCAAACAATAAAAAAAAAGAAAAAAAACAACAAATGCAGAAGTTTTCTATACAAAAAGAATAGTACTATAGAAATAACTAATCGTTTACTGCTCCTCAATTATGAAACCTCGATCCTGGAAATAAAAGAAACATTGTACTGAATGATTAAAGTTAGGAAAACCGAAGGAGGCAAAAACAAACGTATCTATAATAAATATGTATACGAATTTTTTAAAAATCATTTTACTTCAAGCAAGGGGTTACAGAGAATAAAACTGAGAGAAAAGACTGAGTATAGGGAGGACTTATGAAAGTAAACAAAGATGATAGCGACTGACATTACATTTAAATTTTTGAAGACGTATTTATCATGGAAGCAAGAAAAAGAAAGTGCGAGAAGAAATGTTGGAGTAAAAATCGCAGTTACATTTAATTATTCCAACAGTAAAAGGATGGGGCATAGACGCCAAGTAAATTCATGTAACCATGCCGATTACATGAATTTAAGCAACGCTTAATTCATATAATCGGGTTAAAAGCTCGTCAGAGCAGTCGCCATGAAAATATTTGTAGAAAAGACACACCGGGTCGATAAGAAAGTGACGGATGTTGAGATGCCAAGTCAGGAGACAAAGAAAAAAAGAAAAAATAAACTTTGGGAAGGTATATTTCACTATTCCAATGCTACTTCGGATTTCGGTGACCTATTTTCCGTCTTCTGTAGAACACTGCCAAGATATTTAAATCTTTGTAATTATCTTATTTCGACATCTCACACTGCTAATTCATATCTTGTTATTCTTACTGACAACCATGCCTTCTGTTTTTTGGGTTTTTTTTTAACAAATGATGGTAATTTTATCGCTACACCACTTTGAAAAGACCTGTTCCCGAACAATCACCGAGGTTATGCAACATCCGGCCAGGTCAGTAACTAGATGAGTGACCGATTCTGGATACTAGGTGTTGTAAGTTTGATTGGGCGGGTAGTATAATGGATAATGGCTCCGAAACTTCTTAATCGGAGAGCCGAGTTTAATTGCCCGTTGTGTTCGATATATTCACTTACACTCAAATACAACTGGGAAAGGAATGAATCCACATCGCCTCCAACCAGCTATGGGTTAATTATTAATACTTTTATCATTTATTTTATGAAAATTAAATTCCTACATCGAAAAATATTTTCTGGCTTTAAGTAACCTTCAAAATTTTGATAAGCCGGAGACAACAACTGATGGTTGATCCAATCATCTCGCAATTTTTTACTATTTAAAAATGATTTCTTGCAGTTTCCATTTTATGTTTGCTATCAACATTGTTCCATCCACATATCTTATGTAGATAAGAGCGTTTCTATTAATAATGAATCCTCGTTGAATTGTCACTTCCTCACGATCACTTCCTGTAAGTGTTGAATAATTCAATCAGGTGTTATGAGTCACATTAAATATTTATTTAAATGATTATATATTCTGTGAATAGTCTTTATTATTTATTAGAAATTGAATATTGATTTTAAATTCTCGTATTCCTTTTATAGATCACCTGTTTTCCATTAAATTATTATTTGCTGAGATTTTGCATTGAAATCCGAACACGCAAAGAGGTATTCCATGAACTGACAAGGTACTAAGAAACGGAAAAAAAGCGTTAAAAACAAAGAAAAAGAAAACTATATTGATATATGGTACCCATCCTCTTATCTGGCAGTGAAAGTTGAACAATTGCCCTAATGATGCGGGGAAAAAATAGTAGAAGCTACAAACTTGGTTCTGCAAAAGGATACTGAAAAAGCTATCGAAGGAGCGAGTATGCAACAAAGAAGTGTTAAAGAAAATGGCAATAGAAATATACTCAAAATCAGGAAAAGAAAACTGAAATTCCTTGAACACATAATGAGTAAGGATCAGTTTAGAATCTAAACCCAAAGAAGGCATATATTGATGGGAAGAGAGAGTAAAGGAGGGAGTCACCTGACGAAGAGAGTAAGTGTACGGCAGGTGGCAGCCTTAGCAAAAGAAGTAAAAGTGATAAGAGTTGCATGAGGTAAAGATTTGTGAAGTGTCATGATCATGAAATGACGCGAAATGCAGGAGAAAAAGGAGTGACAAGAATGGGAGAAAGAGAAGAAGAATATGTCAGTAGGAAAATAAGAATTAAGAGGGTGACAAGGAAAATAAAAAGTTAGAAAAGGAGGAAAGAAGAGGAGGAAGAGAATAATAAAACGAGGAGGAGGAGCAGGCTGAAAACAAGAAGGTGGAGAGGAGCAGGCAGAAAACAAGAAGGTGGAGAGGAGCAGGAGGGCAACAAGAAGGTGGAGAGGACAGGAGGGCAAAAAGGTGGAAGGAGGGCAACAAGAAGGTGGAGAGGGAGCAGGAGGGCAAAAGAAGGTGGAGAGGGAGCAGGAGGGCAACAAGAAGGTGGAGAGGAGCAGGAGGGGCAACAAGAAGGTGGAGGGAGCAGGAGGGCAACAAGAAGGTGGAGAGGAGCAGGAGGGGGCAAAAGAAGGTGGAGAGGAGCAGGAGGGAAAACAAGAAGGTGGAGAGGAGCAGGAGGGCAACAAGAAGGTGGAGGGAGGGAGCAGGAGGGGCAACAAGAAGGTGGAGAGGAGCAGGAGGGCAACAAGAAGGTGGAGAGGAGCAGGATGGCAACAAGAAGGTGGAGAGGAGCAGGAGGGCAACAAGAAGGTGGAGAGGAGCAGGAGGGCAACAAGAAGGTGGAGAGGAGCAGGAGGGCAACAAGAAGGTGGAGAGGAGCAGGAGGGCAACAAGAAGGTGGAAGGAGCAGGAGGGCAACAAAAGGTGGAGGAGCAGGAGGGCAACAAGAAGGTGGAGAGGGAGCAGGAGGGCAACAAGAAGGTGGAGAGGAGCAGGAGGGCAACAAGAAGGTGGAGAGGAGCAGGAGGAAAACAAGGAGGAGAGTAAAAAGGAATAGTAAGAGGAGGATGATAATAAGAAGAATAAAGAGGAGGAGCATAATAATGAGAAGAAGAATACAATGTAATAGAACGAGAATAACATCTTTCATGAATTTTTTGTATTTGAAAATGTTTTGCGACAAAGCGGCAATAATCCACTTCGCAGTATTTGTAGATGTATTGCATATACATTTTTAAGCATTTTTCCCCACAAGCAAGGCGGAAGCCCCACTGGTTCTCAGGTGTTACATAGTGTGATGTTGAGAGAAAAGAATGTGTATAGGGGTAATGAGGAAAAGATAAAGATTAACGGAGTTCAAGCCATTTTAAAATGGCGATTGACGTTGCATTTAAAATTTTTGAAGGTTGCAGTTATCAGGGAAACAAAACAAAAAAACGGAAGGAGTTCTACGGCGGGAAGTCCGAGAAAAGCTGTTTTTGGAGTAAAAGTGCCGGTTACATTTAATAGTTCAACCGTAAAAATGTGGGACCTACACGTAAGATTTACAGATTGTGACATGTCATCTGTACTATTAAATTGTCTAGCCTAATTATTTACAATGTATTTATATTTTGAAACCATCTTCAATTTGTAAAGGTCCTAAAATATTTAACTCAACCAAGAACATTACATCTCCCTCACGCTGGTTTCTAAATCATGTTGCTTGAATATTTCCATGAAGGCCCGAAACTCTAGCATAGCCTTCAATGTATTCCTATTAGCACTGAATTCAATGCTAAAATTACATGTGAGGAATTTATCTTTACAGACTACTTCCTCATCCTTATATTATTTTACTAAAAAAAAAAAAAAAAATGTCGGTTCCATCTTTTCAAATTCATACTCTTAATATTTTGCATCTATTCTCCTTGTTTACATTCATAACATCAAATATATTCTATGGTTTCCCTTCTGATACATCCACTTTTATTTATTATTACCCGTTTCATTTTTTTTTTCTTATATATCATTTTGCGGCATCCTTAAAGACAGTTTTCTACATGCACAGTTTTCTTGCCAATATTTTCATTTTTTTTTATTATTCTACGTTCATATTTTCAGAAAATTTAGAAATTTGTTTTCCCATTACACACTATTTTTCAATATCCTATGATTTTCAATTATATCTTACTTCGAGGGTGATGGCAATATTTAAAAAAAAAAAAAAACCCAAAAAAAACTGTCTTTTTGTGCCGTCTTCCTCTGCCTCGATGAATATTATAAAACTGATTAATATAAACGAATGTAACGTTGCAGCTCAGACCAGTCACCAGGTTCCTTCACAGGGTGCAACTTTCAGTGAAAAGCTTGTGATTCAAAAATAGCTCGTTGACCATAACGTCATCCACGGAATAGAACCTTGATACAATTTGTAGTTATAGGTAAGTTTTATTCTGGTTGTAACCCACTGCTATAGAGGAGCGAGGTCGGGATGAAGCGAAGTAAGGGAACTGAACTGTTAAACGGACGTCTTTCCTTTGATGTAGCTGCGAGGCTGTCTATTGTCTCTCTGCCTGGGTCTATTTTTTCACTTATAGCGACCACCGTCATATAGAGAACATTGTTCTTTTCCTAAAACGAATACACGTATCAAGGTCTGGCCTCATTAAGTCAAACATCCACCAGTACCGCTTGCCATAGTCCTTGTGAATCCACTTTGCAAAATAAATGCCTGAATCAGTTTGATTGCTCAGATATATTTAATTACACAAGATATCAGCTGACACTGAGGACTTTCAAGTTTCGTGTAGCAATATTTTAGTCATAATTCTTTGATGTTGAAATAATATTAGATTCTTTTAAAAAGGCGTTAACCATTTTTCCAGCTTTCACTAAACAATATTTGTGCAAGAAACTCCAGCAGCCTTATTAATTCATAGTAAATCATGGTTATTAATCTTAAAAAATTTACCCGAATCAAATTTCATACTAGAATAATAGGTTTAGATTTTAATTATTCTCATGCTATTTAAAGAGGTTTAGTGTTAAAGTATTGCCTCACATCATTATTTCATGCATCATCACATGTTTAGATTTCTAAAAAAAAAAAAAAAAAAAAAAAAAAAAACACTGATTTCATTCTCATCAATTACAAAATGAAGTTAAATTTATGGATACTGGAAATCTTAAACAGATAATTACTTTAACTCTGAAATTGAATACATTGAACTGATTCTTCAAGGAATATAATCATTTTACTTTGCCCGTTGAATAATATGATTCTTATTTTGAATATTAGAACCAATATTTTCTTTTAAAAGTTTAGCTTTTTATTTGCCGTGTTCCTTCATGACGTACGCGATCATGGGTCTCCACTTCCTCCTATCCCTTGTAGTTCTCAATGAATTTTGTCTTTTTGCTACTTCTCCCAGACCTGTTCTGTCAGCGACTTGCATGAAGCCTTATAAGTATGTAAGGCGTTACCTTCCATTGTCCCCCTTTACCTCTATTCATCATGTGGGTATCAGATTTTCCAAGCCTTACTTTCTCATTTCTTGTTCCAGAAATTTCAGTTACCTTTTTGTGAAGTTAATTACATTTTCCGTTTGTTGCCTCATATTTTCTTTGTTAGCAAGGAAATCCTCCGGTTTCGTAATACTCTGTCTAGCTTTTGGAATGCGTCATTCACTTTTATATACTAATACTTCTTTAGAACTCAGCGTCGCTCTTAAGGTCCTTTGTCAGAACATTACAGATGTTTTTCCATTTCCGCAGCTGCTTGATTTAAGTGTCCCCGACCTGTAAATCTTATTTCGGACTCATTTTTTTTTTTTTTTTTGCTGATGATGAGGCATTTTGTCTTATTTTATGCTTACTTCCTTCTCGCTCTATTTCGCTACCTTCAGTAGGAGGTTTTGTAGATTCCTTTCCATGACTGCTATCAGCACTGCGTCATCTGGATATCTTACGTTGTTAAGATTGTGTCCGACAATGATGAATCCTGGTGGGATTTCCATATCCCACAGAACTGCTTGCTGAGTAGGTTAAATGAGTGCGGTATGAAGACACATCCTTGCCTTACGCCCCTTTCTATTTTTGTATATCTGCTGAATTAATTTTCTATCCGTAATAAGGACATTTGCTGCTAGCATAGGCTCTATTTATTCTAATATCTTTTACAAATATATCAAGTTTGCCGAGCAGTTTCAGCAGATCTTTTTGGAATACTATTTCAACCGCATGTGAGTAGTCTATAAAACACAGGTGCATGTACTTCTGCATTTGGATTGCTCTTTCTGATAACATTAGGAGCATGAATATCGCGTTTAATGTCCTGGTGTCTTTAACGAATCCGCACTGTTCTTGTCTTGTCTCTGGCCTGAAACTGCTGCGTGCTCTATTCACCAGAATACGCATAATGAGTTTTGTTATGTGGCTCATTAGGCTGTTATTCGGTGGATTTCACATTCGTTTGCGCCTGGTTTCTTAGGCAGTACTATGAAAAGATCTCTGAGATCTTCCGTTATATCACCACTATTGTAGATTTCATGTATTATTTCTGTAATCTTGTATACAACTAAATCAGCTGAGGTTGCCAGTAGTTCTATTATCATTCCATCTGGCCCTGCCGCTTTGTTTCTTTTCAATTTGGCCAATGTATCTTCTACTTCGTTTTTTTATTTTAGATTTTCAGGCGCGTCGGGACTCTTTGGTCGTGGAAGAGTTCTCCAATATATTTCTTCCAGCGCTGAAGAACTTTTCTCTTCACTAATATGAGTGTTCCATCCTAGGATTATATGCTATCTTTTTAATGAGCAATTATTTTGTCCTTTCAGTTCTTATTTTTTATGCATATTTCCTTTGTCTGTAATACTTAATCTCTCGATTTCTGCACATTTTTTGTTTAGCCACTCTTTAGCCTATCTGCATTTGGTCCTTATTTCGTTATGTAGTTTTCTGTGTTTTGGTACCTATATTGGCAGAGTTTTCTGTCAAGAATCTAATAAGCAATCCATGAGTTCTTTCTTCGACTATTCTCCTTTGGGATGATACCGTTTGCTGATGTTACTAAAGCTTGTGTCCCTCCTATCTTTTCAAACTGCCCATAGATTTTTCCTTCAGGTTGTATTGCAGTTTCGGTGCTGTGTTAAGCTTCTTCAGTTTCAATATTTTCTCTCTTAGTTTACATATAACAGAGCGATGGGCGCTTCCGCAATCAGCACTTGGGTAGAATTTTGCAGTGAACCATTGCATTCCTGAAATTTTTTTTGATAGTTATGTAGACAGTTTGGTTTTTAATTTCTACTCCTGGACTTTTCGGTGTCCATAATCGTCTCCGATATTCTTGGAATCATGTTTAGGTTATTACCTGGGCGTTGAACGTGCACCATTTGATGCATTTTTCCCTACGTTCTTTGTGCGTTCCTCATTCGAATTTGACAGCTATCTTCCTAGCGTGCAGGACTCCCATGAAACATCTCAATTTGTCCAGATGGACTATTTTTTAACATTTGCTGAGACACTGCAAGTCAGCGAAAACGTGAAATTCCCCCCAAAATATATGAGAATGACTATGCTAAATAAAAATACGTACGAGGATATATGTGTGTATTTCTCTTACATATATAAGAGGTATTTTAATTTCTTTTAATATTTCATTCTTGAATTGCATGACATGACAAATTGCTAAATATCCTATGTACCCTGTTTAGTCCTTCAAAAAGACATTCGAGACTAAATCTATTTTATTGTTAGAATCATATGTATGTAGGGGAAGCAAAGTGTGTCTGCATCGACATCGCTTGTCTTCATGCTTAATGAGCTTACAGCCATATGGCGTTGAAATACCGGTTCCTGTACGATCTTTAAAGTTAAGCAATGTTGAACCTAGTCAGTACCTGTAAACATGGATGTGCGGGTAGGGTAATTAATGTTTCAAAAATGTTAGAGTGTCGAGTTCCAATCCCCGTTGCTTTCGTTATATTTACTTACGCGCAAATAGTCTTGGGTAAATTTATGTGTCCACCTCTTCTCCCCCAGTTATGGGTTAATTAGTAAGACGTATTACTAAACCATTATATAAAAATAATAATTCAAGCTATAGAAAGAAATTATGACTAAATAACCTGCAAAAGGTTGATACACCACAGAATACGAATCAGTCAATCAATTGATTCATTACAACCAATGGTGATTTTTATATTTTCTTTCCGTAGGCTTAAGTGCTAACAAATATTGGGTGTGAAAAAGTCCGTTAGAATGATGAAACGTGATATATAATACCTTACATTTTTTCATTCTATTACCCGCCATTTTTCTGATATATAGAACAAACTTCTCCCATAATAACATTTCACAAAACTAATAACATTATTGTTAATATTAAAAAAAAAAACAAAAAAAGCAAAAAAAAGCAAAAAAAGCAAAAAAAAGCAAAAAAAGCAAAAAAAAAAAAAAAAAAAAAAAAACTTTGATTTTAAATTAAATTTGTTTACCATATTAATATAAGTACATTCTGACAATTTTATCAACATCGAGATTTTAATAGGGAATCATTGATTTGCATAATGAAATCTCACAGTGTGTTTTGGAATTGTTAATTTCTCTTTCTCATATTTATGGACGGCTGAATATGCGCTTACCACGTGAATAACAACACCCTATAAAAGACATCGATTTGGTTGTACTGGCGTTCAAATGAAGGCACAGAAGAAGGAAGGAAAGAACGATGGATGGATGAATGAAAGAAAGGAAGGATGATGAAAGGAAGGAAGGAAAAACGTCTGCAGGATGTTCTTGTTCTATGAAAAAGGGGAAAGTAACTTGGAGGCACCGTATTTACTCCAATATATGCTTTGAATGTAAAATCATCTCTAATGCAGTGGAAAAGACATGACGGAATTGATTTCATATTCAAAGCACGCATTGAGGTAAATATGGCAAACACAGAAGTTGTCGTTACATTCAGATGAACATTGTAGCTTTATATTATTCAAGTGTTCACATTCATATGCATAGATTTATCTATCTCTCATTTTACACACACAGACACACGATATAACATATGAGATTAAATCATGAACGTGATGGGCTTTCGTTAAATTAATCAAATATATCGATGCATATATGGTTAGATTATATTGGATACACAAAGATATTTATGTTAAAAATATAGGAAATTCCGATTCACGAGATTGAATGTTTTTCTTTCACGAAAGAGACTCGATTTTTTTGAAAACCTTAGTTGAAAATGTTGCGATTTCTTTTTTTGCTAGGCTTCAATACCATTATATATTTCCTCTAGTAGATTCTCAAAGACTTGAAACGGCTACATTGTAACGTTCACTATAGAATGGAGTAAGTGTAAATGAATAAAATTTATAGAGTTGCTAGCCTTCAAACTTTACTTTGAATATTATTAGTTTTAACAGTTTATGTAGAATCACGTTAAGAACAGGGTTCTTTCCTTTTATGAGCCATGTCCTTTCAGAACGGAGGTAATCATGGCTCTCCATCTCCCGCTATCTCTTGCAGTTCTCAACAAGTTACTTCCCTCTTTTTCCTCCCCCAGACAGCGTTCTGTCATCTACTTGATTAAGTCAGCTAGGTATGTCACGCGTTGTTTTTTCTTGTCTCTCTTTCACTCTATTCGACCCGTGCGTATCAGATTCTCTTAGGATTAGTAGTGGAATGATTTCACGTTGCATTCTCCACAATCATATGGTTACCATGAACATATACGGTTTTTAAGAAAAAAAATTACGATCCCATCTTTGTTTTTGTAATATTCAGTTTCATAATTCGTGAGAAAATTTAATGATAAAGTAGAAGAAAAAACGAATAAATTCACGTGACGCGTTTTCTCCTTTTAGACTTCAGAGTGAAGTTTACGTTGATGTAACTACACATGTACGTGAAGAGGTGTCGTTGAAATTTTATACTTGATTTTTTTTTTTAAATATGTGTTTGTTTATATCGCCTAGTCAATTTCATTTACTTTCGGGTATATACAAATTCTTATATAATTTTCTGTTATAATCTTGTTATAAACGACACAAACTTCATAAGTAGTATAGGCTTTCTCTTTGTCGATTTGATGGCTACAAATAAACTTGTAGAAATATCACCAGTTTACAAAGAAAATCATGTGTGTTTGTACCGTCTTATAAAGTTATATTTTATTTATGGAATGAAATCGTAAATGAAAAGAATTAACATTTTCCCAGAAATGCACGATAAACATGAAGTCAAGAGATGCTGTTTATCCTCGGAATATGCTTTCATTTTTATTTGCGTGTTCACGGTAATGTGCATCCATATTTGCGTTTTCGTGCCTTATTTTTTTTCTTTCTTTCAATGCGCTTATTTGTTTGTTGTGATCTCGAGTGCGTGTCTGTGTTTGTGTGTTTACATAAAATTAAGTGTTTACGATCAAAACAGAGTCAACTCTGATGCCGGAAACTTTTAACGTTATTATGGAACAGATCAGAAAAAAAATCTTAGAAATAAGAAAGATTGATTCTCCATTGGATTCACTTCCTCCATTCCTTGACCGCTTTCATCAGATCTAAGCGCCAGAGGGTTTATTACACATTTATCGTATTCGTCTGATGTGTTGTGAGTCATAGCACTAATTTCTATCACACCGCTATTGCATAGAGGAAGGTGCCCATCACAGTTTGTCCTCAAGGTTTCCAGTAGAGATTGTCAGCAGTTGAATTTTTGTACTCAGAATGAAAGGTTAAAATCGATCCAAAAAGAATGATTTTTAGCTTATTTTTCTTAAATATATTATGTCCAGTATGCAAGTAAAACACGCTTCGTTTTCAAACTGTGAAACCAGAGTCTAAATTATTTTTTATTCCTATTTAAATTTATTGCGTCATTTTTATTAACGCCTATTTCTAATTTATTAATTAAAATTTCATATTTATTTTTCATATTTTTATTATTTCATACCTTACTAAATTAACATATGTAATTAATTTCCTTCATCATATAATATTAACATATGTATTTCCGTTATTATTTAATGTTAATTTCATTTATATTTCCTATTTATTAATTAAAATTTCATATTTAACATATATTACGTCTATATTTCTATGTTTTAAATGGTTGTCTATATAACCTATTGAGATTTAATAAAAAATAAATAAAATTACTCACGGATTTATACTCCTCGTTTAACCAAAATGAAATCATCAGTTAGCTTAATTTCTGTTTCACTGTGTCCCTCATTCTTTCGATATGTCATGTGAGTGTCAAATTTTCCAATCATTCTTTCGTCAGTATGTGCCAGGAAAATATCAGTTGGCTCTTGTTTAAATATACCTGGTTTCTATAGTTCAACATCTTTCATTATTAGAGGTCATTTTTGAACGCAATAAAACATTTTAGACATGAGGTTTGTTGAAATATTTTTATTTTACCATCAACGATGCTATATCTAAACACGAACTCGCACATGTTTTTATCTAATCGGATCCGATATAACTCTTCGCATTGTTAACATATATACAGTAGAAGATGAATAAGAATCTAAGGAAAACAAAGGATACTTGTATAGAATACATATTGCCAATCACATATTGGCGTATAGTCTTTCAAAATACAACCCTGATATTCCACGTGGGAAAATCAGCAGTATTTCGAGATGCAATATGCCAGAATTTGAGTAAATGCCTGTTCATATATATATATATATATATATGTGTGTGTGTGTGTGTGTGTGTGAAAATATATAGAAATAGGAAAGAACTCGTTAGGTAAATAATCCAAAGTTCTTTAGTATTTTTGTTATTTTTTAATAGTTCTCAATACAAAAAAGTAGAGCCTAAGCGATGGAATCATATTTTTAAGTTATATATATATATATATATATATATATATACGTGGCTTTGAAAATGACGAAATGCATGCTTTTAAAGCGACATTTTGCGTCCAACTTCAGAACGATAATAATGAAAACGGAGAAACAGAAAATGTAGACTAGTGATAATTAAGGAGCCACGTCATATATATATATATATATATATATATATATATATGTGTGTGTGTGTGTGTGTGTGTGTGTGTGTATTACTAACAGTAAAACAAAGACAACATTCTGTCTAAATAAGCCCCTTGTCAGAAAAAAAACATGGGAATTATTCACGACCCACCCATGAGAGAGCCATTTTCAGAACCCTAAACGCTCCGTCAACATATTCGAAAGCGCAACTCGGGTTATTATTAATTAAATGATGCCCGTTCACTGATACACAAACTGACTGAGTCAAACGATTACTGTTAATCGCTATACTCGGTGTTCAATCCGGGTCACCCACCGAAATTTCCAACGAACCTATCTGAAGAATGCTGAACGAAAATGTTCGCTTTAAAAGAATGTGTTTAATCACTATCAAAGCCATATTTAAGTTCTGTGTTACAAATTTTGTTTATATATATATATTTATTACACTGTGTGGTACAAATTTTTATATATTACACAGCCAAGAATGTTTAATTCAAATCCGAAATATTAGCCCCAACTTGCGGACAAAAGAAAAATGCAATATTATTTGCAATGAAATGGAGTAATTTGATATTTCATGTTTTGATTGTCAAAGAGCCGACAAAGGAAGTCTTCTCTGAGGATCGAGATAAAACGGAATTCGTCAAATCCCGGGTAGTATTCTGATAGACAACTTAATGAGATTGATTTTCTGGCTGTAAGCAATAGAGCGGAATATAGTTCAGGGTGCGACAGAATTAACGTCCTCTTTCAGTGAATCGTACAATTTTCTTTTTTTTAAACACACTTAATTTTAGTTATGTTTTAGAAGTATATACATTTCTAAATATTTTATATAACTTTTTTTTTCTAATTTTATATTCATTGTCTTTCAACTCCTTATTAATAATGAATATACAAGAACGTATCCGTTTTTTTTTTTAAAATCGTTAATTCTGGAAGACTGTAGATACCAACGGAATGAACATATAGCTATCAGGTTACCATTATCACTGTTGTTGATAGTTAAATGCATGGAAGTTTTTGCGCAGATTAACATCTTGGTCGGTGTTGTTCATATACAAAAAAGCATACTCACGCTATGAGAAATGTATAGTTCTAGACGAAACATGTGATATCCCTAAGTTTAATACATTGCTATAGAAAGATATAAACAAATAAATTTTTGTAAATATATTTCATTTCGAGATCATAACTCGATATATCTCATGCATCTTGCTTCAGGATGGATCTACTAAATGCAATTGCCTTTTTGGTTTTCTGTAATTAATCTTAGTTTAAGAAGCTTAACAGGTTTTATTCATATGGAAGTTTATTTTTTTTATGATATTTATTTATTATGTGATTCGTACAGACATTATCCAATCCCCGATGATGGACATAACTAATATTTGTTATAAACCAGTATGGCTTCAAATTGCCTATTACGGAATGTACAAAAAAAAAGCCAAAACTCAAAAACTTTTGACAGATCAAAAAATCAAGTATGCGTTAGATTAAAGCCTGAGGAATTCTATCTGTTGTGTAAGTTTAATATCCACCAAACTTAATACCAATTAAATCTTAGAAACTATTCAACAGATAAACAAACCATGAAAATATCCGATAAAACCAACGAAAAATCTTAAACAACACAAAGCAAAGGTACGAATCTTGCCGAAGTGAGCATTCATTTCTTTAATAAGATTTCTCGAATATTCAGGCCGTTGGGCGAAGATTAATATACTATTACATAAGTAAACGGAGTGTCTAAACAAATATGGGTATCAACTAAAATTAACATTTAAGTGATAAAATCTGTCGGATACAAAAATTCGTCACTTCTTTTGGAATTGCTTGGTTTACGTCAAGATAGGAAACTAGTCAAGTATAAATGTTTCGATAGTCTGAGAAAGATTTGCGTTGATATGGCAACATTTCACACCTGCCACTGCAAGAAAAATTCAAAACGGCCAGGAAACGGTAACTAGATACAAAAATATATAATATACAACATGCTGTATAATCCGACGAAACACCCAAATTATATCAGAATAAGAAATGTTCTATGAAACAAAAGATTTACTGACAGTATAATTAAAATTTTGAAATATATTAAAAATCTATTTTTGGTTTTTTAAACTGAAAGTAAATAAAACAAACGGTCGCATTGATTACGCGATTATCATTATCGCTTGTCACTCATCGATTACTTTACAAATGATAAAATCTGTCAACACTCTTAATGACAGTAATCTTAATTTTGGAAAATATTCTTTGTAATCTAATTTTAGCAAAGTTGAATGTAAATGTACTATAGTCATTTCTTTTATTTTCTGATTATGTTGTATATGGCCGACCATGCTGTTAAACAGGTGCAAGTTACTTTATTTGACGGCATGTAAGGTGCACTTTTTTTTCATAAAATTTTTTTAAAATTCCCCTGCTGAAATTGGAGTGCGTCTCATATGTTGTCAAATACGAGACGTGATATTTTTTTATGTACAAAAATATTAAGATTTTTTAATAATATTTGGAGTAAACGGCTTTTACTGAGATTTTCAATTTTTGATTCGTAAATATAGTTTTCCCGTAGTAGCAGTATCACATAACCAGGTTGATGTAATGCAGAAATTTAAACGATTTATAATATTAGAAATTATAATTAAAATTAAAAAAAAAAATAATTCTAGTTAAAATTTATTATTCATCGATTTTTTGTTTATTAAGACAATAATGTCATTAATAAATCTTATTTATAACAGAAATTAAACTTAATTTCCCGAAATTTTATGAAATTAAGTAAGTGGGGAAATATGTAAAATAATTCTACTTTTGTCAAGAATTAAAAAAAAAAAAAAAAAAATTGAATTTCTGAAAGTTATTAAAATCCGATAATTATTTGATTTTTTCTAGAATTTCCAACTCAATTGTATTTTTCAACGTGCGAGAAAGTATTAAAAACGTGCTAGAAAGTACTAAAAATTTGAATCAAATATATTTTGGTATTTCTCTTTATAATAAATGTTTTGACGATAAAAATTTGTTTTTATTAAGTGTGTTATGCTGTTTTGTTTTTCAGTGAGAAATTGGGAGGTACGTAATTTAGTAAAAAGGAATATGCAAATATTACTATTCCCATAAAAAGCACATTGAAAGCTGAAACAAAAAAAATCTCAACAAATTAACGAGGAAAAATAAGAAAACAATTTAAAACATCACAAAACAACCCTCCGTTTTTTTTTAAAAAAAAAAAAGTATATATTGTTCTTCTGCAATTATGTTTACCTTGCACAAGGCCCTGTAGCTACTCGAGGTAAAGTGTTGCAGAGTAAGAGGCACAGTTTATGCGTGTATGTGGAGAAGTTTATGACTAATTCTAGACATGAACATTTTAATATTGGAGTGGTCAAGAAAACATTTGGGAGATGGTTCCACAGAAGAGCGCTATACGGCAAGCTGCTGCTCGAGCGGAACTTGCATCTCACAAAAGAAATAAGCAGGGAGTGATGATGCTTTGCTACAATGTTAGTAGTGAAGGTGAAACCAAGTAGGTTTGATCACTTTCAATGGAAACAGCGATAGATAAGTGAGATTTTTCCAGCGTTTCGTCTGAGAGAAAGGGTTTGTAGGGTGGAAAATAGTTCAACTACAAGGACGCGGAGACGCTTTTGAACTATTAAGAATAGAAAGTGTAGAAGGAGGGGTTGCCCACATATGTCAGTAATACTAAATATTTGTCTGATGTGGATCTTGTAAAAGTAGATGAGCGCTGTTAATTACTGATATCGGGGAACGACCATTTTCCCAACATCTTAAGCGATGGAGCGCCTGTACGTAATCTGAATTAAATATAAGATTCAACAAGCGCTCAAGGCACGGGGTCCCTTCGAGGGAACATTCGTTCATCCCTATAGTTCAGAGTCCGATCCACGATGATGGAATGTAACTAGTTTTGTTTTCGATGCAATAAATCTAACTAGTGCGTTTATCTTCCCACTGAGATTTTTAGAGCTCTGTTAGGACATATCAGCTGCCAATCTCTGGTAAAATAAAAGTAGAAATGCTTGAAAGAGCAGAGCTTATTTTCAAAAGTAACAAAAATGTATCTGCTAGCTTATTTATGAAATTTATCCATCTATTAGATATAATTTTCCTGTGTATTGTGTTCCTTCAGAATATGAGAGGTCGTGTCACATAATACCCTATCCATTATAGTGTTTGTTCATCTTTTTCATCATTGTCCTAATTTGGAACTTTTGGAAATTACAGAGGTAGCTACATACCTCTGGCCAAGTGCATTGAATGTCTTGCGAGTAAAATTTCTCGCAGCCTAATTCCCCCCTCCATTATGCATTATAGAAATGCCAATTCCATTTTACTGCTTTATGTATTAGAGACTAGCAGAATGGCCCGGCCCTGCCCGTGCTTGATTCAAAAATCGTACGACTCATACAGCAATTGCTATCACTTGACTTAAAATATTTTTGCCCTTCCTTCCGTTTAAAGGAATGCCCTTTGCCGTGCTGATGTTGCTACATGCCTTACTTCTTGCCTATCTCACACTGCAAATTTTTCCTAAGTTCTATACTAAACATTAAATCTGTTACGAAAAAAGAACTAAACAAAATGAACACAAAACGATCAGCTTTAAAAAAAAAAGGACTCGTAACTGGAAAAACCGAATGAAACAAGAATGTTAACAAATACTTTTTCACACTCCACCTAGTTCTGCGGAATCAAAATCAACGAATGAGCCAATTGGAGTAAAGTGCCATGCAGATTTTTTTCCCCACTTGTAACGAATGCAGTTATCGATTTTTTTTGCATGCTAGTTAACATTCGTGTCAGTCAGCTATTGGCTCTCACGCTGGCCAGTAGAATCGTCCTGCCTATTCGTGGCTGCCAGTAAACAAGTAAATAAAAATAATGAAAGAAATTTGAAAATTAATGTCCTACCTGTAGAGGCTAGAAAAGAGAAATAACATGGCCCTTTAAGTGAAATCGACATTTGTCAAGAAGCCAGCATTACCAATTATTGAGAGTTAATATCCCCAAATATATCTCCGATAATGCACACATTTCGCCCTCATGTGTGTGTGTGTGTGTGTGTGTGTGTTTGTGTGTGTGTCCAGAAATTGATTATTTTAAACAGTAGCCGTCAAATCTGTGAAACAATTTAATAATGTTTTCTTGTTAGTGGATTATCTCCCCATGTCTTCCAATTATGTTCCGTATCTTCGCAAGCAGTAAATGTACCAGTCACCGTTAATGTTACATTTTGTAACGTTTTTTTTTTTTGACGGGCTTCTGTCAGTAAATGATTTCAATGAATATGCGAATGATTTGTTTGCGCCTAATATTATGAAAATTAATCCGACAAGTCAAAAGACAACTAGTTTCTTATTTTTCAGACAACTTGCTCAAATGAACATTTGCAGAACCCATATATATATATATATTCCTAACATGCAATAAATATAATCATGACGACAAAGTGCTAGTGCCAGCTGCTGTAACCTTCGACACGAAAACATGTTTTGATTTTAAACCCTCTACTTTTCAAATGTCATCTTAACTTTTGTTTAAAGTAGTGTGGGTTGCCAATATATAGATTACGTGATTGTTTTCTCTACGTACTATAGGTGATATCCATTTTAGTTTTCATTGTTGAAAGACTTCAAGAAATGTGCTTTCCTTTATTTAGTACATTTTTTTTTTGTACCAACAATCCGCAATATTGAAAGAAGTAGTGTCGGCATCAAGACCCACCAGTTTCACATTCTTCCGAGTAAGTATGATTTTTTTTTAATTGACATTATTATTAATATAATTCATTTTATAGTAATTGCGTCTATCTACACGGCTGCGTTTCATATTTTTTACCCCAACTGTATGTCAGAGGAAACATGCATTTTCATGTCGCTTTATTTTATCGTCGTAGCATCGATTCGAAGAAAATAGCCGAGAGAAAGAGGATTCACATCAATTTATAATTCTTAGAATACTGAGTGTCTTCGTGATTTTTGGGTTATATATAAAACAGAAACAAATGCAAAACATCACTGACAGATTTATACGCCCACATAATTAGATCTACCAACAGATCTGGCACATTATATATGTTCAAGTTCGTATTCAAACATACAAAGTAATGTTTTTAAAGAAGTAATGGATTGGTTTTATTTATTTATCAGAGAGATTTGAAAATTACTTTGCTTACGTTTGAATACGAAACTGAGCAGATATAATTTCAAGTAATGACAAAAAGGATTTCGCTTAAACGTAGTGTTCAAAACTTGTTTGGTTGACAGAGATTGTTTATGACAGAGTTGATTTCGACACGTCGGATCAAATGACGCTTTACTCTGCCCAGGTTGATGCAGGTTCGAAGGCTGCCGAAAAGATCATACGTTTTTTAAATAAATAAAAAAAATAAAAAAATAAATAAAGTGTTTAATAAATGAATGGATTGTCAACTCAAGTATGAATAGACATTTAAAATAACGTTTAATGAGATAAATCTCTATTAAATACAAAATACTTTAAAATATCACATTCCGTTTGGATACAAAACTGAGCATATAATTGAGGAAACTACGAACACGCTAAAGGCACTGTTCACAGCGTACTTGAGATTATATATCTCGTATATGAGAGGAAAAATAGGAAACGTGTATTTGTGTTACTTTTCCTATAATTCTGTCGGATTCTTATCCAGATTTAGTCTATATATATATATATATAACTGTGATATGTCGAATATGTTTCCGGTATTATTTATATTGCCATTCGACTATACATTTGTTTTTCACTATTTTCATTTCACTATTCTAGCTGTTCTGTTAATTCTTCGAAATATTGATGGCATTAAAGGGGGAAGACGAAAGACACAAATGAGTAAATAGATCGATGGCCAAAGAAATTAATAATTATGTCAACTATTGACAATGAAAAAATACGATGGCAAAACTCGAAGGGCAACGAACTTATATATATATATATATATATATGTATGTGTGTTTAAATTTTGGGGTAAAAGATTGCTCAGTGACATAAACAGCGTTGACACTGTCATATATATATATATATATATATATATATATATATATATATATATATATATATATATAAAGTGCAATTGTTATACTGGGTGTTTTATTCCTATAACATTTTTTCTCCCTTTATATATCTATAATCATACGCAACTTTATATACCCATAATTATATACATTTATATTTTTTGCATTAATGTTCACCCAATACAAGGCCTTCGATATACTTAAGTTAGAGGGTTACTGTGTGGCGTTATATGAGCATAAGAAACAAAATGATGTTCTTGATGTGAAGCAATAAAAATAAATGTCAACGCTACACTTAAAGTTAAGATTTAATTAGTAAGTAACATTGCAAAGTTTCATCTGGTACGTTAGCAGTATAGTAGGAAAGAAGTGCGGATAACAAGGCTGGATATAAAACTTGGATAAACCACTACTCCTGTTCAAAGGACCGGGTTGTGCAAAAATACACACACACACACACACACACACACACACACATATATATATATATATATATTACACACACAGGTCACCGACAAGCGGCGACAGTGTTTCGTGCTTGAAAGAGCCTTTTAGAAGAAAATAGATTGTTCCCACCCCGGTGTTGATCTCTGTCCACTTTTATAATTAGAGACGCTCTATCACTGATAATGGGTTCTTCTATGCATAAATATAGCATATCTTGAAAATGTGTGTGTGTGTTGAAAGAAGAGCTATTTCTGTTTAGATATCTTTTTACACTCACTTGCATATATATGTGTCTCTCTCTCTCTGTGTGTGTGTGTGTGTTTCTTGGCATTTAATAATATGATTGTACGCATGCAAGTGATTTTGCGTCTACATTAATGCTTAAAATACGAAAGAAACCTTTTGGTGGTAAGTTATGACAGAGACTGTTTGATTTTGTTGTTTGTAATGGAAACATGAAAGACAGGTCGAAATTGCTTTCAGCATGAAACCTAAGCTCTGGTTTTTCAGCTTTCATTTGACAACAGAACCCTTTCAGTGACTGGCAAATCTTATATTTTTCTCAGCAACTAATATATATCACACAAACAAAATGGGAACAGTTAAAGCATTTTATTTAACTATGTTCTTTACCCGAATTCCTAGCCACCTTTCCTTCGATCAAACAATTTGCGTAAATTCGGGCAATAAATAAAAAAAAAAAATTGAAAACAAAATTCGCTTTTAATTTTTCTGTCTGTTTATTTTTCAATGTGTGAATAATATAGAAAAGTCTCCTCCTGTTTTGATGTTAGCAGATAAATATTGATGTTCTAGTGTAAATTGTTTAATAAAATTATGTAAAGAAATCGATATTTACATGAATCCAACACTCCAAACTAAATGGTACGTTTCGGAATCAAATCATGAAAATCCCTAGAAAATCTAATTTTCTTGAAGTCAGAATCTCTTCACTGATATTTTAGAAGTTGCAAAAATGCAATAAGCAGTTAAAGAATTGCATTAACGAAAGATCCGAGCACACTGCATTAAATCCGACCTAATCCGATTAAAATAAACATTAAAAAATAATACTTATAAACCTATTAGAATAACGCTGAAGAAATATAACTGTACCGGTATGGAACTGATATTTTCATATTTTCCTGTGAAGGCACTTCCCGATTAATATACAAAGATGAGGAATATATATATTTTCATTGAAAATTACTCGATTAATTTTTCTTTTGCTTGTATAAATATTTCTATTCTGAGGATAAAGTATGCAAAGATTTTTGAAATGCTCTGTATATCTGAGCGCAGATTTTGTTATTCTTTTAACCTCTATTTTCGGATATATTTTTTATATATGGCTAGTGCATATATAACAATTGAAATATACTCGTCACACATTATCATATAGTATATATGCACTAGTCATGCATAGAAATAATTTCAAACACAATTTTGATTCCAAACTTTCTACAGTCATAAAAAAAAGAAAATAATTCACCCAGAAGGAAAATCCTCGATCCAAATATTAATCTAAAGCCAGGGTTTATCCCTGATATCACCTTTCAGAACAGAATCACTAGTCTCCCAACGTACACAACAAATATATCAAGAAATCAGTTGATTCGGTTGAATTTGTTATATATATATATATTTCTGCATAAGTTCTCTCAAACGTAAAATGTAATTCACGCAGTCTTTCAGTTGACCAAATGAATATACAACAGCGTTTCTGAAATACATCTAGTTACTAACAACATTTAATATTTTGTTTATAGATACTTTGTTTCAATAAATTTGGTTTATTTTTTTTCTTTTGAAAATCCCGCATCATCATATATTATATATATATATATGACATTCACCAGGTATGGCATCTTTGAAGAGGATTAAATGGCTCCAGCTAACAACAAGGGAGAATGACAGGAGTTCGATAATGACAGATTTTTTTTACGTAGCTTCGAGAGATTTAGACTAACATTTGAAAGTTATGACAAGGGTAATTGTAATCATGGCAGTAGAAAAATTTCGCTTTATTGAAAAGAGACCCAGTAAAATGCTTGAGAAACAGAAGATAAAATAGAAAACAAGCAAGTTTCATACCAAATCCGTTTGGTTTCGCTACGTCTCTTCTGAGAGATAAAAGATGCATATTAGAGACATCATAGCAGAAGATTAACATTTATCTTCGTAACCGCTTCTGTGACCCGGCAAGGTAACAGAAATTGGGCCCAAATGAACTGTTGATCACCTAGGAGCTCTCGAAAAATTTAATACAGGCGTTCCAAACTGGAAAGAAATTCAAGAGGCGCTCAGAACTTCCACATTGGCATCCTGACCGGGTCCTAGTGGAGTCCTTTACATCGTTTACAAGCGATGCACTCCGATTTCTGTGGAAATTGTTAAGGCGTGATCTAGAGGAGAGGCAGGATTGACGCTCAATTGGGACAAGCCGACTGGATATGAATCCCTAAGAAAAAATCCTCAAAAGAAATGGAACAATTTCGTATAATTTCTCTTAACACTGAGTGCAATATCATCTTCGAAATATTGGCCAAGCGTCTTTCTTTCTACTCTGACACTAACGGCTACATTGATTCGTCAGTCCAGGAGAGAGGCATTGCTGGAATTCCTGAAACACATAGGAGTACCGACAACTTCTGAGAGAAGCCAGAAAGAACTAGTGGGACTTAACGGACTTATGGTTGGACATCGAAAACGCTTACGGGTCGATTCCACACAAACTCGTGGGTGAAGAATTATGACGGCATCACGTTCCTAACATCATTGGCAATTTTCAATTTTCAAATGAGAGTAACATCAAGAATCACTTCGTCTGTGTGACAGATACTTGAAAGAGGTATAATAACATGCTGTACAATATCGGCAGCAGTCTTCGCCTGAACTATGAATACGATTGTCAAGGCTGCACAGAGAGAGAGAGAGAGAGAGTTGTGGACCCTAGTAAGAGTCAAGGGTCAAACAGACACCACTACGAACTTACATGGATGACCTTACAGTCACAATGAACTCTGTAACAGGTGGCAAATGACTCTTGAAGGGGGTCTTAAAAAGGAACATGAACTGTGATAGGATGAAATCCAAACCAGCTAAATCAATGTCACAAGTGATTAAAAAAAGTCAAGTCACAGACAAATATAGATTTACTGTTGCGGGAGCTAATATCCAACGGTCACGGAAAAACAATCTAGAGCTTAGGCAAGACATTTGACAGTAGTCTTAAAGATACCGCCCATATCCGCCAGATTAGTAAAGACTTAGAGCCTTATTAAAAATGGATAAAAACAGGCATACCAGTTTGATTTAAAGTATGCGTATTACAGCCCTCCTTATTACCCAGATAGCTTTGGCCGCTTCAGCTATAAGTAGTCCCGATCACTACGGTAGAAACTCTGGAGAAAATAACGAGCCTGAAAAGATGGCTTGAACTACCTAAAACTTAATGCAGTGCTACGCTGTATGGTGACCCAAACATGCTAAACCTGCCGCTTAGTAGCATCAGAGAGAAAACGTTAGCAAGCCGGACTAGGGAGTTCATCCAATTCAAATAATCTAAAAGATCCGAAAGTGAGAGAAGCAGGAATAGAGACACGGACAGGGAGAAAATGGAGGAATTACCTGTGGCAGAAGTGGATCTATAACGAAAAGCCTTAATAGGTATCACGGCAAAAGGGAAGGCAGGACTAGTCTACTTTCGCAGCAAACGTTACGATAAGGCCCAAAGTAAAGAAAGGCACCAGTTGCATTTTATCAATGTATTTTAAGAGAATGAATACATACATACACACACACACACATATATATATATATATATATATTATTAAATGCTAAACGGTATTATTCATTTAACGTTTTACTACTATTTTGATAAATAGATGGGATTGTCATGTTCTAATATATTTTATTCTGGCGCTTTCTTTTTCTCTCTCATATATATATATATATATATATATATATATATATATCTCAAACTGATACCTTCCGGTGCATATATTTTTTTTATTTGAAATTTCTTGAATATGGAGTTCGATAAGTATAATATATAAAGTTTAAAACAAAAATTAAACTGAGATATCTATTTCAATTACAGGTATCAACTATATCACGTTTGAAGATAAAATAATCCCAGATTAAAGAAATCTATTTAGTTTCTTTCTGCCATATATATATATATATATATATATATATATATATATATATATATATATATATATATATAACCTAAATGCCTGATTGCTAGGTTAGCGTCTTCAGTTTTGGATGAACCAGCAGAAAGAACATTGCGTTTTTTATATATGTATTAAAACCGACAAACACGATGTCTTTTATGAAATTGTTAGTCTATGAATAGAACTTCAATAACATTAGGCATAATATTCCATCTTTTATTGTCATTATATAAGATCTATACGGTTCATATTTATTGGGCAGACTTAAAATAAGATATGCAGGTGAAACAATGTTAATAGCAGAAAATGGAAAAAAATTGCAGGAAATATAATGGAAAGAAAGAATTGAACATCATTTGTAAGATGGCAGAATATATCGCCATCAGCAAAAGTAAAAGAAAGTATTTGGGAACATTTGATATGTGCAGGAATTTTGGGATGCGTATTGGAACATTGATAGATTAATTGCAAAAGGTAAGCAATCTATTAAGAATACAACAAACAAAAGATTAGTCACCTGCAATGTTATCAATCCACGTATATTGCAGTGAATTTCCTGATGGGAGACGACGCTGTTGGGGCAACAGAGACGTGGTTCTACAAAGAAATAGGGATAATACCATGAATGAACAGCGAGCAATGAAGATGATTTACGGTTAAATTTAATACAAATTTGAAACAAAAACAATGTTTATACTTAGAATCAGAGACCTGAAATATGTCATGTATAGGAAAATTGGTGTGGAGAATTTGAGATGACATTCTGACGTCAAAAAGGAAGGAGAGTGATTATCTTCCCCAACGATCTTATATAAATTGATGAAAGGACAAGGGTTACATATAATAGCAAAGAGAATCATTATTCAGTGCGACAAAAGGATAATAATTTGTATAGAGATAGGATCATCCACATCTTAAAGCATTACGGCGCATAAAAGTATAAAAATCGACGCTGTAATATCGTAGGAGAATTGCACCCATTGGTTGCAAATACATCTTCCTTTTATTTCGAGTATAGAGAATGTATAGATACTAAGCCGTGATAAATCCAAAAAGGTTTTATGCTTCAGCTGCATGTAAAATATTGATTTTTTTTAACATTTTGTGAATGCGAACATCTTATATTCTGAAACATGCAGTCGCATACGCAATAGTTTCTATCGAAAGTAAAAAGCTAATATCTATGTATCATGCCACTTAAGGATGTTGGCGATTATGGTTCTCCACAATTTCATGGCCTTTGTAAATTTTATCTTTTTGCTATCTCGGATAAAACCTGTTCTGCCATCCATGTATACAAACTCATTATGTAGATTATGCGTTGTTTTCTCCGTCCCTCTTGTCAATATGTCCTGTGAGTATCAAATATTCACAGCCTATTTTTCCTCGTTTTCTCTTGAAATTTAAACTTTTTTTTCTGAATTTAATATAAGTGTGCTTTGTCATCGCTCATATTTTCAGTCCATGATATTCTCTGCATCCTTTAGAGTAACATTTCTGTTGCTTGAAGTTTTTTTTTTTCCATCTATGATGGTATTATCCATCATTCATTGCAATATGGGAGAACTGATATTACATAACACTTCAGTATTTTTTCTAACATAGCAGGCGTTATTTTCACAGGAGGAACTGTGCGTAAGTTACTTCACTCAAAATGATAGATAGGAGGAAAATTTCCATTGGATTAACAAAAATGACAAGGATGAGAAACTGAAATATTTTTTACATTATTTTCCATGATACATTCCGGCTATTTAATCTAATATTATGCGGTACACCGGTAACGATTTCATCAAAATATATCATCATTATTAGACAAGAAAATCTGAACTGCATCTGTGAAGCATTTCATATTCGAGAATTGTAATGTCATCCACATATGCATGAGAAATATATATATATATATATATATATATATACGTTACTTTGAAAAATATAGGTCATAATTATGAGAAAAAGAGAAAAATAAATATAAAAGCTGTAGAATCAATAGCAAGAGGCAGTGTTAGAAAATGTATAAATAAAAAAAAAAAAGAAAATTACGGAATGGATTCTGCAAAATTGAACAGGAATCATTAAATATAAAAAGGAAAAATAAAGGGAAAAAAACTATACAGTGGAAGTAAGAAAGAAATCAAAGAAAGGCGATAGGAAAAGTAACGCAAATGAAAGAATGAATAACAAAATAAAAAGAAAACAAGAAAAACTAATAAAAATGATATCAATTATATTCATTTTGGATGAACACAAGAAGCAACTGTGGAAAAAAAAAAAAAACACCTCATTCGATTTTAATTCTACCTGTTTGAAAAAAAAAAAAAAAAAAAAAAAGATTCTCTTTTGATTCAACATCGGATCCGCAAGTTTTATTAAGATATACAGTCCAAAGATCCAGAAAAATATAACCCATAAAGAATTATTTTGAGGACATTTTTTATATGAATACAATTGAATTTTGTGGATTGGATACAACACATTGATCCAATAATCCTTAGATATGATCGTGGAATCACGAACTATTGATTTTAATTTAGTTTTAATTCATTTTAACTTAAATTCTGTGAAGTAATTTTTCAAAAATTGGGTCCATTTCAATAATAATTTCTACTCTGGGTTTTCCGTTTACAGGGAAGAGTTTTGAAAATATATCATTGAAGTATTCTCGTTCTATCTCTTTGAACATGTCAGCTGCTAGAACATAAATTAAAAAAAATTGTATCAATGCTTTCTACTTGTTAATCATTGCATCTCTTCCGTCGCAGTTAGAGAAGTTAGGAAACTAGGCAGGTAACTAAGCGCAGAAGATAAACCGCCATTCGTACGGTGACGCGGCTATGATTGAAAGAAGATAAATATGGAGTTGTCTTTCATTTAACAAGTGAACATCAGATAACTAATTGATCGGTAGAAATTTAATTATAATGGGAGAATCGACTGGTCTATTGTTCCTGGTGGTCATATATCGTGCGTTAGATATTCAGACAGGAAAAGTGACCATCTACAGAGTAAATTAATTTCGATCAAAACAATTATTCTGTGCTTTAAAAAAAATCTGCCTTTCTAGATATAATTAAAAATTAAACTTTTTGTATTGTAGTATATGCCTTCGAATTATCTATGTATTGATTAAATGCGACGAATCTTCGATACAATTTCAATATAATCTATCAATTCTGAAGCTATGTGTGCTTGAGCTGTTAGGCTTAGACCTTCGTGACGATTAAATCATTTTATACAGATTTTAATATCGCACTGGTTCTTAGTATTATTAAGTAGATGATTTAAATTAGCGTCTCATTAGTTATAATGGATGTTTACTTATCGCGATTCTACTGGCACATAGTAAATATTTAGAAATGTTTCTACATTTCCCATCGAGAGATGTTACCTTTTGTTTGTAATTGAAGAAAGTTGTATAAAAGAAACATTAAGCACTTTTTAAAAATTCGAATAAATATCTGAAAATAAAAAAAATTACCTTGCTTCAAACGAAGAGATGGAACGCAAATATACAACTCCCACCCACTAAATAAGCTGCAAATATGGCTCCTTGCACCAGTCGAGAAAATGCCTAACTCCCTCTGACATGTTCTATCTTTACAAGAGCCACAACAAGCCAAATCTGGAGTATTGCGGCAAAATGATCACTTTTCAGCTTTTAGAATATTCCTAAACATTGGCGCTGCCTTTTGAACTGTGAATTGTTTTTGACCCTTCACCCTTTCCTCGGAGACGGATCGTTGCTAGACCCGTTGATATATCACTATTATCATGGCAGATTTTCACATCTCAAACCCGAATTGCTGCAAACAATGTATTTAGTGCATTTACATTTTCAGCTCACGTTTACCCTATAACCCATGAGAGTGTTTGCTGACCAAGCAAATAAATTTCTCTTTATGGGATTTCTCAAGGTGATTGAAATTTCCTTGTGGTTTCCATCTACTCCCCAATCAATATTCGGCAGGTCTTATGGCTCACACGCAATTACCGGAAACATATATATGCATTTCCTGAGCAGGACTTTTTGAGTAGTCTACAGGAGACTTCTAGGCTATTCAATTGCAGAATATATGTTCTTGCAGACATTTAGAGTGTCTCAACTATTCTAATTAGGGAATAGTTGAATTCAAGCTACAACTATGGGCATTAACTGTGAGCTCTGACCACCGCTTTTACCAGCGGCAGGGAAAAATGCCATAATGCCCAGTCACCGGTTGAACAGTGGTAGAATAAATGACAATGCCCAGCCACGGATTTAACGGTGGGTAAGCACTTGTAATTATTTTCTTATCTATCGTGAAATATTACGCACCAATTATTTGTGAATTCCGACTTAGGGTCTCAGGCAGAAAGGTTAAAATTGTTCAGGAATGCAGAGCTCAAAGTGTTAATGTTAAAGTATCAGATTTTTTTCACAATTTGAATACAGTTTGATTTCAGCAGTAATACCAATTACGCTACCTGAATTTCCAGAGTTTAAAATGTCCGAATTTATTCGACATTTTTAGAAGAATTTGAATATAACTATCTAACATTACAGAAATGAGTTTTAATACTACACAAAATATTGTAAAATTTAAATGGTTGCTAACGCTTGATCTCCAAATGTAGGGCAGTGACACTGCTTATTTGGCGAAGCTATTAAATCAATGCACGTTTAAATGAATCATTCTTCTCAAACAAGTAATGCCTAAATCTAGGGATATATGCGTAAGACATGATGCAATTAATATCTAGCTGATGAAATAATTGTCCCGTAGAATAAAGGAACAAATTGAATACAGAAATGCAAGAGAAAGTTGACAAAAGAAAATTATAACGAGTAATTCAATGTCTAATGAGATAGCAGTGGCAGAGACACTTCTATCAAATCGGTTTGCTCCTTAATGATAAGTTAAGCTTCCGGATAACAAAATGGTGTTTCACGCATTGCTAAATACTCATGAATGTACAAAATATGAAGATGAAAAAAAATAACAGTAACTAGCAATATAGTAAGTTTTGTGTGCATATGGCGCGAATCCAAATAACTTATAATGGTAAGTCCACAATTCGATTTTAGAAACTTAGAATGTTTGGTTATTTTTTTCCGATTGAATTCATGATTTAAAGTCAGTTATGACAGTATTGACAGCTATGTCTAAACCTAGGGAATATATATATATATGCAGCATAATTACATTTAAAAATGTCTCATTAAAAAAATAGACGTGTTTATTTTTAATGAGATCATTTTGTAATGACGTATAAGCATTGTTGTGTCAAGCTTACAAATAGTAAGAGAGTACCATAGTTGTATTTATTCATTTGATTTTTCCGAGTACTTTTGATATATTCATCTGCAGGTTTATGATATCTAAGAGTAATCGTTGTGTTAAACATTTTACCTTTGTGGTTATATATTAAAAAAAGACTTCATAAATACTAATATATTCCCCACAGATTCGAGTAAAAAAAAAAAAAATAAATAAATAAAATGAATTACATTCTATACCAAATTTAATACAACGAGCCGTAAAAAAAGGTAATGACTCCTCACTAGTTAACGTATTGGAGAAAACCAACATTGTATATAAATGTAAATATCCCTTGGGAAATTGCATCTTCTACAAAAAAAGAAAAGAAAAAGTAAATGCACGTCATTCTACACTAATAAGACTGCTCACTCTTCCCATGAATGATTCATCCGCAAAATCATACCTGTTCACTTCAATATATTAGCCAACACTACCTGTATACTACACGAAGAACGTATTAAGCAGAAACTACAAATTCTCGAAGCCATCATTTTTACCACCATTACTTAACAAAATTAATTATGAATATTGTACAAATATTCTGAAATAGTTATATTATATAGTTCTTTAGAAATATCTACATTAATATTAAACCGTTTAAAAAAAAAAAAAAAAAAAAAAAATCAAACTATAATCTACCACACGAGTCAAATTTACCTCATTTACATTATATTTACAATATGAAAAAATTTAAAAAAATACAGCTGTTTGTAACTTTGCGCATGCCCGTAATTGTTAATGGTTTTACGACCATGGCAAAAAAATAACTTCGGACACACGTAGCTATGCCTTAGCCATCATAATCATGAAGATGATAGTGTGAATATATCGAAAGTACACGGACAAATAAAATGAATAAATACATCCATGCTACCGTCCTTGCTCTTTAATCATGAAACAAAAATGCTTATACGTGATTACGAAAGGATCTTAATAAAGAAACGCAACATCTCTAAATTGTTTAATCAGACTTGCTTAAATCGAATGTTATATATATATATATATATATATATCTCCAGATTTCAACAGAAAAAAAAAATCACGCAACATATTAAGAGAAAAGTATTAAACTGACAAATATAGAAAAAATCATATCGGATTTAATGTAGGTGGATTTTCGTATTCTGGAAATGCACTAAATTTGGAAAGTTGAGGTTTGACATGATTAATAACTAAAAATGTTTTTTTTCAAATCATTACCCACGTTTGACGTTACGATTTTAAATATTAAGCTTAAGTTCCTGATCGTAGCGCTGGAATTTCATTCCGGTGATCAGTGAAAAACATATAGGACATGCTTAGAACATGTATAATTAACTGAAGCTTTACAAATTGTATACTGACAAGATGCATGACACAAACATATCATTACAAAATCATTGTCATCAAATACGATCTTCATTTAATCTAAAGCGAAATTATACTATACAATTTAGCTATATTATGATGTAATATATTATACAGTGTAGTAGTTTGTGATTCGGATGATGCCTATGACTCAAGATCTCAGAAAAAATAATTACAAAGAAAATATACAATCCAACTTAAGTACATGAAAGTTCATGGTATATAGGGAATATGGATATATGACAAAACATTTCACAAGAAAACTAACACTTCCTATACCATGCTTTCAAGCATTAAGATAAACCCATCGTCTCAACTTCATTCTAAAACACACTCATATACTTAGTCATGTTACTATTAAAATCTGAATATTCCCGATGAACCTCTTATTAGAGCATTAGAGTAAACATGCAAAAAAAAAAAAAAAAAAAAAAGTGGGCCGCTCATGCGTTTGCACTTGGTTTGAATCAAGCTCCGAGGCTTCATCCTCGTGTTTGTTTGTTTATTAGATTTGTTAACACCATAATATTTGAAATCTATTACGGCCTTAGGAAATTTACTGAATTAAACCCGAGCAACTACCACAAATAAGGTTGGAGTTATTTATAAATACAATCAAACACTTGCGAAGGACATACTGTAAAACGATGAGGGTGGGGAGTACCTTAGTATTCCTATGGATGATGCATGCAAGCGGGGGCGCAGGCAGACGTGGGAGTTCGGTTATACAATTGCAGCCATGTTCGTCCAAGAAACGCCTAGTACCTCGGCTAGTATTATTTCAAATTACAAAAAAATGTAGCGAATGTATTTAGCGATGTCTATATGGTGTTAGTGTGAAACCATTTTCACTGGTTAGTGGACAGGATCTATATGTGGTGGATTCGTGTGTCGTTGTGTAGCTAACTCGAGCAAAGGACGCATGTACGCTGTCCATATATTATTGTGATTATCTAAGCTTAGCTTAGATGTGGCACAAGGCTTAAAGTATGGAGTACCTAATGTTGTTCAAACTCACTCAGCCGTGCGGGATACACACTTAGGCAGTCATGTATCTTTCGATACATGTCTGACAAGGCAGATTTTTTTCCCGCAGTAGGTTGTCAGTTTGCGATATACCAGTTGCCATCAAAGGTTATAGAATCCAGTCTGTCCTGCTATTTACCTATAGCTGGCGGGTGGGGGGAGAAGCGGATTCATACCTTTCTCAAGGGTATTAGCACGTAAGTGAATCTAATGGATTTGACTGGAATTCGAACTCGGCTCTTCCGATACCTCAATCCGAGCCGCTGCCTAACGTGCCTCCACTATTCAAACTTACTAATCGGTCGTAATTATTATAGCATGTTAACCATTAAATTCCGTCGAGCTACCTGGCGTCCATATATTATGTTTAGCACGTGGAATACGATTGAAATAAAACAGATAATAATAATTATATATAACATGTTTTATGTTGTTGGTTTGCTGAGACTTAACTTTCAAGGTTTACACAAAAGTAAAAAGGTTTGGAAATTCAGTCCTAGAGTAATATTTTCTATTTTATGGTCAGTTTTCATTTAGGAATTACGTTCATCACTCTCCATAACTTACTATGGATGGTTAGTGGTACCGGAAAATAAAGGAAAAATGGATTCCCTCACGACAAAAACTGGAGTTGGATTTTGACATTAGAGTCGAAATCAGCAGGAACGTAGTCTACTTTTTAGACAGAGCTAAACCTGTTGCCTGAAAATATTTCATCATTTGTAAAGCCCGCCGAGTGTGATTAGACATATTTGTAGGTTTTAGTAATATATATTTTTCATTCCTACTTAATGTTTAGCTATCCATTTTGACATTATTTTGAGTTTGATCACTTGCGGTTTCCTCTTGACTTCAATATATCATGTGAGTGTCGAATTCTCTAACTCTTGATTTCTTCTAAATGTATTTGTCTTTTCTCTTTCCATATTTATTAAAAGTTCGTTTGCCACATGATTTCTCCATGATATAATATTTTCTTTTTTATCTTACCCTGCAATCACTGTCATATTGGACGATTTTGTTTATGTTACAGTTCAGTAATCTATCATTTATTTCTAATGCATTATATTTTCCTTCTTCATACTGTTGCTTACATTTAAAAATACACCTTCAGATTTCAGTGTTACATTTCTCGCCATCTGTTGAAATAATTCCAAGATTGTTCAATTTCTGTACATTTTTACTTTAATAATTTTACTCTAAGGAAATCGCTAGAGGGACTGTGACACAATTGGTGTGACAAAGATTGAAGGAAACATAATATGTCGTCGAGAAAGGAAAATAAAAGGAACAGGATTCAGGGAGAAAGAAAATAGCGAGTGACGTTGCATTTACATTTTTGAAGATCATAATTGCCATGAAAAGAAGCTAGAATATAGCTCCGCTGTTGCGAAGTATTTTTGATTTTGTAACTTCTCATTTGTACTTTCCATTTTGATCCTTTCCTCTTGCTAATGACTATATATTGTTTACTTACTGTTGATAGTCTCTTCTTCCTGCCTTTCACTGCTACCATGTCTTGGGGTTTATGCAGTTTAATTTCCTTGTCTCTCATCATTCTCGCCTGCGTATATTATGTTAATATTGTGCTCATCAATAATACATTCATGTGTAGCTTCTAATTAATGCCTCGCTCTATTGATGAAATAAATCTGTTGAGAAGAAGTACTCTTGTGTTTCTATTTTTTGTACTTACTGAATAGTTTCATTTATATTATTATGCAGCCAGATAAATATAGAATTGTGTAGCAATTAATATATCCTTACATAATTATAATTATATAATTAATATATTACTTACATAAATGCTAAATTTGTCATATGGCGATAGAACTATTTAATGACGACGGTCTACCCGCGCAGAAAGAATAACTTTATAAATATACAATCACTTTCGTTGAGAAAATCTGACGAAAAACTATGAATAAACATTACCAAGAGATAAAATATATTCGTACCGAGAACGTATTTATATTTCATAAAATATTTATGGAATGCAAAGATAGTCATGCGTGGCTGAGTGATGTCTGCAAACAGCAAAATAAAACAGGGAAAAAACGATTACAACGGTGAGAGATTAAATATAATTACCGGAGGAATTTATTTTTCATTACTACAGCGGAATACAGATACATTTGCTAAATCACAAAGTCAAGAAAAACATATGGTAATTTATTACCAGTAAAAAATATAATTTGCCAAAACAAAGCTTCCTAACTGCCAAAGATATTTACACGCCCACAAAATTATATATATATATATATATATATATATATATATATATATATAATAGAATTTCCCGTCGATTTCGACGTATATGATCGGACAAGCACATTAAATTTATATGATTTTCTCGCTAGTACCTGCAGAAGAGTTGACATATTTTGCAACAATGATCTAAGGACAGTCACAGAAATACGTGCTGTTGTCTTATGTCTCTTACACGGTCAATACGATTGATTTTGAAATTTTTGATACCACTCTCGCACAAATATCTCCAGTTATTTCTATCGAGGACAACCACGTTCGAAGTTACTATGAGGCATACTGACAGCTGAGAGGTTATTCATTAACATGTTTTATAGCTGAGCCATGGCCGTCCTTTGTCCACGGTCATGTTGGCTATACATGAGGACTTAATTATTTTGTCGTCACTTATCCTTGCAACCTGACCAACCCGGCGAAGCTGTGACTGCATCATGAAAATCAATTCCACTGATGTTGCATTTTGTGAGAAGATCAACATTGGTCAACCTGCCGTCAAAATTATAACCACAAGTCGCGCGAAGATAATTTTTGTGGAAGCCATCCAGGTGATTGATATCGGACCAAGATGGCGTCCACTATTCTGAGCAATAGAACAATGTGGTCAAAACCGCAGTTATATAAAGCCGTATTTTGATGTCCAATTTGACACCTCTCTCATTCCACAGGCGGTAGTGAAGCTGCCGAAATACACTTGGAGCTTTGGACATCCGATTTGCTATTTCCTTATCACGAGATACACTTGCATTTATCTTAATTCCTAAATATGTAAATGGCATCAAATATTTCAAGATTTTCCCATCAGTATTTATAGAAATATCTGGGAATTGAACTATGTAGGTTGCCTGACATCCCGGATCTGCTTTGAACAAGGAGGCGGCTGCTACATTACCAAATTTTTCTTTATAGTAAGGCTAAAAGCATTGCACGCAACAGAGAAACGGTTCATGAGTAATTGAGATTCCGCTATGGAACTTAACACAATTCAAGCATCAGCAGCAAACAGCAGATTACGAATGGTGTTAATTCGAAGAAGTGTTTTAGCTTTCAACTGCTGATGGTTGAAAAGGCCACTACTAGTTCTAAATTGAAATTTAACACCGGTGTCCATGACACCAACGGCATAATTGAGCAATACTGAAAAGAAAAGAGCAAATATAACAGGGGCCATGACACTACCTTACATCGTGCCATTTGTAAGAAAGGAATCCGATAAATGCCCATCTTATACATCAGCTTTCATCTCCTCGCCGAAGGAGAGTATAACGTTCAACATTTTCACTAAGATTCCAATGCTTTTAAGAACTTTCCACAGTGCGTCAAGATATGCAGTGTCGAAGGCCTTAGTAAAGTCAACAAACACCATTTACAGATGGTTCTTTTCACAAAATCTTTCGGCTACCTGATGGAATGAGATAGTATTTCAACAGTAATACGACTGGGCCTGAAACCACACTGTGATTCCGGGCAAATTTCACTGACGACATGCTTGATAATCCTGTTCAGAATCAGTTAAAGTTTTACCAAAAATTGACAGCAGAGATATTATACAGTAATTGTCACAAATATTTCTAATAACTTCATTCTTGTATAGGTGTTGAATTAAGACCTATATTAGACATGAAGTTGACGACTATCACTCAATATTACTTTGAAGAACTTGTGTTGCTTTTTTACTAACATTTTATCACCATACATGTAAATTTCGTGGGGAATAACATCCTTTGCGAGTGCTTTTGCCTGAATAGATTTATTTGATTGTACCCAAGTCTTCCTGCAAGGCTGGTTCAAAAGAGTTCCTTTTTTGCAGGACTTTGGGATGGTGAGTTTAAAACGGACATTAAGTGCTGCTTCCAGCGGTGTGAGATATAAGACTTTCCTGACAGAATAGACTCCACATATGAGGAGATTTCAGAATCACAGACCTTAAGGCCATCAAAGAATGACTTGATTTCTGTGTCTTTTGCTTCCTGAAGTTGTGTAGCCTTTGCTGATCACCAGTCCTTTTTTCTGAGATCGCTAAACGTCACTTTTGCGAAGGAGATCAGGTAGTGAGTCTTCTTCGCTGAGGAGTTTTTTTTATCATTAATCCATGATTGGTGTGAGCTATGCTTAGCTTGACTAGATCGTTGCCTTCATCAAACCAGGCCTGGTGTTTGCGTACCGGCAGTCCTTGCACCTGCAAAGGAGCATCTTGAAGTAGTTTCTATGTTGATTCAATATCGGTAATAATCTGGAGAGCATTATCTATATTGCTGCAGAGCTAACATTGTTTAGTCTTTTCTTATATTTTTCCGGTGATATTAAAGCCAGTGTATATATCCGCTTCGGCACTGATGTCTTCTGCAGTGTCCAGTGAGTAAGCAAAAAAAGAAGTCTTACTGCGAAGGAGATCATGGCCAGTAACTCAGAAAGTTGTATGAAAGATAAATATGATATTGATGTCCCTTAAGTATATCTTCATGGCAATGATAGTTAATAATGTGCCAGTCACTGGATCGAGGATGCATCCACGATGTCTTACGGCAATTCGGTTGCTGAAAGTAGGTATTGGTATTTACAAGATTGAATTCTCTACAAACAGAACTGAGGTGTAGACCATTAGAGTTCAGGCTTCCAAAACCACGATGACCCGGCACACCATACCAGTCTTGGCGATCGTTACCAGCAAGAAAATTGAAGTCCTCCTTTAAAATAAGTTTGTTTATTTATTCATGTTGGACATGGAAGATGACATTACGGATATCCCGACATCTGGTAAGCATGAATAAATGGTTACAATGGTAAACAAAATAGTGTCATTCTGATGTAGAATTAGATGGAAAGCTCATAATGCTTGAAATACTATTACAAAAAAAAAAAATAGTGACACTGATATACATTTAAAACTGAGAAATCTGCTGTGAAAGAACTGTTGGAATTTGAGAAATATTTTATAGGAATTTTAAATGAAAATAAAAAGCTTTAGAAAAAGAAATATTTTTCAAAAGAAACATTCAGCTGAGGTAGGAGAGTGAAGAAAAAAAAAATTGTTTTGGGCGATAAAACGAAAACAAATGTCATGATCCCGAGGGCGTACAAAAAGTGAGGTTTAGAGGAAGTAAGCAAATTTTACAAAAAGGCTCCTGCTTCTAACTTGGGTGGAATTAATACAGAAGCTAAAAAGACCTCCACAAAGTATGGCATTGTTAATAAAGTCAGGACACTGGCTGAAAAGATGTCTTCCTGATAGTAAAACCCAATAAGAAAGACTTCTTCAATCGCCCATCTTTCGGTGTATTAAAGCCAGCATAAACGACGTTAGGTATTTTAAGCCATAAAATTATGGAAACCTGCAAGCTACTCAGGGTAGCTACGCAAATCAACCAGTGGAAGAGCACATCCGACTGTATTTATAACATTCTGAAGAAGGATAATCAAGTGTTTATTAAAGGTTATTGAAAACTTTTTCTGTCTGCGATGGATTTCGGATGTTTTATGTCTGAACAGATTAAAGTCATTCTACATGAACGTGAATCAGTATTATTTCACGATAGGGTAGCATGGATCAAGAAATCCAAAGCGGTTAACTTCGATGTTCCCCAAGAATCATTCGACGAGGCAGAGGTGTCTGAAACGATGGGAATCTACATTTCGAGCAAATAAATAATATTGTCTACATCGACGACCAGATAACATACAGATATGATAGACGCATAGTGGTACCGGATAATAAAAGTAAAAATGGATTCCCTCAGGACAAAATCTGGAGTTGGATTTCGACATTAGAGTAAAAAATCAACAGGAAAGTAGTCCAATTTTTAGACACAGCTAAGCCTGTTGAATGAAACGATTTCACCATTTATGAAACCTAATACGGCTTTATGATACGTAAGTACGTCATGCAATCACTAGTCAGGCGTACAATGCAGACTATCGAAAAAAAATAATCAACTGAAGAAATATTTAATGAAAAATAGAAATAATATGACTGTATTAAGAGAGCATAGATATGTGTTTCAAATACCAAGCAATCAAGGAACAGGTGAAAATAGAAAAATAAAAAGCAATGTCATCTGGTTCAACTCAACCTTCAAAAGGAAAAATATTTTTATCCTTTTAAATAAGCATTTCCCAAAAATGTCCTGGTTTTACAAATTATTTAATCGCAACACAGTCAAGTTGAGCCGCAGTTATTAAAATGTCGAACAAAAGAAATTCGAATCTTGAATAACATGTGAAAAGTGTATCTAATGTCCTTTGTAATTACAGAAGAAAAAATAATTGTCCCTTAAATGAGATATGTCGCACAGAATTGGTAGTGTCTTGTGACGACGTAGAAAATTACAAATGCAGTGCAAAAACATACATTAGTTGCACTCAGAGGAAGATTAAAGAAGGTGGTATAATCATTCCTCTTCATTTAGAATACCCGAACGCAACTTCAATACAAAGCTAGAAAACTATTATTAGAGTTTGAGAAAAAAAAAAAGAAAAAAAAAGAAGAGGTAACTCTGGCCGTTAAATAGAATTTGTTTAAGAAAAGTAAAAACTATTAATGTCAATAGTAACGCCTGTGAGCTGTGTCAGAATTTGGCCATTGCACGATTCAAGGCTGGTGCTGAATTTGTGAAGGAGAGGTCAGAAATTATGGCAAAAATGGAAGCACATTAGGAATTTGACTTTAGGATTATAGGAACCTGGTTGAAGTTGGATTTTTCATTTCTACGATGTCCCCCCGCTTAGTTCCGGTGCCGCATTATAAAATTGAAGTTCTTGCTGTCTTGTCTGATTATTTCGCTGAGTTAACCACCTGAGGATACCTTGGCCGTAGAAATCGCGATAACGTTCGAGTCTGCGTTTTATTATTTTAGGGTATTAAATGGCTCTACAGATGTGATTTTTCTAACTTGATATTGAGCAGTTTTTAACCTAGACGATTTTAAACAACTATTTTAGTTGTGTGTGTGTGTTAGATATGAAAAAAATAGCTATTATTGTACATATAAAATGTGTTGTAAAATCTTCATTATACAAACTGCCATGGGGAAATATTTGCTTAATGTGTTTTCTTTAGTAAAATAATATCTCCAAGTAGTGCCCACTTTTAGTTGTAGTGGGTGATGAATAGTATATTCGAGACTATATGTGGATAAGAGTTTTAGATTTTGGAAAGTTGTCCTTTAGTTCCACCAGCTGTTTGCATAAGCGCAATCGCCAAAAACAAGCAAATAACCGGCTTTAAATTAACAAAATAGCGTCAAAAATTTAAAAATTAAAATTAATAACAATTTTACCTACCATAATCTTACAGAGACCCCATTTTAGGATAAAAACAACAAAAAGAAAAAAAAACAGTCGGACAGAAGATGTGTGAACGTATATATATATTATATATAAATATATATATATATATATATATATATACACACACACACGTGTGTGAACGTGTGTGAGTGAGAAAACATTCAGCGAACAGAATGGAAGTTCGTTACGCAATCCAACATTGAATACAGCAGCCAATTGCGTACATATACACACAACGCCACATGAATGAGCATATACGGCCATTCCTACACTCTTCATATATATTTGTTTCTTATGAGCTGCAATCCGTGAACGTGCGTGAATGAATGTATGTGAACGTATGAGTGGCGTTGTGGCGAAAATTTTTTCTTCCCACTACTAAAAAAAAAAAAAAAAAAACACCGACGTACGCAACTATATATAAATCCAAAATTTCAAATTTAATCAATTTGTCTGACGATCACAAATAGCATGAAACTCAGGGTCACAAACTCACATCAATCTACTTATCTTGATTATTATTATGAGATGTTTGAAAAAATACCGTGGGCGGTGATTTGTATTTTTTCAAGATTCTGTGGTGATTTCATTTATTTTCTCTTAATCTGTATTAGTTTGGAGAAAACGTTCATATTTATGAGGGAATAGCACACAATTTATAATGGCAGAATTCCGTATTGGATACAGTACTTGTGCGACTCCTCTTAAACTTAATCTTTATTTCTTATGTTGATATCTCGACGTGTAATTTCTGGTGAAAGTCTTTTGCAAATTTGATCTGAGTAGTACCTAACTTATAAATTCTGAAAAAAAAAAAAAAAAAAAAAAAAAAATTAATTAAAAAAACATTCATGAAATAAATGAATATAACTCAGAAGACGTATAGGTAGCAAAAGAAACCGATCTGAAATAATAATAAAAAAAAAAAGGAATCATCTGTCTTCAAGCTTCATAATTCTTTTACATTTCGTCAACGTATAAGTACAAAAATGTCCTTAATGGCTATGGTTAATGAAAAATAATTGTCTTTTTTCGTGTTCAATGAAATAAATGAGAACAATAGCAAATGCGAAAGAGGCAAATTTATAACAACAATAGCAAAACAATTAAAACGATAAAAGAATTTCAAAGGTGATATATCGAATTGAACGACAATAGAAGTCGTCTGCTTCGTGATGGAAGAAAAGCAAAAAATCATCTATATAGAAATAATTATTTTAAGAAATAAAAAAAAAAAAAAAATAAAGAAAAGGATTTAAAATAGTTACAAAGAAAGAAAAAATAATGACCAGACAATGGTTCTTAATCAGTCTCGTGCAAACTGCCATTTTGCGCTTTTTTTTTTTATAGCTTCAGGAACAAAGTCAATTGTAAAGATCCGAAAACAATGACTTATTCTTTGGTTTCTTTTATGACGATCGAATCTTTCAATGTGAAAAAGATCTATAACGTAGTTTTCTTAAATTTCAATATATTGATTGTATATACTTATACAAGAAATAACGTGTGCATATGTAATTACAGACGTCAATTACTCGCTGGTACTTCTCAAAAATTATTCACGTATTTTTATAGACCGATTGTGTGCGTGTGAAAAAAGTTTCGCTCCCAATGTCCACTATATATATATATATATATATATATATATATATATATATATATATATATATATATAGTGGACATTGTGAGCGAAACTTTTTCATGCTATAACAATATTCAAGCGTCTCTTATACGTATATACATATGTATGTGTGTTGAAAAATATATATTTAAATTATGCTATATTCCTGGTAAATGCTTAATATCAGTGATGGGGCGTATGTAATTATTTAAGGAGACACTGAGAGCAACACCAGGCAGAGTGTGTTTCATGCCTGAAAACTGTGTTCCAGTATGAAAGTAGCACTACCAGTGATGTCAACAGACATATATTCTCTCTCATATGTGTGTGAGTGAGTGAGTGAGTGAGACTTCATGAAGGCCATCACAGAAAGAAACACGCCTTGAAAGTTGTGAATACATATACAAGATGAAGTACAACCCCTCGGACGATTGGAGTATAAATGTGTTATTCTAGTCAAGTTGAAAAAAATTACGACAGAAATAAAATTTGTGGCTATTAATTGAAAGAACTCCAGTGCATTTCCATCGATTAGGGGAATAACCTCATTTCGTGGATGATTTTAAAATTACAGTTCGAATTTTTTAGATGTTCCTTGAATAGGAAAGAGGAGCGAAATATTGTAAAGGCTGCAAGTAAATAATCACCTTCCTCTCAATGCCAAAGCATATGTTATATAAGGGGGGTTCCTTAATTTTTTTCCCCGAATAAGTCATTTCCAAACCACAAAGACTTATGTTGAACTTGTTTCATTTGGGTTGAAAGCAAAACGCCATTACTACATACCTTAATATATAAAGTCACAATGAGTTATATGAGAAAGTTCTAAATATCGAACATAGAGATTATTGAGTGTGAAGCAAAACTGCATCGTCACGATCAGTTTCACACTTCAAGGCAACAAACACACTATATATATATATATATATATATATATATATATACTTGACTCACTGATCTATAGATTCATCCACCCACATACAAAGAACGAGGTAATGTATGCATGTGAACCTAGGAATCACCCTCTGTTCGTTTGTTTGTCCGTAAATATACCTGTGTGTGTGTTTATAGATATAAGGACAAAAAAAAATTAAAAAGCACAATGATGTATTTAACACTCGCTGAAGTATTTATACATAGAACTATAAAGTTTGAGATTTGTTTAGATAATACGCTTCTAAGAATTTTTATGAATAATTTAGACTTTACTTTTATTCTTCCTGCAAATCTCCCGGAAAGGAAAAAATCTCTAAGAAATTATTAGTGTGAAATAGGCGTGGTGGAGGTAGTGTTTGTATCGTCTTTTTTTTTTTTGCCTCATATTCTACCGAACTCAATTATGAAAAAATAAATTCATATTAAAAAAAAACATACTTATTCAATTCATAATCAGTTCCTTTTAATCACCTCTGCGAAAACAGAGAAACAATTTGAAAAGAAAACAAAAAAAAAAACTGGAAAAGTCTTGCAAAACGACTTTTATTTCTTTATTGATTAGCACCGTGCAATCATTTTGCCATAGAAGAAAATTCAATTTCACCTATTTCCAGCAAATACGTTAGAAAATAAATTATATGTTGCTAGCGTTTAGTTAGCTTCTTTTTTCTTTTTTTTTTTTTTTTTACTGACACTTATTCCAACGCCTTCAATGCACAGATTATGTTTCGTAAAATAATTGAAATTTATTTAAACCAAAATATTCAAATGTGCCTTAATTTCGTTCACTATATTATTGATTATTGGACAAACTTTTAATCGAAATCTCATTGGATTTTATACTATAACAAACACGTACACTGTTGACAATATCATTGGTTTGTGAATTGGGCTATTTTTATTAGAGTTGTATACAAACGAGCTGAAAGAATTCTTTTTGATTTGTGGGGAAGAAAAGAATACCCGGAGACACTTAATTCTTATACATCTTTTTCTTAGGTCTTCCATGAATGTTCTCCCACATTTTAATTTATTCTTTGAACATTTTAAACAAATCTAAAAAAAAAAAAAAAAAAAGATAGAGCTGTTAGCAAAATAAGCAGACAACCATTTTATTCTAAAAACAGTGTTTGAAACATTATTTTAAATATATCTTATTCTAGAAATGTTTATATCACTAAATATTTATAGTCCAAGTGTTGTTAAAATATTTCTGGAGAAAATACTGTTAGAAAGAAAACACATAAGACAAGGTTAATCGGGCATCTCGACGTAGTGTAATGGTTAGCAAGCATGTCTCGCTAGAATCATAACGACTGAGTAGCGAGTTCAATCCACACTAGTACTCCAGGCTTTCGGCCTTGTGCTACATCTAAGCTACGCTTGGCAAATCCCTTTTAGACAAGATGAATGAGCAAGTATCCAATTAAATGAGTACGTCAAACAATAGCAGTGATTATATCAATGAATGAAATATAGTAGTTATTCCGAAACAAAGATATATTTACAAGGTAATTGGATTGAAAATGAAACAAATAATGAATGTATATTAAGCTTTGAACATTCAAATTCGTAAAGGGTACCTCAAAGTGATGCGAATCATAAATGTCATGTCATTATGACCACACTACACAAATGAACTTGTTTCGAAAAAAGATATTTGAAGTTATGAAGACAAATACTTCCATCTAATTTTATTTGTAAAATTCTCTTGCAGTAATAACTGCTGATACTATCAGTTCCAAAATCAGCATTGAAATTGTCTATATCTCCGAGATGAGGTAGTATGTGCACTGTTTACATTGTTGTCATATTTATCAAAACCTATCGGCCGTTGTACGCTCCGGTCTTCTTCAGGTGGTTGAAATGTCGAACTGAACCTTTTATTTCGCTTGCTGAGGTAGAGTGTTCTAGTTCCACGTGCCATCCCTAAAGGATGTCAGTTCCCTGATGAAGACCCGAGCGTACAACTGCCGAAACGTTGTGATAAATATGGCAACAAAGATGTGTATGCTAGTCGGAACAATGTAAATAATGAGCATTGAGATTATAATAATTTTCACGCGGGCAAAGCGATAAAAACCACTAAAAAGCAAAGGGTTATTGAGTGTGAAGGGAACTGAGAAAACGTTAAGAAAGGACGATAAAATAATGGTTATTAGAACAGAACATACTGATTGACGTTGTGTTTAATTATTTGAACATCATAGTCCAGAGGGAAGCAAGAAGTCAAAGACTCTTCCAGAAGTGAATATCTTTTCTATATTTTTTTTTCAAAACGTGGGTGATCGGATCACGGCTCTCCGAATCATCGCATCTTTTGTTTTTCGAAGTAAAACTTAGTTTCTTAAACCTCGTTTTCATTTCTCACAAATTCATCAATTAGGTTTCACTGTATTCCCCATATATTTTCTTTGAGTATATCCTGCTAATGTCAAAATTGCTTTTTTCTTTCGTCGTTATATGTACGTATCACCTTCATGTATTTCTGTGTTTCCTTAGAGGTTCCTGGCTAAGTATGCTATGGCTATAGCCTATAACCATGTCATACTTAACGTTTCCTAAACTGTGAGTTCCGCCATTAATTATCATACGGAGGATATGATATTACATCAATTAAGTACCATATGTGATACATTTTTGAGTGATCATGTCTCTGTATTTGTTACTGAGCAGGCAGCAGATTTCCCGACAATAGTTTGTCATTTCTGCATTAGACCGTGTGCCACCCAAGGTTATTTGCGCGCAAGTGAATGTAAAACTTTTCATAGAAGTTAATTATTTTTTTTCTTTTTATGTTACATTTTCCGTGATATGGAATTACACTACAAAAATCGATTCACTCCTGCACTTGGTAGATTTTGAAGTCACCATTATTTGGCTGTCTGTTGCATTCAGTGTTCGAACCGTTAATCGATAGATCTTGTTGCTTTCTTCAACTGGGTTGTCTAAAAGTACATTCAGTTTCTGTTTTAGTCAGTCATGACAGCAACATCATCCACTTTGTTAAATCATCGACAAAAATTATCACAGTTCTTGGGGGTAGTTTCGCTGTAAATAAATTCTGATAGTAAAAGGCAGCATTGATATACTCTTATTATTCAGTGAACCCATGCTTTACTCGAATATCCCTCTATCTCTTCTACAAATATTTTCACGGTAACTATTCCGACGACCTACTTTCGCTGGTGCCTGGACTACATAACTTTAAACATGCTACCAGGCTGGCATATTGGTCCCACCCTCTCTCTCTCTGACGAAACGGTTAAATGTAACCGTCTCTTCTACTCAAACAACAGCATCTCCCGCACTTCCAGACTGTGGAATTCCTTTCCCTTTACTTCCCCGACGAGTATAATCTTCAGATATTCATGTGCAATATTAATCAACATCTGATTCTGTGCATTTTTTTCTTCGTCCTTCTGGGTAAACTTTCCTCAATCACACCTTTAATCTTTTTCTCAATCCTCCTCAACATCTTGCTTGGTAGTGGCTCTCCCGCCTTGCTTGGGGTGAAATGCCTTAAAAAAAATATATATATCTCGTATACGTCAAGCTTTCTATACAAACCTCCGTCGTTTTTTTTACATAAGTTTAACCGTATGAACACGTGATTATTTTTTACATGTGACAGACATTTATGACCTATGTACACTTGAAAAAGTTTACATTTCAAAACGACTTTCAGAAGATCCGTGTGTGGAAAGCGAAATTTTTTTAGATTAAAAAAATGGAACTAGAGCAAAACGTGATTTTCGTCACTCGATGAACTCTAACTCCCATAAAGGAATTACAGACAGCAAGTGATGTCTTCCATTTATGTAGATCGTGCTATCAGAGAGACTATTATTAGTAAATTGTTCTTCTATGAGTAAAAGTGAATTAGAAAGAACGAAGTCTACATGACACGTCATCGCCAAGATTTTCCATAGCTCTCACAGGTGAGGTGTTTGAAAACACGTGGTCACGCGATTTTCTGCGATTATTTTAGGACTCATGATTTAACCAAAAAAAAAAAAAAAAAGAAAACACAAGCGAGAGAAAATGGATTATTTCCCCCCAAAAATGAAAGGAAAATATCCGGTGGAAAGTGAGGTGAGCGTATGTTAATCTCTGCAAAACAGGTCTACCACAGAAGAATTTGATGCTAAGTGGTGAGATTGGCAGGTCACAGATCACCTTTCGTAAAACCAGTTTTTTTTTTTTTTTTTTTTTTTTAATTCAGGCAAGTATTGTTACCAAAGTATCGATTAAAAGGCAACAAACGCAGGAAAGGGCCATAAGTCTGCTAATCAGGAAAGTGCTGTCTCCAACGAGAACAATGCCAGATGTCACCACGCTGAGTTGACACGGAATAAATTTGTACATCTTGGCTGGGATATCCTACTACAGCTGCAAAACTCACCAGACCTTGCATGTTAGCAACTTAAACATGTTTCTCAATGTTCTTAATTTAAATTATCCGGACGTCTGTACAAGCCAATTCTTCATCCTGATAATGCGAATTTCCATGAAAATGTATTATAAATTTACCTGAAGGACTGAAATGTAATGGAAAAAGAACAGATGAAAATTCATTAATTCTTATTTGTCTAAAGATTGCTTGAGGCTTGAAACTGACAGTCACTATGCAATGTTTATTTCCCAGCCTAATCTACGTCTACAAAAGGTAAGTCTCCAATACTGAACACTATTTCTTTATAATTCAACATTATAAAGAAACAGATAGTTTTAGAAGCGATAGAAAAATAGACAAGTGAGGATAGATAGAGAGCATCAAATATAGATAGAGTTTGGATAGCATTCCGAAAAGAAATATTAAGATAAAGAACAACTAGGAAACAGATCCCAATCTAATGGGTTTCACTTCATTAAAACTTCGTCAGAGATCAAGATAGAAAGGATGAAAAATGTTAAGCAAAGTGGCGCAGATTAATATTATATTGTGTTTCGTTATGTCTTTATTGATTAAATACGTTTCACGTGTAATGAAATAACAGATAATATTCAAATGTGTGTGAGAAACATTCTGGATGCAACAGTGTGTAAAATTTGGTGAGACAACAGGATATTTTGAAAAAAAATATTTTAGTTTGATTATTCATGAAAAAATATCTCGTTTGTATTTTGTGTATATATTCATTGATTTTATGCATTAGACAGAGATAAGTTAAATTCATGAATGATGGAATCTGTAAAAAAATTAGACGTCATGTATTCTGTTAAATATGAATTTGTAGTTGGTAGTATTGCTATAAATATATTTTCATAATATTTTCTCGTTAAAGATTTGTTTTTTTTTTATATAAGTTTGGCATTCGTGAAATTAAAGTTATGTCCGATGTCGTTGCGTTTTAAAACAAGAAAATTTGAATGTCTATCTAATTGCAAGTCTCTTTTGTTTTGATCACAATTTTGACATAAAAAAATGCTACTATCATCAAAGGAGAAAATAATTCACTACGACGAAAATATTGCTCTTACAACATTTCACCATTCTTGGCAACTACTTCCAGTATCACAGTGTGAAATGTCTAACAAAATTGATGGAGGAAAAAATGAATCTAATGAAATCAGCAAGACACAAGGGATATTTAAATTTAAAATTACCAACATCCATGGACGAACCAAGATAAATTCTTTCCGATGAAATACTAAAGGACAAGACGCGTGACATAAAAACTGTTTCTACTATATATATATATATATATATATATAATGAAATTTAGTAAAATTGAATAATGAGGAATAATTTTTACTTTCACATAAGGCCTTCTTTAAAATATTAACCATGAAGGCAGTACCTGTACGTTTGTCTCCTGATGTAAACCAATAATTTTACGCGTATCCATTGTTTCACTCCGAACGTTTAGTAAGCTTCTATGAATGTCAGTGCGTACAGTTTTTTTTTTTCACAGAAAGAACGCAAAAATAGAACTGGTTCTGTCAAATTTACTCTTTTTCTGCTGTTAGACAGAAATATATTTTGGTGGGAAACTTCAATCTCAGTAACAGTTACACTAACCTATGTTGTTGTCAGATAACATAAGAGATGTTGCATACATTAACAAATGATTTTTCTCGTTCTCCGTGTAAATGAGTTCACCTGTTCTTAATATACGCAATATACGAAAAGTATGCAGTATTATATAAAATGAAAATAAAGGTAAGATTCAGCACGCATTTAATGTGTAAGGTTCGTGCATCAGGCTCAATGAAAATTAACGAAATTTCAATATAAAATATCGAATGAAAAATATTGTCGAATTCAGATGTTTTACAATTTACTAGTAATAATTGTAACACTTGATAACAGATGTAATAAAACAAACAGTCAGTCAGTCAGTCATATGCCATGCGCGGTAGACGTTTTTGCCGATATATGTCAGGCGAGGCAGATTTTTTTAACCCGCAGTAGGTTGCTTATTCTTTCTGCTATAGACCAGTTTCCATCCAAGCCTATAGAACCCAGTCGTTCCTGCTATTTACACATAGCTGTGGAGGGGGAGATTCATATCTTCCCCAAGTGTATTAGCACGTAAGTGAAGGTAATGGATTCGAGTGGAATTTGAACTCGACTCTCCGCTTTTTCGATCCCAGCCGCTATCCATTTCAAAGAAACAAGGCCAAATAAAATTTGAAAGATAATCAAATGCATCGGATTATAAAATATTCACTTCTAAGATATAATCCCATTATGTTTCCTAATTTGGCAAAACAAAATCTGTCTACATAGCGTCTATGTTACGTAAAAATGTATATTTATTTCCGCGTTTTATTTCTTCGTTCCCATGAGGAACTACTCACCGAAAACTGATCTTGTAAGTGTACATACTTTTCAAAACTCTTCTCACCCTTTCTTTATACTTCCAAACCCGAGAGAATATTCAGTTTTTTTTTGTTTTTTTTTTTAAATCAGACCGTAATTAAATGCTAACAAATATTAATTTTAATGCACGAAAAAGGAAAATATAGTTCTAATGTTATATGGTTACACGAAGAATGATTTTTCGAAAATAACATTGAATATACTAAATTTAAGAATAGGTTCAGTGAATAGATGCGATCGATTTTCAAAAATAGATCATTGTAAATGATATTTAGTTAGGTGAATATATATATCTCGGTATCACTTCATGCAAGACAGTAAAGTAACTAAGACTCAATGAGTAACAGGTTCTGGATGAAACGTTAATAATGAGCGGGAAGAGGAAAGAGTAATCATGAGGACAGTACATAGAGACTGACATTGCAGTAAATGTTTTGCAGATTAAGTTTAACTGGCAAGCATGGAGTCGGAAGGTAGTTGCACAAGCAGGAAGTGCGAGACAAACTGTTAGCATAGAATTTACTGTTACATCTAGCCAACAGTAAATTGATGAGATCTCGACGCCAGTCTAGTACTGCGCATAAACTCAAACATTGGAGGCAACATAACGAAGAATTCATCCGAACACTGATCATGAAAGTATTTATAGAAATGACAGAGACAAATTTTCAGCGTAGAGAAAGATTAAGACTGTGGCGCCAGATCAGGATCAATACTATTGCTGATTCTTTTGATTTTTATAGATATCTCACCTCAACGTGGTGTAATGGTTAGAAAGTGTGTCTTGCTAGATCAATTACGACTGAGTAGTGAGTTAGATCCTCACTGGGTGGCTCATACTTTCGGCCTTGTGCCGCATCTAAGCTGGGCTTAGAAAATATATATATATATATATATAAATTCGCACCTGTATAAAATGTATAACAACATGTCAATACCATCTATTTAGTAGTAAATACGTAAACAATTTTTCAGCATTATATATATATATATATATCTTTTCTTGACATTTGTATTAAAGTTTAGGAGGATGAATCGGAAGATATGCAGGTATTAGTCTCATTCCAGTGCAGTAATCGTTCTTCAGCGTTATTCTGAAATCTATTTTGATCTAAATATTTTTAAGAATATTTAAAAAAAAATGTATATTTATTGGTAATAGTGCTCAATATCATGGATAGAGCGCATGCAAATATACAAGTGGACACAGGTCAACACATAGCGGCGACAGTTTTTAATGCTTGAACACAGATGGCCTGAAGTTTTTGTTCAATATGAAAGACTCACCGCTAATTGTTGACCTCAGTGTCGACTTATATTTACACACGATCTATCACGTATATTGGGATCTTTTAAACAAATATAGAAAGATCTAAAATTATATTTATATATTCATATGAGAGAGACTGAGTATGTGTTTAAACATATTTCCTAATCTCTTAAATGTTCAAATAGTGAATTATCAAGATAGAGGTTTCAAAACTCTTAAATATCTCGCTACAAATTAAGTTCGACACTTCTGATCCGTTATTAATACTTGAGAAACAAACATACGCAAATACGTCTAGAAACATTTCTCTTCAGGTTGCTGATAAATATATCTTTATACCAAATTGTTCCCTCATTTACGCATGGAGCTAATAGCATTCGGGGGATCGACTGAACACCAGTGATTTTAACAAATTGAAAACAAACGGCAAGAATGATGGAAGCCGACGTTCAAATTACATGCAAGACAAGCCTGACATTGACGTTGTTAGCGCTTGAAAACAATTTCTATCAGTCAATATTTGGTTAAACTTGCAAAATCTGCAATATTTTCTCCTAATCCTCATTAGACACCTTCAAGTTCTGAAAAGCATAACCGATAGAGAAATGCTGTACAACTTTCAGATGTCATCGTATGCCGACATTCGACCCTGGTTTAGATAAAAACTCTTTTGCAATAAAGAGAAATAAAGAAAAAAAGCTGGCGAAATTGCTTTCAGCATGGTTTCCATTCCAGCGATATTCTAAGCTACTGAATATTCTATCGATACGTCTATAGACTTTTCATGGCATTCTTTCATATCTTTACATTCATTGTCCAGTAAAAACCAACTGCCAAGCAATCAATTCTTTCAATATTACCTCGGGGACAGCTTCGTTTATTGAGTATTTCTTACATTTTCAAGAATATTTCCAACCAGTACTTGTTTGTTCGGGATGTTCTTGGAATGAATTGCATCTAGCTTTTTCCTTTCACGGACATATTGGACGTACAAAGGGGAAACAGTTTTTCCCCCAACTTTGGCTGAGTTTATTTCTGCGTGGCCTATGCTTATTTAGCTTCCCGGCTAGTTAGTTATTTGGCTTTGTTCTTGCGCGAGTTACGAATTTAGAAAGATATCGAAACATTACTACTTATAAATGTGCATTAATCGTGAATGTTTGGTTTTAATGCGGAATATATATATATATATATGCGAAACAGCTGCGGCCAGCTTTCATTAGTTTCATTCACGTTATCAAAAGTGAAACTGATTTCTCTGAACTAGCTCTGTTTGCAAAGTAGTACTCACTTCCACCGATTCAATGCGCTGATAAATCATCTATTCTCAGGAGGTGCTACAGAACATGAATGATTAGACGGATTCCAACGTGGCGAAATCGATACATTGAGCAACCTTTGAACTGGGTCGTCATTCAAGTTATATCAGAAATGTACTGTTCCAGGACATGTAAACAGGATCTGGAGATAACAGGCAGTGAATCCGTGTAGCAAGATAAGAGCTATCGCGTTACCTTCGAGATTAATTTAGTTTCACTTGACAAACTAGTTTTGCAATACAAATCGGATGCGACTATCAGATACGTGCATTGAGAGTTATCACTGTATGGATTAGTATTTCCCGAGCTCGAATTATATCCATGCCTCCAGGAAAATTAGGCTAAATTCTAGCATATTAGCTATTTTCGTTGGCGAGTTATGTGAAGTTTGGTGTAATTTAAATTAAACGCTCAGAACAGTTGTATTTTATACTAAAAATATATATTTCAGTTAGAAAGATCAGGAGTAAAGTGTAATAGTAATCAGTATTTGCCGCAATACTCGTGAGTCATTATATTTTTAACGTAATTTCGATATTTGAGTAGTGTTTTTATTTAGTACTAGCAGTAGAGCCCGGCGTTGACCGCGGATGTAACAGTAAGAGATAGATCAAGTATCGACCATCATAAAGACTGAAAAATAAAATTGACAAAGATTATTTTTTAAGGTTGACGGACACGCAGGTCTTAATTATTTTTATTTTTATTTTTACGAATTGGTCAAACCCAAACAAAAACATTGTTTTCAATCGTTATGAGTCTATCGATTGAATAGAATTTTATTATAAACAATTGTCTTGGAAATGGAATTTTTAAAGCATTCTGAATGTAAAAATAAAGAAAAAAGTGTGCAAGACAATAAGAAACACTGCTTGCTAAAAAAGTGAAGTTTTGTTGAAATCGGTTGAAAAATGTAGGAAATCCGATCCCATATATAAACGAACACTCTCATACACACAAACAACCTGGCTTTTATAATAATTATAACTCGATATGAGTTGTCCCCCTTCCATTCAGGCGACAGAATCGTGTTTTCAAATTGATTTCGTGCAAAAACAATTGTTTTTGCCAATTTTTGGCGCTGTCAGAACCACCGCAAGGTAATTTTACGTAGTCCCGTGAAAGTTTGTTGAAATCGGTTGAAAAATGTAGGAAATCCGATCCAATATATAAACGTACAGACACACACAATCTGCGTTTTATAATAAGTAAGATTTTTAAATTAAAATCACTTTCTTTCTGTGAAGAAAATAATGAAGTAATGTTTGGCTTGACACAAAGAAAAAAAAAAATCAATTAAGCTATTTATAGAATATGCATCATTCTTTGGGCCTTGAGAAGTTTTACTTTCGTAGCCAAAACGGAAACACAGGTAATTTCTTTTTTAATCATTTCATCTCATGTAAGGCAATAAATCCACTAAAGCGCAAGGTGTTACTTAATACTAGACAATATGAGAAATATAACATTAAAGAGAGAGAGAAATAGAAATACAAGAATTATAATAGAAGCTAAAAATTGACATTGAATTTAGATTTGAAGACAAAACTTAACTGGGAAACAAAAACGCGGGAAATAAATCCCCCCCCCAAAAAAAAGAAACTGTCAGCATAGAACTGGTGGTTAATTCTAGTTAGCTCAAATAAAATATGATGAGACCTTACCACCAATCTAGTACTGCACTTCAATCCATAAAGTCTAGTTATCAAAGAAGAAAAGTTCATCAGAAGAATTTATTCATATGATGAATGGATTTTGAAATCCGACATTTTTAAATAAGCCAGATTTACGAAGTATAGCAGGTCTGAATAAATATGAATGTTTTAGATAATTAAAATAATATACATTGAAGAAGCCATTGACCTTCTGATTATAGAAACGATTCCCGTAACTCCAGCTTTTATAATGAAATTATTTGGAACCACTTTTAAATGTTTACACTGTAATACATATGTTGTTTATTGTGAGTCCTGGCTCGGAAGTTTCGTCAGAGTGTATGCAACTGATTGATTGTACAAAGCGTCAAATATGGTCAGTTGATTAAAAGATTTATAAAAAGACTAATGCTTGGAAAAACGTTTCAAATTGAACATTTTCTTTTCAGTGTGAACATAGTAAACTTTTAAAAGAGAGAGATGAGATGAAAACAGAATTTTGATAAATAAAATAGCATAATATCTGAACATGACACTTCAACTGCTGAAACAGAATTTTGTAATGAAAAAAACAAAATCCTTTTGATTGTAAGATTAAACGGAGTATTTCATTGCAAGTTGATGCAATTGTGACGCCAGTTAGTTTTTTTTTCTCAGCCTAGAATCCGTAATTGAATTTGTCTCAAATTTAATTCCTCCTCAGATTACAAAAACAACGTATCAAAGAGTCATGGAAGTGCCTTTATACGCGTTGTGTGTTGCAGGAATTACACCTTCAAATTCTTATCTGTTACTATTCCTGCGTTAGTCGACAATGACCGAAAAAAAAAAAAAAAAAAAAAAAAAAATCGTTAGAAGTATAAGGGTCTTTACTCGAGTAAATTTCAAGGAAACATTCAAATTATTCTTTTATGGCAAAATACCCTTTTTACGTTTGTTAATTCATAGAAATTAACGGAAAATATACGAAGGAATTAATACAGTTATGATATAGATTTAATTGTTTTTACTTATATATGTGATCTAGCAAAACAATGCATCACGAAAGTATATGATCTACGAAGTAAGAAATTGGTCTACACTAAAATATACATTAAAAATAGATATATACGAAAACAAGCGAAATATACTATTTAATAAACTATAATAATATACTAAATTAATGATGCTATATGATAAACAAAACTAACTAACAGTATCACTGATGTAAACAGTTTGAACACCGTTCATAAATGCAATAAGTAAATTTTGCTTATTAGATCGCGTAATTTTCCAGCTAGACGAGATTGCAATGTTTTGCTATTTAGGACCTACATAAAGTAATGTTCCGCGATTAGATATTTCACGTTATGGCATATCATATATTTTAGAAGAATCATGCACATAGATCAATTCTTTAATAGCACCGTGTAATGTTTTGTCCAAGAATGTTTATTATCTTTTCATCAATCTAATAAACTCCAGTCGGCGAAACAGGTTTATCATAACAGCTCGACTGTAGGCGCCATGTATGTATATTTGTATAATTTTATGTTTGACTATGTAATATATGTTATGTCAACAGAAAGAAGTAAGGTGATTTGTCAAGATACGTTCTGCGTGTTGTGGTTTTGTTTTTTTTGTTTGTTTTTTTTCAGAAGGGAAGAAGTATTTGCGTTCATTCCCGTTCACAGAAATACTAATCAAGTTAATCAATATAAAAAAATCGATTAAATGAAATCTGGGACTTGTGAGATTTTATTTGTATTGATAACTTTTTGTCTGACCTCACAACTGATAAAACTGTTCTGAAACTTTATAGACAGTAAACGGATGGTGTTAATTCAGTTTAGATTTTCTTTTTTTTGCCTTTTGGCAACAAAATCGTGGAGTTTATATACGACAGCCACAGAATTATAAACGCAGTGTAGATATGTGGGGATAAATTTGTCTGGGTCAGCCAAAGGTCGGCACCTATATGAAGTACTATGTTGTTATTATTACGTTGTTGTAACTGAATAACATCTCAGTGATTTCCAAACAGAAATATTACTTGAGAAAGTTACGCATAGATATACATATTACATTGCATATAAGCAATTAATATATTAATTTGTTATTCCTGACTATAAATGTTACATTTACTTGTCAATATTTGAGTACAAATCAGTATTTGTTATTGACAGTGTGATTAATGTATATCGCCATATACAGAGTGAAGGAAACCTCTCGCACGAAAGGGATATTTTTTTTTAAAGTATAATTACACATGACAGTTTTATTTACTAGTTGTTTGTTAAACGTGCTGTTCAAAATGTCCTTTAAAAAATGTGCTTGCAGGATTCATTAACAATTCAAAGAGATTATTCTCTCATTTTACTGCATCCATAGTTAATTCTATCTTCAATTTCATCAATATTTATTGAGCGCGTCTGCTAAACTGATTTCAAATGGATCCCACAGAGAAAAAAGAAGAAATTGTGATGTCTGGTGACCTCTGTGACCCCTCAATAGGACTTCATCGACCTATCCATTAAAACCCTATGTTGCACGAATTTCGCCTCACACTGTATATCAAGAATCACATTAAAGAAAAGAAAATATGCTTTAATATTGACAACAGTAAGTAATCAAATCAAGGTAAAAGAAAGTTACCATATTCAAGTAATGAGCATCATTTGTTTGTTTTAGAGTGTTTCTACGAATTTTATCCTCGCAAACGAAACAACTTATGGCAGAATAGTTTTTAATTGATAATCGCTGAAATATGTTGAAATATTGATGGAGCAATATATCAAATAATCCGAATATAATAAGAATTCCCTCTATGCAAATGATAAAACACTGCGTTAAATAAGGAAAGAAACCAAATGCTTAGGTCGGTATGGTCTAAAAGAGAAACGATTTATGTATCATAGAATTTATAATTCTAATCTTATTAGATATTGGCATTACCAACTACATGTAACAAACACTTATATAACAAATATATATTAAAAATACATTTATATATTCTACTTGTTAAGTATTTAGTTAGCACGTACGTTACACACTACCAATACTTCATAAAATTTATAGTATTCCATTTTGATAGCGAAAAGATAAACATTGTTTCAGTGGAAGCAGAGAGAGAGAGAGAGAGAGAGAGGCCATAGTGAGAGGGGACAGATAGAGAGGGGAGAGAGACGCGCATACAGAGACAGAATAAAATAAAGAAAAAAGCAAGCAAGAAACAATGAGAGGATAACTCATGATTAATATCAGCTTCAATGAAATGGAAAAAAAACAAACTAGAAATCAAGTTTTATACATGCATTTATTCTTTAAATAATGACCTTTTTCCGTATTTCTGATTATTATTGGAATACTTTGGAACATTGGTTACGCACACATATTTAATGTTAAACAGTTGAATATACACATGTTTTTTTTTTAATCGTGGAACATGCAAGAAACTTATTCCTTAATTGATTAAGAATCATCAGAAGATTCGAATGGAAAAAAGAGAGATTGTCCATTTTAGTTATAAACAGGTATTCAGGTGGTGACTTAAGTGTCAGGTTTCCGCCGCACTATTTTTTTTATTTTGCATTACGCCGAGAAAGTTCACCTTTAGTCTCATTTAACCGGAGCCAATTCCTCCCTGTTGGAATTGTCTCCTGCAGGGCTTGCGACAAAGAACAAATGTCGGTATCTTATGAATTTCTTTCGACAATGGTGGTCTTGCCAGTTTTCCATAAAAGCCAGATTTGTGCATTGCACAACAAATACTTGACGCGTGCACCGATTTTCTTACCGTAACTGTCAATGTTTTGAGATCCTTCAGAATTATTACATATTTATTGGTTGTGTCTGATTAATTCTCTCTGTCCTTGCCCTGACAGTTGAAATGGATGGCCTTGTCATGGTAATTTCACAGTTGTCCCATTTTCGGTCATGAATTTAATAAGGCTCCGTGAGATGCTATTTTTTTAAATATAAAATCTAACCCTACTTTATACTTCTCTACAAATCTATCGCAGAACTCTGTTAAGTTCGGAGTTCTTCATGATTCTTTTCTGTCCAATGGTTTTCTCTAACAAACCTCTGGCCAGCACCTAGATGAGTTACTGTTAGATGTTGTAAGCTCGGATGCACCGCAGTGTAATGAACAATGGCAAGGAATTTTTAAACAGAGCCGAGTTCCGATTCCCCTTGTGTTCGTTATACGAGCAAATGCCCATGGGAAAAGGTATGAATCCACATATTCTCCTCTAGCTATGGATTAATTTGTAATAATTATAATCACTAAACCATTAATATCTCGGAAATGTGCTTACAATCTAAAAAATATTCTATTTTTCAAATTAAAATAATGGCCAAATGGTTGATAAGTCGTAGGTAATCAATCGATTACTCTAACAAAAAACTCAAAGAATATACGTATTTAACTAGAGAATCCATATTCAAGGATCGTACTATTTTCCATTCTTTCCTTTACTCATTAGAAATAGTCATTATCAGTTGATATATTTGGTAATTATATGACTTCTTAATGCAGTGGTTGCACTGGATTTTACATAGGAGTTTTACAATAAAATGCGTGTGAGTACATACGTACTCGATATATTTGAGATTTTTAAATAATTAGAAGAAATATCTTATTTGTTACCCACTTCTGAAGGATGCAATACATCTAAAGTTCATGCTTCTCACGTAAGGAAATGTAGAAAGGGTTAGAGTCGATAAATACTTATGCAAGTTACTGTAATCTGTAATATTTTCCAATATATCTACAAGATCCTTCGTATTAATACTAGCACGTTCTTTTTGTGTGCCATGTCCTTTCAGGGCGTAAACGATCATGGCTCTCCATATCCCTCTATCACTTGCATCTCTCAACAAGTTCCATCCCTCTGCTTACTCACACAGACCCCGTTCTGTCATCCACTTGCTTAAACACGTCAGGTATGACACGCGTTATATTCCCTTGTCTCTCTTTCCCTCTATTCGACGCGTGAGTAACAGATTCTCCAGGCCCTGCTTAGTCATTACGTGACCCAGAAACTTCAGCAGCCTCAATCTGATGTTAAGTGTAAGCCTCCTCCTTGTTCGCTACCTAAGACTTCATTGTTGCTCACACGCTCGGTCCATGATATCCTTATCATCCTCCTCTAGAACCACACCTGTCGCCTCGAGTCTCTCCATCTTTGAGGAAATCTTCGAACATTCGATGCCGTAAAGCAGCACTGTTGTCCCTTAACAGCTCAGTATCATTTTCTTTGTTACCAAAGAAATTCTCCTGTCTCGCAATACTCTGCCCAGGTTTTGCAATATGTCCTTGGCCAACCCAATACATCTACGGATCTTAGTGTCACACTGCCCGTCTTCCGCCAAAACGCTTCCCAGATATATAAACTTACACGTCTGCAAATTTAATTTTGGGCTCATCCTCTACCTTTCTATAATATTCTGATATTTTATTACTTGGAAAACGATTTTTGTAAAATTACTAAGGGTATTTGATGAAGGATTCCTATTTAAATGAAAATTAACAATGACTACATAAGAATGTATTTTACTATTATTTTTCTTGTCATCCAAATTGTAACGGTTATATTTATATGATAGGACTATTTTGCAGATAAAGATTATAGAGAAGAAAAGATGAAATTCGACAACAATCATGAAAGCAAGACAATAATTACAAGCCAAATATTGATTATGACGCAATGCTTCAGCTAAGATATTTATAAAAGAACTTCGTAGACAGACGAAAGTAAATGTCTAATTAAATAAGGGATAACATTAAGATGAAACAATTGTTAAAATTCAAAAACCTTGTCTACTGAAGAGGCCCTAAAACTTCAATTATAACAATTTTGACGTCAATATTGTTATAATTGAAATATTATTTTCTGAACATTATCGCCAGTTGTAAATATTTTAAAATTATTCCTTTGTCATCGTCTATATTCTTTTAGAACGTTGGTGTTTATGGCTCTCCAATACAATATAGTAATGAATATTTTTTGCTATCCGTCCTAACCACTGCTTTGTCAATCATTGGCAAAGGATCATTATATCGGACGATCGCTGGTTTCGTCTGTCCGAACCTTCAATATACCCTGAAGTTCTCCAAGACTTCTTTTCTCGTTAGGGTCGTGAAAACAGTTAACTGACACTTGCCATGTCTAAGTAGAAATATTTTTTGTTCCTTAAAACATCGTCGTTACTCGTATGTTCCAAATTATTATTAGCATCCTTCGGCAGAACCATATTTATGTTGCGTCAAGTTTCTTCATTTCCGAGGAAATGACCCAGTATTAACTGATTTATAGAAGGACCTATAGGACAACCAGTATTCTTTCTATTGTTTTTAACAAAAATTGTTTAATTCATTGCTCATCTTTTGGAAGATATATATTTTCTGTTCAAATGCAACTTCGTATTTCGGAATTACATTTTGCGTTCATTGTTAAAAACTTTTAGACTTAAAATCGTGCACTTGCAGGAGTTTCGGTATCTGACTTCGTAGAACGGATCTTGTGCCATTTCTTTTGCTGATAGCCAAACATTCTGTTTTCTTACAATTAATGCGTTCTCCATTACTCTCGCTTTATTTAACTGCTTTCTGTAGGAGATATTGCACAAGGTAACCAAAAAAGTTCTATCCGTTTTTTGATTAGTCATTGAATAAAGTTGAAATAAATACGAAATGCATGTCTAGAGATCTCGTTCGGGGCTGTTTGCTTTACGACTCTTCAAAGTGGGCTTATCAGCAGCTGCATCAAGTCGCCGCATATGTCAAGCGTTTGGGGATAGTGCTGTGGATGAACGTACTGCAAGGCGTTGGTTTCGAAAATTCAAGTCGGGAGATTTGACACTCCATGATGAGCCTCGCAGTGGACGACCACAGATCTGGAATGAGGGTGTCCTGAAGGCGGCCATTGAAGAGGACAGTAGCCTAACGTGTGGTGAACTTGCAAGGCAGTTCAACGTTTCTGATGAAACATTTCGACTTCACCTGCATCGCCTAGGTAAGACGTACAAACTGAGCAAGTGGGTTCCGCAAACGCTGTCGGAGGTTCACAAGGGACAACGAGTGGCAGCCTGCGTATCGCTGCTTTCTCGCCACTGTACCGCATCCTTATTCAATCGAGTGCTTACCAGTGATGTAAAGTGGGTTCTGTACGAAACTCCCAAGCGTTCCAGATAATGGTTGTCTCCTCAGGATACTGTCCCTCACACCGCAAGACCGCCAATGCACCCACGCAAGACTATGGTGTGTGTCTGGTGGACAGGTCGTCAAGTGGTTCATTATGAACTGCTACCAACGGGCCAAACGGTCACTGGAGACCTATACTGCAGCAATTGAAACGTGTGCAACAGGCATTGCGCCAGAAGGATCCAGCACTGGTGAATCGCAAAGGTGTGCTTTTCCTCCATGACAACACCAGACCGCATGTTGCGCGAGTGGTCAGGGATATCATACAGCAACTTGGGTGGGAGACTATGTGCCATCACCTGACCTTGCGCCATCCAATTACCACCTCTTCCACTCCCTGGATAATCATCTTCGTGGGAAATCTTTCACCATTGAAGCAGACTTGCGCAATGCCCTCACGGACTTCTTTGCGTCAACCCCCCCCCATCCCCGAGTTCTACCGCAAGGGCATTGAACAGATGGAGACACGTTGGCAGAAGGTGCTGGATGCCGATGGCGATTACTTCGAAGACTAAATATAAGTTACACATACTGTGAAGAGTTTTCTTTTTTTTTTTTCCTTTAAAAACGGACAGAACTTTTTGATTACCTTGTAGATTCTATTCTGTGACTGCTATCAAAAGCTATTCTAATATCTTTCCCAAATAAATTATGCTTACTTAGTACAAACAGTTCTTTGTGTCGTAACTTATCAAACGCTTTTAATATATATGGATACATTTTTCTGCATTTGTGTTCTTGATGCTATCATTCTAAATAAATATAAAAATCCTTGTTTTAGTATATTGAAAGAAACCGCACTCTTAATATTTTTGGTTTAATAGTGTTACTCCATCTAATCATCAGTATTCGCTTGACAAGCTTCGTTTTGTCGTTCATTCGGCTGACTCTCCATTGAAGCTCTCTTTAATTTACACCTGGTTTCTTAGCGCTATGAAAGTACATCTTAAGTATTACGTCATATCATCACCGTTTTATAATCCATTAATTATGTTCCTGACCTTGTCAATACTGAAATCATCGAAGGCTGCCACGATCTTTATTACACAATCCCACCATCTTCATGCATTAAGGCTGTACTTGGAATGACAATCCTTTATGTAAACAATAGAAATAGGACAACAAATAGTCTTTTAGGATATAATTGAGTACTTCAAACTCGAGGAAATGTCTGTTTAATGCTAGGTAAAATCCTGAATTTTGTATATTGATTTTGAAGCTTGGTACGACAGGATAATGCTAGAACGTATTTCCACACAATTCCGACACAATGCCGAATTTATGCAGTAAGACTTGAGAATTCCTTACTCAACTTTTTTATATATATCCTTGATATAAATCTCAGCTCCTTGAATAATGTTCAGTCATAAAATATGCAAACCTAGTTTTACAATAACTTAAACGCGTATAAAAAAGAAAATGTATCATGCAAATGCATACATCCTTCATTCTTATCTACCATGTCCTTTCAGGACGTAGGCGATCATACCTCTCCACCGCCCCTTTTTCCCCTTGCAGCTCTCAGCAAGTTCCTGCCCTCTGCTTCTTCTCCCAGATCATGTTGTCATACACTTGCTTAAGTCCGCCATTTATGTCACGCCTTCTTTTCCATTGTCTCTTTCCATCTATTCGACCCGTGAGTATCAGATTCTCCAGACCCTCCTTTCTCATTACGTGTCCCAGAAACTTCTGCCTTTTCCTGATATTAAGTAGAAGCTTCCTCCTTGTTTGCAACATCTAAGATTTCATCGTGGCTCACTCGCTCGATCCATGATATTACACACACACAGATATAACCGACAATGTTCTAATAAATGGTCACAGAGGCCAATTCCAAAATATGTATAAAGTTTTATGTTTGTATAATCAATACAGCGTTTTCGGAGTTTTTTTGTTGTTTTTTTGTGGAGGGCACGTTTTATAGTACACCCCACCCTGTATAAAAGTCCCATATTTCCAAATCAATTATTGCATATTAAAAAAGTAACAGACAATATTGTTCTGATTCATTTGCACTCTGCTTTCAAGACTTTATGAATTTAACTGCAGTATTTGATTGGGAACATGGTATCCTCATTATACAGTTGAATTGTCTTGATGTAACCGTAATGTTTTTGCTAACAGCTTCTTTTTTGCACTTCTCTTATGTATAACTATTCCGATTTCTTGCTTTCCAGATAAATTTGATCTCCAAAAATTTAAATGTTAATGCAAACTTTATCTACTGTCTGCTCGATTCCTCTTTTACTGTTCTCGCTCCTTGATGATAATTTTTTTTCCTTTCACTCAGTAATCCCTTGTATCTTGGGGAATTTATTGCATTATTTCGAGTTAAATTATTTAAAAAAATACAAAGAAACCAGTACATGCTTTACAGACAAGTATAAAAAGACCCATATTTACATTTTCCTCTGTAAATGCTTGTAGGTTCATATATAAGCATACCGATTGATTTCGACATAAAATAACACAAAATATTATCACTTGAGGTACAACCAACCGTCCGGTATGAACGATCATAGAGATACATAGAATATGAAACATGTAGTTGCAAATTTTATGTTTATGCCCGGAAAAAAAAATATTTGTAATCAATTTTCTTATCGAGTGTGTGTTTCATTTCATCTACTCATTAACGTTGCCTAAATTCTATTCATGTGATTGATGTCTTTTTATGGAATCTCATTAGGATTAAGCATCTATAGGAACAAAAAGGGAATTAAATCTAGCAATTATACAATGATTACTTCCTCAACAGTGCAAAGTAAAAAAAACGTTGTGATAAATCATCCATGTACTTACACCTAATCAATTATTAAAGTAATTTGTATCAACTGCTTTATTGTAATATTTTCTAACTTATTACTTATTCTGTTTTCAAATATTCAAATCGTCGACTTTCTGAAGACTAATGTATTTTAAATGGTTTACTTTTTGCAATAAAATGTTTATCCCTAAAACCTCACGAATGAAATAAGATAGCAGGTTTCAAAACAAAACGGGATTTTGAGTTGAATAAGGTGTAAATTAATTACAGTTTCAGGTTTTCCAAAGCTTCATACTGGACATTAAATTGTTTGCCTCTTTTCACATGCAGCAGATTGTCATGAATCTCGCAAATACTGTAGATGCGACAGTATATACTCATCGATGCCTGGTGCAAATTTATTGATGTAACGATTATCAAGAATACAAGACTCTGGACACAAAATTATTGTTTCATTAATTCTGGAGTTCTTAAAATAATGATGACCCAAGCGCGTGTAACTTTAGAAACTTCATTGAAATGTTAGTATAGTCTTGATGAAAGGAACAATCTCTAATTTCCCTATCAGGTGAGGTGACAATGTGAATGATATTTGATATTACTTAATGTGCGCAAACTTTGGTCACTTAAGGCGTCCAGCTGTTTACATTACGCGATTGCCACTGACATGCATAGTGACCAGTTTCTGGATCTAGTAGCTCCGAAAATGCTTTCCAGGTCAGCAGCTGGCTCTTTTGATGTGGTGTGACACCGAGTGTAAAACCTACTTTGGTATCACTTCCGGTAACCATGATAGAGTGGGGCCCAAATCGGATCAACCTTGCTTGGAAGAAAAATTACTTATTTATATTAAATAAGATTCTCACCTGATATTTCATGATCAACTACATTTTGGGTGGTTCTGCCGAAGACAATCACTACCTCGGGTAGAGTCAGTGATACCGACTGCCATACATTAAGGTGGTTGAGACACCACATGCTCTGCAGCTATGGTGTGTCTTTAACAAGATAGCAAAACATTATCAAGGCTAGTTTGAATAAAATTTTTCTTGTAGATTAATTTCCATCTAAAGGCTAAATCCTTGCTGTTTACCATAGCTGGGGATATGTAGACAACATTGTTTATACATTTTCCAAGGGTAATTGCACGTAAGTGAATGTAACGATATCTGCTGGAATTAGAACTGCTTTCCAATTTCTTGTTCCCAGCCGCTATCCTTTACACCACCACGCATCCATAACGAGTTGGTGAACAGGTCTTTATTCCTGGGGCTTTTTACTGATAGAACAAGAATACTTTAGCATCCACCTGCTAAAAATACGTATAAATATTCTCATTTAAATACAGGTCTTATGCCACGTCTAATCTGCGTGACGAGTAAATACAGCTGAATTGATATTATCGAAATTATTTAGTATCGATTGCTAGGGGAAATAAAACAAAATAGAATAAAAAAAAGAAAGAAACAAATATATATATATATATATATATATATATATATATATATATATATATATATATATATATGCTTACATATACACAGATGGTATATGTAGTTCGTAGTTGTATGATGTTGGTAAAGACAGCGTTACTGCGTTTAAAACCATGTCGTAGTGTTAAGTTTCGGCTGTAAGCAGGAATCTGCAGCTGTGATTTTTTCTTGTGCTTTATTTCTGAAGATGTATGTCTAGCCTCTAAGCAGAAATCAGAAGTATACTTTTCTTCGCTTGAGGAATGGGAGAAATTAGGTGTGTCTGCTTGCATTATATCCGTCTCATAGGTAGCAGTTTCCGTTTGGATAATAGAATAGCGTAAATATTTGCAAATCAACTGAACAACATATTCTGAAGCCACAAAGACAAATGTGTATTTGACCATATTATAAATGCTTTATGCTAAAATACTTCGCTATATCCTGAGAGGAAGGTTTTTCTCAAAACCATTTCGAACCAATGCATTTATTGGCACAATTTTATTCAGGCAAAATAGAAACATGGATCAGTAAAATAATCCACAAAGTATTTGATTGTCTGTAAGATATTTAAATTGTCTATCGCCATTTTTTATCGACTGAAGATTGTTTCATATTGTAACTTTGGAAAAAGCATTTTGGCTGTAATATTAAAGGATTATATTCGTGCAAGAGATGGTTGTACATGTTTTATAAGATCATATAGGTATATAATCATAACATTCACTCTAAGCCTTAAGAAATCTATTTCTCTTGGTAATCTTAGAAATACGCCAGAAATTTTACAAACCGATCTACTTCAGATATTACAAATGAATAATTTTCAGAAATTTTAGAAGTAAATTTATCTCGTAAATATTAGAATAAATATACAAAATTTATCCTGATAAAATGTTATTTTTATCGGAATCAGTACTCAAAAATTATCAAACATACTTTTGAATATTCTTGGTAAATGTGGAAATGTAAAGTCTATTAAATTGATATATTTTATAGCAAAAAAAGATATATTCTTCTGTTGTGGCAATATTAACTATAAATAGCCATAAGAGGGAAATGTTTTATACAAGACAAAACAGGTGATCACAAAAATAACTTATTTGATCAGGTAGAAAAAAAGAATCTCATCAGGCTCAACGCAAATATATTATACCTGCAACTAGTTGCATAAAAGCAAAAAAAAAAAATCTATATTTTTAAATTCAAGGAAAACCCTGAAATCAAGTGAAATTACCAGATCCTATTAGAAATAAGAATAAACGGGAAGAAAGATTGTAGATCCCAAAAAAAACGAATTAAAAAAGTGACAATCTGGAAAATATTTTAAGTATGTCAGAGAATTGAATATGGAGACGGTGTTTATGACCATCATTAATGAAACTTGTAGATATTCGGTCACGGAGGTAGCAGGAAGTTTTATTTGAGCATGTCGGATTTATGCTGCAGAATCAAACAAAGAACATTACCAAATAAGAGAAAACAAATCACTTGAAATCTTTAAGCAGTAGATAAAATGCATATCACATGTAAATCGAAAAGGAAATAATGACAGCAAATGTTTAGAATGAAGCTCCTTTAAATACTTGAAGGAGCAATAACAAATAGTGGACATGTGTTGCGTACATCCTAGAAAGCGTGTTTTAATAAAAATGATTTTATAAATGCAACCGACAGTAGTAATGCCTGTTCGGTCAAAGAATGTTGTTGAACGTTTCCATGTAAGGAAAGGACTAACATTATAATTAATACTCTAACCTCTCACGGAGACAAAGTTCGAAGAACTGTAAATCCGGGGATTTGAACTATGCAGCGGACAGCACACCGAAGAGTTGGTATTATGTTTAGAGTGTTTAAATATTGAGGAGAATTTCTGTAAGCTAAGTTTCACAGGTTACTACTAGCCTAGAAATATGGCGTATAAACAAAAGCAAATTAATCATAAATATTCTGACCATGTGAACGCTATGAAGAGGTTAAGGAGATAAAAATGAAACTTCCGCTCGTATTTAGCGCTTCTCTTTCATCAAAGATTTATAGGCTTTCGAATTTAATTATTTTTGGTACCATATTTCACGAAATCGCGTTTCAACGGTCATTCAAGTTAGAAGTTTGCTAAATGAGGCTGTTGCCGAGAAATCAAAGCAGCAGGACTTCTCTTTGGGTCGGAACCGAAGACGATCTCGCTCGTTTGAACGAAATAAACGACACATCGAGAGACGAGTATAACAAAGGCTGCTCAGCCATGAACCGACATTTTACTCCATTTATTTGATCTCACCGATATCTGGGGTCAGCCTAAGATCGGGATCATTCGCAATATCCCTGATGATCGCATTATTAGCACAAAATCCATTGAGTTTGAACGATATGATTAAAACTATTAATGGTCTCTGTATGGAAAACAAAAGCACATTTAGAATTTTCATCAAAACCTCATGACATTCGAGTGATTGAACGCCTGGTATTCCTACGAACAAGCACATTATGATTTTAGGATTTTATCAAGATAATACAAGTATTAAGAATAAATGCCCAGGCTTGTAGAGGAAGACATTTATCCGGAAGCTATATTTGTAAATTAAGAATGTGTAAAAATCGTCGAAGGATCTCAACACCGATACATTAGGCAACAAGCCACTGGTTCTATCATGTGAATAGATTTTTACTTCAGAGAAATAGGGTAGGCAGAGTTCTGCCTACCTGACTGCCTTGTGTCAATGGAAAATGAAACGTGGGGAGATATGCTTGGCGGAGAGACAGAAATTGTTAGAGAGCTAGAAGAAATAGGAGGGGAGGTGAGTCATTATTGCACACGCAGAAAAACATCCCGTGCCCGGCACCGCAGGAAAAAACATCCCGTGCCTTACACTATAGTATATATATATATATATATATATATATATATATATATATATATTTTTCGAGCTCTCGTAAAGATCACAGATTGTAATTAATTGGGGACTATGTTCTAAAAAATGAATATAGGTATGTCATCCTGAAATTTTACTGAAATACCATTAGCAGGATTACTGCTGTTCACTCAAATCTTAATTTTGTTATGAAAATAAAAATACGATGTTTGAAAAAGTTTGTCTAAAATTATAATCAAACATAAATGTAACTTTTCCCACAGGTATAGTGACAATTCCATCTCGCTTCTATATTTTTTTTTTCGTCTATTCTTTCACCTTAAACGCATGACTTTTTTCCGAAGGTTCAGTTTATAGTTTATTTTGTTTGCACTAATACATCCATCAGAGTAGTAACGTAACAGTCGGCTGAAAGTCTGATACAGAAAGCACAAGTCGAATTGGAATATCGAAAGCTATCCTCTAGAAACTAAAATAAATATTAATAGATAAGAAAATGTATTTCGAAACAAAAAAAGAAAGTCGAATTGCTATCTATACATGAGAGTGCATGTGGGATAATTTCCTAAGATATGAAACTACAGAGATATTGTACTAAAGAAAGCTAAGAATATCCTTGGACAGAACAGGCATATAACAAATATGTATTAAAGTATAGAGGAACAACAAGGAAATTTATAGAGAGTTAGAAAAAAGGATTTAGAAATGTGGAAAAACGACCAAGAGAGTTTAACACCCCCATGATACATTGAAATAACATGCTTACCGAGTTTGATTTTACGTTTCAACATCTGCATGTTATTTAAAGATAAAAAAATATTTTAGATATTAAGTTGTTTCTGTTTTAGATAATAATTTAGCGATTCAATTTTTACTTATTAACCCACAGCTGGTGGGGTGAGGTGGTTGATTCATAACTTTCATCAGGTTATTTTCGCGCAAGTGAATGTACCGAACTCGACCGGAATTAGAACACGGATCCGCGATTTAAAATTCCGAGCCGTTATCCATTACACAACCCGCACATACAAGCCGACAGCAGCTGGCATTTCCAAGCGATCACCAACTACATACTGACCAAACTCAACGTTGCTTAACTTTGGGGATCGTACGGAAACCGGTGTTTCAAACTGATATTTTCCTCAACCTTTAAGAATTTTGATTAAAATGAAAAGAGCTGAGGCAAAATAATGGTAGTAAGTGGTCAAATCTAACTTGAATTCGCAGAAGACAAGAATTTGTGGAGAAGCTTAATCAGACATGCCCTGAAAGAACAGGGTATATAAATAAAAACGACACCAATTATTCAATCCTTTCTATTTCATTTTGACGTTATTATCTTTCCATTAGACTTTTTTGTGATAAGCTGGTAGATTAATTCGGTGTTCTTTTATTTTTCTAAGCATCCATGAATCAACGAATACTAATTTTTCATTGACCTGAGTGCACTAGATCTCTTACCGATGGTCATGTCAGGATAGATTTGCAACCAATGCGACACCAGACCATAAAAGAAAGCACTTGCTAAATTAAAATGTCTTCCGAGCCGCAGAATAGACACGCACATGATCGACACTGGAGTTGTAAACGGGGCAAGGGACCATATTACAGGCAGTTATATAAAAACTGCTATCAGCGTTTTGTGATACATCGCAGGTGAGAATGTGGGTCCAATCCCAGAGGAGGACTGTTGGCACGCTCTCTCTCTCTCACACACTAGCAGAGTAGAACTGAAGAAATCTAAAATTTAAATAATATATGTTCAATAAGAAATCTAGTTTCCCGATTGTCATTGGCACGACAATAAGAAATTTTTTTGCGTTGTTATTTCCGACTCTTTAGTGTTATCCTAGCTAACATTTCATTTCTCATACTTCTGAAATTATTTATGCTTAACTTAACCTATATATATATATATATATATATATATATATATATATATATATATATACCGTTTTCTTTCTATAATGAATTTATGGCTTGAAAATCAACTTTATATTTTCTTTGCCCTCGATCCCAGACCCGAGCCGCGAGGGAAAGTCTTGTTACTTTCTCTGCAACCAGAGAGTTCCTAAATCGTCATAACATCTTTATTTTTCTATGCCCATGTCTTGATATATCAACTTCTCTCTTTCCTACCTATCCTCATCTGTCTAGTTTTTTCGGCTTTTAAGTTAACTTCATTGTATCCATCAAATGTTTCAACACATCGATTTCCGGCGAAGAGCTATTTGCGAAGAATCTCATTTTCTAAACTAATCAACTTGTCATTTTAAAAATGTATATTCCGACAGCTGCAGCTAATTTCAAGCCAAGTTCCAGGAATATAAACGGTATTCACATCTTGGAAAGAAAAAAAAAAAAAAAAAGATATGCAAAAACAGAAATCAATAACATTCGAAGGCCATAGGTATACTCGGGTTAATTGTCATTGAGCTTGACCACTTCTCGAACGATTATTCATCTAAGTGTTCTCCTAATTAGTTGAATATTTGGAATATTGCTCATGGTTGTTTCCGATTGCCAGAATATTTGTATGACAAAGCTTTCTTTAAAAGTTTTATTCCAGCTTTAATTAGACCAGAAACGAAGTAAATGATTGTACTGTTATCATCGTAAATCACTAATGTAAACACCATTTCTTTTTTTCTCAAGAACGACCTCATCTTTTATTCAACTCCTGACTTCCACAGTGACTCAGACGAGGTGTGGGCAAAAGCAGCGCTCTTCCCGAACGTGGACATTGAATCTTTATATGCCGTGTGACCTCAGGATATGGCTCTCCATAATTTTTTTTTTGTAGCTCTTAATAAATTGTCTTTGGGGAATTTATTCTAAATTCTGTTCTGTCATCTATTTAGTGAATCTCATTAAATAAGTTGTGCGTTGTTTTTATTTATCCCTTTTGCCCTCAATCTGTCCTGTGCGTATCAAATTTTCCAAACTCGTTCCTCATTATGCATAATCAGAAGTTTGAACTGACTTTTCCTGATGTTAGGTTTTCATTTCCCTTCCATTTTTTCTAACACCTCGCCCTTTGTTCAGTGTTTTTTTTCAGCATCCTTCTGTAGAACCATATTTATGTTGCTTCAAGTTACTCTGAGGATACTGCCATATAGGACGATAGACAGTTCAGTATTCTTTTGTTTGTTTCTAACGACGATTTTTCTGTTTCTTAATGCTTATGTATGGAATGCATCTTTGGCTATTCCAATGTGTCTTCGGATTTCAGTGTCACACTTTCCGTCCACTACCAGAATAATTCCAGGTATTTAAATTTTCCTGCTTGTTTGAATTTGGTACTTCTAATATGTAATTTAAGCTGAACATTTCGTTAAAATCCAAACATTTCGGCCGTCTTGCAATTTATGTTTATCCCTTTCTTCTCGTTTTCCTCCACCAATTTCTGTAGGAGCTTTTGTTGTTTACTTTCGTGTCTGCAGTCAGCAGCATATCTTATGATGCTAATATTGTGACCTCCAATAATGAATCCTTGCAGGACGTCTAATTCGTTCAGAACTGCCACGCTGTTTAGGTTGAATAAGTCCAGTGAGAACGTATCCTTGTCTTACACCCCTTTTTCATTTTCGTATATTTGCTGAATTCATTTTCTATCGGCATACAGAAAGTTTAAATCCAATATAGCTTCTTGATTATTTTAATATAATTCCAAAATATGTTAAGTTTCCTGAGCAATTCCAACACATTTGTAGCATAACATATCGAACGCCTTTTCGTAATCTAGAAAACACAGATAAACATACTTTTGCTTTTGCATTGTTCTTTCTAACAGGATTCCGAGCATAAATATCGCGTAACTTGTTCCAGTGTCTTTGACGAACCCGCACTGTTCTTGTATTTTCAGTTTAATTCTGCTGCAGCTTTATTCATCAGAATTTGGATAAGTCTTGTTATGTGGCCAATTAGGCTGATTGAGTTCACCTTAGTTTGCATCTGGCTTCCGAGGCGGCATTTTGAAGACAAATCGACAATTATTCTTCCGGTATAGAACTACTTTTTATGTCATTAGATTTACAAACTTGTCTACGCCGAAATCATCTAAGGCTGCCGGCATCTATTACAATTCCGTCTTCTACTGTCTCTTTGTTTCTGTTAAATTTGGTTAGTGATGTTTCCACTTCGGTTTTCAATATCTCCGGTTCCTCGATATTTCTGTGTATTGTCAGTTGTTCTCATCCCTCCTGGAAAAGTTATCAGATCTATTTCTTCCATATCTGAAGCATTTGTCTTTCTCTAATATCAGCGTTCTGTCCTTGGATGTTATGCATCCTGTTAATGAGCATGCCATTTTCCCTTTTAGTCCTCTTACTTTTTATGATAACCATTCTTTTTATTTCTGCAAATTTTTCGTTGAGCCATTCCTCTTTCGTCTGCATGTATTTGTTCGCGTTTTCTTTGGGCGGTGTCTTTTTTTCCCCCCTGTCATGGCAATGTTGTTTTTTTCCTCTCATTTCATCATGTCGAGAATTTCATGTCATCCATTCTTTTTTCGTCTATTTTCCTTCGGGATGATCTCGGTAGTTGATGTTAGTAAAGCTTCTCTTAATGTGTCTCACATCGAGTTCCCATTTTGTCCCTATTATCTCCTTTTCCTACTGTCCATATATTTCTCCTTCAGATACGAGTGGCCCAAGAGTGCCGTATTGCAATTTAGGTGCTGCCTTAGCCCCCCTCAATTTCCGTAGCTTCACTCTACGTTCACCTAATAATCGGAGGTGAACGCTTCCTCAGTCGGTACATGGATAGGTTTTGCAGTGTATAACTGCATTTCTGAATCTCTTGTTGATCGTTATGTAGTCGATGTGTTTTTCCTTTCTCCTCCTGGGCTTCTTCATCTTGAGTGAGGTGAGCGAGGAGTAGTATTAGAAATAAGGAAACGGAAGCGAAATTTCACGTCAAAGTTGAAGAACTGCCTTAAAATTACCTGTGATATAAGAATTTAGTTCTCTGTTGTGTGAATATTTTATATATCATAATTATTTTGTTTACTTTTTCTAAGGAAGTACATCCCAGATTGACACCTGAGCCAAACACTCGTCCACATGTGGCAGCCACTAAAACTGATCTTAATCAAATCTAAAAGATCATTCATCAAGAACGCCGGAAGTTCTTCTGACGGATACTCAATGCAAAGTCTATTCCGGCATTATTTTAAACGAGTCGCAAAACTCAATTATAAAATCATTTGTAAATATAAGAACCCAAGTTACGTGCTGAACCTCTACACAATAGAATAACTTTTATATTGCCGTGAATGGTGTACAATTTCCTCAATTATAAAGAAGTGGTTTGAATCACAGATGTGGTTTGCGCTAATGAATGTTGAAAATTCAATGGACCGATCACGTGAAAAGAGAAACAACAGACGTGTACTTAAAATCTGAAACTTGATATTTGAGATATTGTAAAAAGAGTTAAGAGAATTTAACAATTGAGCAACATTAACGATATAAGAGAATAGCGAGTAACCAAATTAAAAGGATTAATGTGAATGAATCTATGGTAAAACTGATTCTAGGATGTATTGTAAAGTGGGAAAACATCTATGAGCAAAAAAAGACAAAGCTGTGGAATCATAACTACGCCCTGAAAAGACATGAAAAATAAAATCCAACAAAAGAATATTTAACAATATTACTTAAATATAGGAATATTTATCAAATGCATGAAATAATAATGAAATTAAATCATGTATCCTAAATATTTTTAGTGTTGAAATAAAATTAAGCTTACCTCGTGAAAATATTAGGTTGGTGCAAAAATAATTTCGTTTTCTCAAATAGTAACATATGTTAGAAAACGAAATTATTTTTGCACCAACCTAATACGAAGTCGCTACACTAGCGAACTGACCTGTAAAATAAACGGAGTAACCATTGTGTCATTGTAGACTTTTAGGGAATATTCTACATACTGTTTTTTTTCCAGATTTTTCTGTCGATTAACTATTTTTTTTTTTATTATTTCTTATTTGCAACTTAACGCTCCAAGAAAAAAATATTTTCGAGTGTAACAATATTTTACATGAGAAAATAGATTTTTAATTTAGCGCTTGCGCATGCGCGTTGTTAATGATTTTACCGACTGTACAGAATAGTTGGCGCAGTTGAACCATGAAGCAATTCACTCCGAAAGAAATTTGGACACGGCATATTGTGCTTGGCATTGGCGCCGGAAACTCCAGTACGAACATTTCAGATTGTTTGGGTGTCAATTTGAGTAGAGTGCAGAGGATTCGGAAAGTGTTGAATGAGTCAAAGTACGGTAGAAAAAATTATTCGTATCGTTCTAAGTAATGAACTCCCAATTCTTTTGTGAGGGGGCTAAGATTTAACACGTTGTTCTACAACAAGTGTCTCGTCAGAGAGTGCTACCCTGAGTCAATGTGGTGGATGATGGAAGATCCTGTGTGATAACAGGTTTCTGCACCATGCAACCCAAGCAGGAGAACAAGTTGACCACATCACGCCTTACATTTGCCCACCTAACTACCCTGACTTGATTATGCGTAGGGTGCAGTTAAGCGAGAAGCGAACAAAATTCCCTGTAGCACTGCAGATGAACTTAAAACAAGAATTATGGTAGTATTCACCAACTTAAACAATGAGATGATCCAGAACAATTGCAAGAGATTCCGAAGTCCTAATTGAAGCCAATGGCGAACTTACAGAATAAATTTACTCTAAGATATTTTTGTGTAATTTCGGTAAATATGACTGTTAAATTGAAATAGTGTTATTTTCCTTTTTGCATAGGTTAGACGACAATTTATCCATCGCACCCGGTGCCTCGATTTTTTAAAATATGAATAATTTTTCTAGATACTAGACTTATTTCCATATCAAACTTATTTAGAATATTTTACATTTTAACATAAAATATGTTAATATTTCATATATATATATATAATTTCTTTAAATATACCTTCCATTTCCAGACCTAGGATAAAATGAAACAAGAAATAACACTTTTTTGTTACTGACTGCCAAGAGGTTGCTTCCATAATCTGTTCAAATCTAGGGTCAACCATAATCTTCCCCACATCTCCGCATACATTGTTCCTCTTATTCTGTAACTATCTACCTAGAGTTGCTCTTGAACCTTGTAGAGGATGAACATGCTTGTAACGAAAAAATAGTTTGCATATTTGTGCATGCGTTTTGAGGTGGGATTTAATAGCTTGTGAGCAGGTTGTGCAGTTAACCGCATAGTGAATTCTATTCTCAAGGAGATCATCTCATAATTAGGAACTTAAGCGAAGCTCAGTCACCTTGGTTGACGCCCTTAGCTAAGTAGTATATTAACATTGGAGGATAAAAAAAAAGGATAAATTATAACTTACATATACGGACGGATCAAAAACAGGGTAGAAACTAGCTTGTACCTGTTAAGACTATCATTAATTTATAATATTAAGTTGGTGCAATATTTCATAAGACTTGAATCTTATTTAAGTTCAGCAATTATAAATTGCTCTCAGAAGTTTATTTACTAGGTTTGAACAGAATTTTCAATGTGTCATAAGAGAAAAAAAATAACATGCATCAGCGAGATGATCTGAAAGATGGATTGCTAGCCACTTGTTTTAATTATTCTCCTCAGAGTATCAGTGACTGTACCCGAGTGGTAAGCAGTAAATTAACACAATTCAGGATACGCAAACGAGGCACAGGTAGATATATCGGCACCCATGTAATTGGGGGAAAAAACATACAAGTGTACGATCGCAGAAAACCAGTCATCCACTCACCAATATTTATTGAAGCTTTTGAATAAAAATAAATTACATATGGGACAATTAATCTCATATAGTCACTAGTAATTACAATGATAATAACCAGTCAGCAACAAATTACCATCAATTTTCAATATCTTGAACACTTATTGTGGATCAGATAATCAGTAATGCATGTAGTGAAAATATATATTTTTTTGATTGTGTCTGCTTCGGGGAGTGATTGATTGTAGTTTTATCTTTCGACTTGAAATGGTTTGATAATCCGCAAAGATATTTTGTTTTGTAAGATGTTAAGTACAGCACCCGGTGTTTCCAGGTATCTCCACCCATCTAAATACTGACGCTGTCTAATGTTTTTGATCGAACGGGAGACGGTATTTTCTACGTAATTCAACCGTGGGTCAGATTAAAGGAATCCCTCACGTCTGTAATACCTTGCCACGAAAAATACGATCGTCTGTTACATAGCAATTTGCAGGCAAAAAGCAATTGTTAAAGATTCCAATTCCGTTCACTGAACTGCAAGCATTTTGTACCAACTATATACAATGATATATATTTATTTTATTAAGATTGTTTAGCAGCATGATCTGTAGACCTTGCGTATTGAAAAATAAGTTGTTACGTTTTAGTATGCACCGTTTATCAGAAAATACAGCTGTTCCAATGAAATATAAATAAAGTCATGATAATATGCCCATTTCTAATTAGGAATTATTCCGCCTGATTAATACAAGTATGCGACGCTTTGGCAAGTGATTTTCATTTGAAATTAGATTGCTCACCTGCGTTGCAATTTCTGTTAAAACCAACGTTATGACTGACTTTTAAGATAACTCAACGAGATATAGGTAGCTGGCCATGAATTTCATGCAACAGTGTTCAAACTCTTCAAAACAAGTTCGCTACTACTGGAAGTGTCCTAAGTGCACAGAAAACAAAAAAAAAAAAAAAAAAACACAATCACAAACGTTAGACGAGAAAGATGAAAGCGAAATGGAGAGCGTCTAGGTAATCAATGCGACATTGACAACCCGAAAATTGAATTGTGAATGCAGTTTTAACACTGAGGTTTCAGTCGATAAAATACGTAGAGTATTAAAAGAAGCAATTTGAACGGGCGAATAGCAGCAGAAAATAATAAAATAGCCAGATAAAATCGGAATAGAAGACTGAAATGGTCACAATAACTTCTAATACGGGGTGGCTGGAAAGTGGCAAAAAGTAAGCGTTCGCGATGAATGCAAAATGGACTTAAATCCTAATACACGATAATTTGTAAGAAGACCAGTAAGAAACAAAGGCATTAAATGATACACCACAAGGAGGGTAATATTTCATGGTGGACACTTTATGCTGTAGGTTTGCATCAAAAGTAATTCTGGAAGAAAATCAGTAAAAGTTGAATACAAAATAAACAGAAGACTATATATATATATATATATATATATATATATAAGTGAACATAGAAGTCAAGACTTAGAGGCGACAGTCTGTTTCATGCTATATGCAATCGTCAGGCCACATAAGGTTACAGCATAAGGTTAAATACACGGAAACGCTCAAAGACACGGATGAACAATTTTAAAATGTAATGCAAATTTTGAAAGCATGAAAGACTGTCGCCTCTAAGTGTTGACTTCTATGTTCACTTTTATATATTTACACGCTCTATCTCTGATATTGAGCACTTTATTCCATAAATATAGCATACCTGATATATATATATATATAGGTTCTAATCTTCTTTGTTAGATTAAATAATCAGCGAAGATACATCGTGGCCGAGTTGGTTAAGGCACGTCTGATCGAGCGACGGTTTCCATCTACCCAGGCGGACACAGGTTGAAATCCTACCGGAGAGTGCATGTTTTTTGTATATGTTTTCTCGAATATTCAGGCCGGCAGACGAAAAAAATATACTCTTTAATAAATAAACGGAGCGTCTACTGGAAAACGAGTATCTACTAAGATCATCTTTTAAAGTGATAATCTGTCGGATTAAATGAAAAAAAAAGATCCATTACTTGTTTAGACAATGGAGATTAGATATATATATATATATATATATATATATATATATATATATATATATATATATATATAACAGTTTTTGTTCACATGAGCCATCCTAAGAGCGGTTATACAAACATGAAACAAACTCACCGTCAAAGATGATATTCTGTTATTCTGACATAGAAAATTGGCATGCGACAACGACTGTTGTCGAATAGTAGACGCAGATCGTAAGTTCGAGATGTGGTTCTATGGCGTCATACCACGTGATAGACCGAAGTATTTCAACAGGACCAGTGTCTAGATGCAATATAATGTGTTTTGACTAGTGTGAAATGCAATTTTACTGAGTGTGGATTGCTTCGTTTCAATGTAGATGGCCTACAATATCTGAAGTTTTTTTTTAATGTTTGTATATGGGGTTATTGTTGTGTTATCAATCAATATATGTCTAATATTATGAACATGGCACTACATATATTAAAAGAAAAAAAAATAGGAAAATTGTGAAACTGCACTTCCATATTTAAGAATTATATCCCGGGACCGTACGAGATCTGTAGATGTTGTTGATAGTCTAGTTTAAGAACTTCAAATTCAAAAACAGTATATAATTTGTTGTGGTGCGCATTATGCAGCGTTTGAAAAGATTATGAAGTTCTCAGAACACTGATCAAAATTGATGTTGTATACACACACACTAAAATAAAGTAACTTGCATGGAAAATTACTGTGAGTGTTTCTATCTAATCTTTAAAAATATAAAATATTTATTAAATACAGTTTATGTATGTTTAATTATTTTCATTTTTTCCAGTTATAGAATAAGTTGAAAAGTCAACATTGTTGATTAATTTTCACAAGATTTCAATTATCTACAGTTACCACTGGAATTATTATCTATATCCTTCCCGTTTTCGGGAACGCTACAAATTGCATTTCATTCTAAAATACTCGTATCGTAGGAAGGACTATGTGCCCAACAGATTTCCATAGATCAATCACAACAGAATATAGATTTAGATACTGTCACTTCAGAAAAATTAAATACTAAAAAACATTACAACATGGTTTTCCCGTGAAATAATCGATGATATTTGATTTGAGAGATAGCCTTCAGAAAATACCAGGATGTAACCAAAAACAAAATGAAAATAGTATGGTAACTATATTTATGTGACGTCGTCCCCCGGTCGCAGCGCCAACTGTGACGTTCTATCCTGCTCCACCACGGCGCCAGTTGTGACGTCCTCAAACAGCACCAATTGTGACGTCTTCGCCGCGGCGCCAGCTGTTCGCTCCTCGCTGCTCCGTCCGGGTGTCGCTGCTCCAAACGTGACGTCCGCCTGTCGCGTCAGTCGTGTTGTCTAGTCCTGTGACGACCAACTGGCTTGGTATCGGTCGCGGCACCCAAATGTGACGTTCTAACCTTTTGGTGATTCGGGTGGGAATCTGGTTAGATTTGATATCAGCCTCGTCGCTCCCAACTCGCTTCCAACGCCTGGTTACCAAGGTAACTGCATTGATCTCCAGTCTGCCTACCCACGTTGTGAATTGATCTTACAGTGGTTGGGGCCGTAATGCAAATTGAGTTCAACGGGGGGTGATAACACAAATATGCATAAAAGAAAATAAAATGAAAACTCAAAAAGTTCAAAGTATCAAAGAAAAAGGTAACAAACTTTATGTCTAGTTGTTCGATACATAGGACTGCATCTATCTCCCGACCCGTTCTTTGGATTGTGACACGTCGTTTTCGCTAGGCAAGTTTTAACGCTTCAAGATGTCTGCTTTCTAAGAAATTTATGTTTCGGTGTGTCTTTGGACGAAAGAAAAAAAAAAAAAACTTATTTCGGTGGTCTGGTCCTAAGTCGCTCTTCGAAATAATTGTTCTTGGTTGAAGAGGAGTCCGGAATTTTGCGTGAATCTTGGTCAGCTATCTCGAGGCGGCTTCAACTCTGGAAACTCAATTCTGCCGACAGGGCCCGAACTGATTTCTGCCTGTTGGGGCCTGGCTTTTATTGACGCCGACCAAAACCGGGGTGGGTCTGTTGGCGTCCGGGGGGTCCCTCGATAATTCTAAATACATATCCACCTCTTTTATTTCTGGTTAGGGATTTTCCACTCTTCCATTTTTGGTAACTTTTTTTCACTCCCACTTTCTCACCATACTTCTGAGGGGCGTGAACTGCCCTCCCCACTTCTTCGTAGCAGCTTCTCATACTTACACTCTGGATGGGGGCGTCGACAGCCTTCTTCGTGCGTCACGTGATCACTCTCGGCCAATGAGGTCTTGGTCGGGTATCTTTCCTCCTCCTTCGTGCGTCACGTGATCACCACTTGACCAATGATGTCTTAGTCGGGCGTGAACAATCCGCGGCTTTGTTTCGAAAAAAAAAAAAAAAAAAAAAAAAAAAATACCTTGCTTAACTAAAAAAAATTAATTATCTCTTCTCTTTCCTTTTTCTTCCTTTCAAAATCGCCATTATCACTTCTACCCACGAACGGATAATATGACAACTCTTTGTTCAACACGTGGCGTTTGTCAGGTAGTTTATCGCTAATTCATCAAGATGGTTGGTTTTCCCGACATGGCCTCAGAAAAGAATTATCCTCAAAAATTTCAGTCAGTCTGTCGTCTCCAAGGAAGAAAGAAAAACATTTCTGGTTCCCATTTATTTTCCTTCGGTAAATGTGTCTGATAACAATTTTATTATCGCAGGGCAAGGTTGTTTTGTTGAAAGGAATTCGGTCAGCGCTCTGCTTGTGTGGGATTTAATTTTTCATATCTGTCCAAAGTCCTTTTTAGTGGCCTGTTTCTCGTTACTTATCGAAATAGCATTTTCACTTGAATTTTTCCTGGGCCAGTGGTCTAGCCATTCGTTTACTTACCTAGATAACAGCCGTTATCAAAACACATCTGGTTCCTTCTTTCTTTTCCTCTTTTTTTTTTTTACTCAGAAATTCACTGTCATTCTAATGACACACTTTTTCACTTGTTACTTATCAATATTTTCATTGTCTCTTAGGCCATGTGTGTGGCTGTTTTATCACCTATGATCCGTCTCGCATTTCTTTCTGCCTTCTTTTCTTTCTCTGCCTCGTAAAAGGTGCCACAATTATAAGAATATAATAAACGCCAACAATAATTTACAGCATAAGGTTAAATACACGGAAACGCTCAAAGACACGGATGAACAATTTTAAAATGTAATGCAAATTTTTTTCAGCATGTTTTTTTTAGGAATCTGCTATTTCATTTAGAACACCTACGTGTGTGTGTGTTATATATATATATATATATATATATATATATATATATATATATATTCTACCAGGCATAAGATTTACGTTATGAACATTATGACTCAAAACTTATTACACTGGACTATAAATTCATAAGTTAATATTGCTGGCATAACACTGTAAAAATAATTCCCTTCCTACACAAGATATTTATATTGTTACACAGCTCTGCTGACCATGTGAAAATGCATGTAATGCTGTTTCCTTGAATACTTTTTATGTAGAAATTGAAATTCGTTGGAAATTATTGTAAGTGTATGGAAATATAACACGGTTTTGTCACAATAAGATAGCAGATATATCATTGCAAATAAGACAAAGTGCTTTAGGTCGGAGGCCACAATTACGATTGTGGTATACAGAATTTTCTCATTGCCGATTTACAAGCAGAGTTAATGATTTGGACTATGTAGAACCAAGTCATTATACCATTCAATAATATTTGTAGTAGTTTTCTTTGTTACCCTAGAAAGTAAACGTAGGCATTTCAGTTTTAGGTATATATATATATATATAAACTCCCATTACTTTTTCGAAATATGAGGCTACAGTTAATCAGTTCTTAGAAACAAACAGCCAGAAGACTGGCGCACGTTATTTGATTGGAGCGAAAGATGCTTGTATACAACCACATACATTTAGAAGAGACGAATAGTCCGAGACAAGGTAAACAAATGTGTGTATGCCTCTCTCTCTCTCTGTGTATGCATCTTTCACTCTCCAGGTAATGAATTCAGAGTTTTTCCAGCTTTTCACACATAGTTGGTGGAAACCTGAGGGATCCATACTTTTTCCAAGGACATTTGCATGTAACTTGATGTAAGCGTCTTGACTGAAATACTCTGCTTGCATTACTCCACCGAGTCTCTAATATAGTCATTCACACAGACTTTTTTCGCTGTATCTCAGTTCGGCTAGATCGAAACCCGACTCGTTTGAAAAATATCTTCCCTCTAGGGCATCGTCGCACGTTAGAAACGAAAGGAATTGTAAAGTAATTTTATATATTTATATATATATATATATATATATATATATATATATATATATATATATATATATAGAGAGAGAGAGAGAGATGTGGAATATGCTATAGCGATTATGTAATAATTCAACACCTAAATTAATTGAATTATATCTGACTTATCAGTATAATCGAGTATCAGTGTGTTTTTATACAATTTCAAATAGTGTTATTAATTGCTTTCGAAAATATCAATGGATTACAGTTTGGTTTCCTAATCTAAAATATCATGTTATATAAAAGCACACATGCCTTCAACCACCTAGGTTAGGTCACTATATGCAAAAAACGATGACGCATAATTAAATGCTGAAGATTTTCTAGTCTATTTTTTGAATTCATTGAAAGGATAGAGATAAATGGAATGAAGAAAAATCCAAAACAATATTTTCAATGGGAAACTAAATAGAAAATGATCATTTCGTAGGGCCTCCTGGATTCTTTGTCAGGATTTAAACAAAACCAAGTACACGAGAAGAAGAAAAAAATGACTTAGTTTATTTAAAAGGAAATTTAAAAAAAATCTATTCCTCTCGAGGTATATAATGTTTTAATCAATTTCGAAATTTGTGCCGGTAGATATTAATGCCACTGTTAAAAATAAACCTTTTCTAATTAAATGCGTATATCCATTAAATATAACTTACATAATACATACATAATGTCCCATCCATCATGTTTATTTTGCATTTGGAAATATAATTATTAAGTTTTATAAATAATTTGCTTTTCTATATTAACATTCTTTTTTTGAAAATGAAATATCTTTTCATTCAACGACGTTGTCTCTCAACTAAAGATGTCCATGAGAGATCTATCATTTTTCATACTGATTATTAGCACAATTGTTAATAGCTCTGGATATCAGGATTAAAAAAATGGATTTCGATATCTTATCAAATTGTAAATTCTTTTCACTTTATTGATTCATTGTTTCTACGGATTATCAGCACTATGCAAGTTATTTAAAGGCATACTCATTTTTAAAATTGTAACAACTTACTTGGATAATGGCTTAGTTATAAAAGTCTTAAGCCATTCCTAAATTCTCAAGAGAATTTCTGTGTAAATGAATATATCGAATCCAGTGGGAATTGGAATTCTGCTCCCCGATTAACAATTACTAGCCATTATTCCGTAAACCCACCTCACATCAATGTTTACAGCGGCTAGTAAACCCAAACTGCCACCAGTCTTTACTGAACAGGCTCGACGTTATTTAACTTCGGTGATCGTACAGGAACAGGTGTTCCAATGGGCTTTGGCCATAAGCAATCACTATGAAGAATAGTCTAATTAAATCGTATCCTACAATTTACTTTTTAAAGATATATACCGGAACGTTATTAGAATATATGATGTTTATACTTATTCATCAGTTGTAAGCGTTGTTCTTTATAAATATCCGGCCAAAAAATTCTATACATACGATAAAACATTTGTATTGGTTGCTATGCTCCAGGCAACCTGTTTGACTTTCAAGAAGAAAATTACATCACTCTGAGTAAGCATTACAAAATACTTATATATCTTTGCCTCGTGTTTTGTATAGTGAAAAAAAAAAAAAAAGTTTTAGCAAACCATAGACTTCAATCGTTCAAGCACAAAATAGAATGATGTTAGATCTGAAAAAATCCACTAGCTTTGATAAAAAAAAAAAAAAAAAATTTTCTTAAGTTATCGGCACATGGCTAATTATAAATATTTGAATGTTTGCGTATTCATGACGTAAAAGCTTAGGAGATAGGTTCGATATTGTCTGGTTCACACTCCTGCCAAGTGTTTTGAACAGAAGCAGAGGTTTATCCATTGTCCCCGTGCTTAGGGTTGAGTTTCTGGTTCCTTCTAAAGTTTTCTCATTCACTTTCACTCCCAGTAGTGGTAACAGTTATAATATGACCAATCTTTCTCTTCGGTATTTAGCATGATTATACATGCTAGACCTTTTTTCGTAGGCGAAAAACCTGAAAGACACACGTGCGAGAAGAACTTGTCACCTTTGAGCAAGGACTGCCACTTTGTGGAACATTCTTACCATGTTGAGGATTCATCTAACAGTACAATGTTTAGCATTTCAAGACAGGGTCCAACCGGTATGTAATATAAAATTTTGTTGTACTGGCTTCAGTAAAAAAAAAAAAAAAAAAAAAAAAAAAAAAATTCTTTTAACTGTTTCCATTTTTGTCGTGCTCGAAAACCTGATTTTTTTTTTATCCCACATTGATATCGTCACGGAAGAATGGTAGTAGTCACCATTTAACTGTCCTAACATGCCCATTCTCATTAAACGTTGACAAAAAGGTAACGTACTGCCTCGTGTTTAGACAATATTTTATGGTTTCGATTATCATGATCTAAATATTTCCAGTATCACTAACAAAAAGTTTTTAGTTCCGAAAATAGAAAAGATGTAACTATAAACGTTAAAATCTAGATATAAATGGCGTCACATTTGGAACAGTTTCAGAGAGCTAGACAATGCCAGGAAAAAAAGAAACAAAATAGTATTTTACAAACCTTTAAAAAGATTTCAATTTTCTTTTAAATAACTTCCTCTGTATTGAATCGTAAATTGTACGGAATATTATCAGAGAGTGATTTCAGACATTTTCCCCCAGTCCTTACTCAAAATTTACTTCGTATATCCAACTAATGAAATCTTGTTTCGTTTGTGATGATAGGAACGATAAGGGCATGAATTGCGTACGATTCAAGCGAAATTTCCCGAATTGAGTGTTATTTTTTTAGGAATCCAATATAAGTAACACTTTTTTTTTCTTGGGTACTTGCATTAGAGATGCAATATTTCAAAGAAAACGGATATCCCTAGAATATATATCTCTTATATGTCATTTATTGATCGTGCAATTAGAAGTTTCAAATGTTTCCAGACTTTTACAGGCGGTAGAATGATGCAATTTCGAAGTATTTTCTGTTTTACTGCCTGATTATTCTACATTTACTTTCTTTTATTGTGCCTCGTACTTTCAGGACGTAGGAGATCATGGCTTCTCACTTCCCCTTATAGCTTGTGGCTCGCAATATGTTTTGTCCTTCTGCCACATCCCCAAACAACGTTCCGTCATCCACTTGCTCAATCCCGCCAGGTATGTCATGAGTTGCTTTCCTCTGTCTCTTCTATTAGAACTCTGAGTACCAGATTTTCCAGGCCCTCCTTTCTCATTTCCTGTTCCAGAAGCGAGCTTCCTTTTCCTGATAAGTGCAAGACTCATCCATGATTGCATCATTTCCAAGACCTCATCGTTGCTCACACGCTTGGTCCATGATACCCTCAGCATACTTCTGTAGAACCACATATCCGTAACCTCGAGTCTCTTCATCTTTGAAGAGACCGTCCAACATTCGCTGCCGTAAAGGAGAAAAGATGTCACATAAGAGCTCAATAATCTTTTCATGGTTACCAAAGTATTCTACGACTTCATCCAAAATTGCGAGATCATATTAAACTGAGAGTAACCGGATCAATAATAATTAAGGAAAATTATATATTTTATAACATTCATTACAGTACTGCATATTTTAGAATTCACGTTCAACACTACGTTAATGTCGCGTTCGTTTCTTAGTATTATATATAATAAAAAAGGTATATATATAATCCGGTGTTCTCAATTGATAATTTTCATTTTTACAAAACAGTGCTCAATGTAAATGAATTTAAAGGGAAAAGTTATTCCAAAATTCTCTTGAAGATGAAATAGAACTAATGATTTTAATTTAATTATATAATTAAATTTGAAGTTTTTAGCTTCGGTTTTTGAAACAGGGTGATCCTGTCTAGCGAAGAAACCATATTTTAATTCAGTTATATATATATATATATATATATATATATATATATATATATATATATATATATACCGAGTATAACGTTTATAATCGATTTCTTAACAATTCTTTTGTTTGTGGAGAGTAATTATAAGTTCTTATTTCTAAAATTAGAGTTCAATGATGTCATAAAATCCTCAGAGAATTCCAGTCAGTTATCGAATCATTTCTAAAATACAGTGCTTCAAATCTTCATGTAACATCCTTTCTCGCTCATTATATATTTCTCGTATAGTAACAGTCCGGGTTTTAATTCTCTGTAGTGGATGCGCAGTGTTGAGTCCAAGATACAGTTGGAAACGGGGCCGTCCACTGCTTTCTGCATTCTGTTGAGGTTTCTTCTAGAATCGATGTATTAATTATGATTATCTCAAAATATAATAATTTCTATCACTTAAATATCCTTGCTTGAACCGGCGTCTAATGCTCCGGTTGGAGTGGGTTTGGAATAATAGTCCTGACTCGTGGGGGCACAGTTCTATGGGTAAGGGAAACTGATGAGTTCAACCACGCTATATCGAGTCTAATTTGTTACCTCGTATTCACCGAGGCCGTTGATACGGTTGGTATGACGTTTGTCTCGTATCGTTGCAGTTTTCTGTAGTGGATGCGCAGTGTTGATGAGTCACAAATATAGGACGAAACGCCCGTCCACTGCTTTCTGAATTCTGTTGAGGTTTCTTCTAGAATCGATGTATTACTTAATCATGATTAATTCAAAACCTAATAATTTTTATCATATACACACACACACATATATATATATATATATATATATATATATGCGAATATATGGATATAGATCCGACAGTATGAAGAAAAATATACGGAAAAAAGAAAAAATCCTAATATGCAATTATGCTGTTTTAATGTTTTGATTAGTCTTAATCTTATGTCCATCGTCTTTTCATGTTGAATTGAATATAGTCTAATGTTAATGATGTTTTATGAATATGTCCTGAAGATGGTCTATTAGACCGAAACGTCCGACGTTGCTATTATATTAACATTAAAACAGCATAATTGTATATTAGGATTTTGTGTGTTTTTTCCGTATATTTTTTCTTATATTATATATATATATATATATATATATATATATATGTGTGTGTGTGTATAAAACATGATCTGATGCTCATCAATATTCGACAGCACCCGTTATATTGTATCGTTTCGAAGACGGTGTTCAGTTTTTACAGTTTCTTCGGAATGACAGCTATAACATTGAAAGAGGTATACAATTTAGGAGAAGCGAGGAATTATTAATGTTTTCTTTATATTCTCAGTTATCATCATCCGAATTTTTATAGTTAATATTTTATTTGAAGTATTCGGATAAATATTGTTAAATTTCCTGCGTATAAACATTGGTTTGTTATTCACCATTGGTGACTATTGTTGTTACAATTCTATCGTTATTACATGCATCTATAAAGAGTCCTGATATTAGCCATTCTGAAGGAATACAACATTTAAAAAATTAAATTGCCAAGGTGTTTTATACTCGGTGAATTTCATCTTTATAATTCTGTGAAGTGTAAAACTCACTTTACGCACTTCAAATCACACGCGACTTCATCTTGTTCTGGCAGTATTATTTGATATTGTGCAAAAAGTGGATACTATACAGCTGTAGATACAACTGTGAATAAGGTATAATGAAAACAATCTTGCTTGGAAAATGAGAAAGCAACAAGTGATTCAATTTCGAATGGCACATCGGGTCAAGTTATTTTCTACAGATAAAATCTGTGCTTCGTTTTCGTCATCTATTTTTTTCCTTTTCTTTTCCTCCGAACTCCATTAACTTACATATTCCCTCTGAAGATGATAATCCCATCAAGAAATACGGAAAAAAAATATCATTACATTCATAACCTTAGGCTTTGTCACATCACTGGCCAAACAATTTCGAAAAAGCCTTTGGTATAGACCCGTTCTGAGCTTGTATCTACGTCATATGAAATGAAAATAGTCATCTTTCTCAAAATAATCATTTCCTTCGTGCTCAATTTTTCCTAGACATTCTTTTTCCCCCTAAGATCTTTCATTTCATTGACAACTTTACTCTTCAACCAACTAATATACATCTCAGAATTGCTACGTTCTTCACTCAATTATATTTTGTTTGGATTCAGATTACTTTATATATAAGAGAGAGAATGCGTGTATATACATTCTTTGTTCTCTCTCTCATATATATATATATATATATACACACACACACACACACACACAGAGAGAGGCATGTTTCATTCAGTAAATTACACAATTTTTGTCTATTTTCATTTGGATCCTTTCATTAACGCAGAAGCATTAAAAGAAAAAAAAATCCTAATAATCCATATATTTTCCGAGCACTTTTGACATTAGCATAATGCCGCCATCATCATCATCACCAGGGTGTTTTAGTGTTTATTTTCAAAGAAAAAAAAAATTCATGACAAATATGCATGTATTTTCAACAAGAATTTTTTAAAATTGCAAATGTGGACAGGTTTGCTGTTGTAAATGTATAGAAATCTTAGACGTATCATTCAAATGAAAACAGCCTCAGAGAAAAAACACAAAACGTGGTTATATTGTCAGCATTAAATAAACATTAACAATTATTTTTGACGTTGGAGATACAATGCCCCACAAATGTATATACAATATTTTCTGCAACACTTCAGTTGGGGAGGAAACGTATCTCAATGAATACATGAGATATATATATATATAACGTCATCCACAGTGTGTTTCGCAGCTCATCTGTGTGGCTCGACATCGGGTTGCCTCTAGCTAGGATCGAAACCCGACTGAATTGGTGTCAGTCGGAGATTCTACCACTGAGCCGTCAGCAAGATGAAGGTGAATTTTAGCGTATTTATTTTTAGAAACACACACAGTGACCGACAGTGACTCAATTCGCATTTAGCTATAATAGTCACTATATATATATATATATATATATATATATATATGGAGGGAAACATATTCGTACACATACAAACTTTTTTTCATTTATTGTATTTCCAACGCATGAATAAATATAAATATCCATAGAATATATTGGTTGTTGTAGAAGTGAATGTTTATTCTTCAAAACATCAAATACAGATTATGTAATTTTTTTGTATTGTAAAAATATTTTCTTCATTTTCTATTAAAACCATTCTTTACATGTTTTCTGAGCATATTTAATCATTATGCATCTGTTTACAATTAATTATATGAAAAGTATATTTATTCATCAGTACAATAAATTAAATATTTCATGTGTGCACATTTTTGTTCCACACACATACACATACATATATATATATATATATATATATATATATATATATATATATGAGGTAGAGAAGGGGGGTTGATTTAATTGGTTTAACTTCATATCAACCTCGAATGTTTATTTAATGCTGACAAGATTTTTGTGATAGGTTCGTATGAATAGAATATGTATTCTTTACAAGGAATCATATTTTACATCAGATTTTATTGATATTTTGCAAAGGGAGATTTTGTAGAGAGTCAAATGTATTGATGGTAATTATTTTTTCCTTTGAAAATTGGTTACAAAACCATGCAGATTAACTGATTTGGTTAAATTGTTTTTTTTAATATTTTTCTGTGGAGCCGAAATTTCTTTAAAGATGAATTTTGATATTTTCAAATAGATCCTTTAAGTTATCCGATTTGTAGAGTTTGATCAGAGTTTACTGGAATTTACAGCAATTTAATCGAATGCGCTTAACGGCTCCCAGCTTAGAACTATTGACGGAGCCTCATTTTTCAGTAGATCTTTGTAGGCTATTTATGTGTGTCCTATACAGAGTCTGGCTAGAAGAACCTTTTCTATTATCTTTCGGTAACGTGACAGCCTTTCATTGATGATTGATTAAATTTTGAAAAGCTTGTTTACACATTTGTTACATAAATTATGCTATGTTTCTTTAATATTACTGTATATGGTGGGCGGAAATCGGTGTGTGGTACCTTTCCATTTGAAAGGACAATGTTCAGAAATTACTTTGCCATTTTGTCAGCATTTCTATTTCCTTGTAGGCCAGTATGGCTCGGTACCCAGCATAGGACTATCACGGTATCATTTTTCTTATAAATACAGTTAATCCTATTTAATAATTTATTTATTAAAGTGATTTCCATGTTTTATTCTGCAGATCTGTGAGTACAGATAGTGAATCAGAAAAGATGATGAATCTATCCGACCGACTGGATTCTATAAGATCTAAAGCTAATTGTATGACACAGGCTTCTGCACTGAAGATTGAGGCTTTGTCAGGCAATTTTTTATACATTGTTATGTTGTTGAGGATAGTCGAGCATATAAAACTATCTAAAATTTTAGAGTCATCAATGTATATATGCTTATCAATTAGGTGGGAATATAGAATATGTTAGAATTAATTTTAGGGTATTTAGTAAAGTTTAGCAGAATAGGTGATTTCAATAACCAGGATGTGTTTTTTTTTAAGTTGATGGATTTAAGAATTACGGTTGGATTTGTGTTTAGTTAATATTTTTCATGTAAAGTAGAAAAGGTTTGATAGCATTTTCTTTTCTTTTTTAATCTAATAGATTCCTGTATTTAGGGTTTAAGCTACAGTGGTAGGCAGTGTTATTTGTGCAGAATTTGAACTTTAGATAATATTATTATGCCAGTTTTTCTCTTTTCAATTTAATGGTCCATCATGGGCTTCAGCTTATAAATTTTCTAAGGATGCTATTTTCAAGATACTCAGAGCCAGACTTAATTCAGCATGGTAAATAAAATCAAGGATTTTTCGGTAGGATATCCGGATCAACTCGTATATGAAATATCCATTGTCAAATTTATTTCTCATTAGATTCTGTATAAATTAAGAGTGACATGCGATCTTATGGTAGCCACTACTCGTAGTAATTGTAGTAGTACAAAAGAAATGCCTGGGATATGATAAAGTCGCTGGCAAAAACATATCAACCCCTCTAAATCACATTTCCTAAAATAACAAAAACAAGCAAAAATGATATCAAATCTACTTGAAGAAACAGCAATTCCAAAAAGTTAGACATATTGCAGAAAACAAAAGAAGCTTAACTCAAACAACAAAGATTATTACAACCGTCTTTTTACTCTAAATGATCTTACAGATGCTATAATCGAATCACATAGTAGAACTCCTGGTCCAGATAAAATTCATTATGAATTTCTTAAACAACTAGCCTCCCATCAAAATGCTTAAAATGTGTTAAACATTTTTAACGAGATATGGTTTAAGGGAATACTACCGAATAGGTGGGAACAAGCTAACGTGAGCATTTACCAAAACCAGATAGACACATCAAACCCCAAAAAAATCTTCCGATCCATAACATTAGCTAGTTGCATATGCAAATCTCTCGAAAGATCGGTGAATAAGATGGAACGTACATCGAAACTAATAACTGCCGATCTCCAGAATGGATTCCGAAATAAGAAACATACAGAAAATAGAGTCCGCCTAGAAACTTAAAATGGAGAGGGTTTAAAAAAAAAAAAAAAAAAAAAAAAAAAAAGAAAAGACAATAATCCAACTCCTGAACTTGAAGGAACGGAAATTTAATGGCTGACCAACATAAATTTGTAGAAATCTATTTTCATAATAAAAAAAAAAAATAAAAAATAAAAACAAAAGAAAAAAATAAAATTTACTTTCATAGATTATAGACAGGGAACACCATTGGAAAATTCGTAAACTTAAGGAATCAACACATATGCTAGGCTGCAAAAATCTGAGCCGATCAAGCATAGAAATAAATACAATATGGGAACCAGTAATAAGGAGTGCCAGAGAAAATCAATGATAAAGTTGCAATATGAACTCTGGTAAAGACATGCAATGATAACAGCAAAATTGCAATAAGAGCACTGGTAAAAAATGATGCTGAAAACATTAGGTTTATAATACTCAGAAGTTCATACCCAGATGTCCTCAAGGACACATGGCACAGTTGATAAAGGCGTTGGTTGGTTAGATCCAGTGACAGATCCAAAGAACGTGAGTTCAATACCTGGTTAAGGCAGTGGAGAACTTTCAGAGGGAAAATTGGGACTTAAATTCAACTGATAATGTTTTCGATAGTTTATTTAGATCGGTTTCTTTTATGGGATCATACGGTAGGATGTAAATAGAGCAGATATTAATGATTATATGTAGAGTAATTTTGTAGTTATATATATTTTAATAAGGATGTCATTCTGATTAGGATCGATGCACCTCCAAATGCCATTTGTTGTGCCTCATGTACGTAGCTATATATAGAGTATGTCATTATTTGTTTTATTTTGTCATTAGGTTTTAGGAAAGTTGCTTGAAGGCAAATGACGGCGGGAAGTGGATTCCTTATGAATAGGAGTAGTTTATTTCTGTTTGCCTTTGGACCCCGACAATTCCACTGTTGGATTTTTTACATTATGTTTATTAGAGTAGGATTTGTTGGCATGTCTGATTTATATTTAGTGAGAGGAGTTTACATAATTTCTATATTCTCAGGTCTGTTAGCGTTTTGTTCTATTGTCATATTTTTTGTCTTTTGTTTCCTTGATATTGTTTCTTCTGTTTTTTTTTTTTTTTTTTTCAGTAGGTTCTTTTGATGATCTTTATTCTGAATGTAGACAGTTCCCTTGTACGAGATGATAGAGATTTTTTTTTAATCTATGTCAATTTCCCTCCCGTTCTTCAATGCTGTACTGGGCTGTGTTATGTCTTATGAAATTGAGACTTATATATGTTTAGAGGGGGCTATTAATTGTAGGATTTTTGTACACTGGATTGGGGTTTTCGGAGTTATTTTTTTGTACTGATATTTTTTGTTTGAGATTGACGTTATAAGATTTGTTTTAACTATTGGTTTCTGCATGATACACTAAATTTTATTAGTTTTATTAGAATTTTAAATCATTTATTACAGTTTTAGATTCATGGTTTCTTATTGCATTGTTTACTTGGATATCATTTTGGTGATTTGATATTTTAGCAGTAACTGCATAGGATGTTGGAAGTGAGTTTCCACCTCCTCACTGGCTTCTTGGAACGAAATGTTTTGCGCCTATTTTATTCTTATAATTATCTTTTTTTTCATCTGTTACACTCTTTAGAATCTGCTGGGGTTTTCTTCTTTTGAAATGTAAAAAAAAAAAAAAAAATGTTTCACAGGTTGACTCTTGATGACGAAACTCGAATTCCTCACATCTTTGACAGACTAATGCTGTCGTTTGTCGTACAATGATTTTGTATGTGACAAAATCTTTCACATTTGTGACATCTACGTGGATTAGCATTGTATTGTTCTACTTCAGCCATTGTGAATTTCATCTATTTCTTTTGGTAGAGTAGGTCCGTTCAATGTCAACATAAGTGTGTGTTTATTGAGGTTTCATTTATTTTTATTTGTATTCTTTTGACGTTTGTTACGTCTTATTTAGGATGTCATTTTTATTTATTTTTTTTTGTGAGCGGAATGACAATTCTTGGCATTTTATTACTCCTTTAGATATATTAAATTGGGGGGGATACGCCCTTACTTTCATGTCCGTTTATTTGCAGCAAATTTTCTACGTCTTTCTTTTTTGGTTTTTACTTAAATTAGGTGTGAGATTTTGGTTCTATCATGGCTGATATAACGTTTTGCAACACAAAAGGTGACAATTGTTATTTCCCCATCAAATGATTCTACGACTATGAAAACTGGAAATTGTTTTCTTCCTGATATTTCATTGTCATTTTCTTATTCGTAGTTTTCATATTGTCTCTTGGTTCGTTTATAAGAACTAGCAATATAATTTTGTATTTTGTATTCGTCGTCTCTGCACCCAAACTACCATATCTTTCCTTCTTCAGGGACTATCACGGGTGAATAATCCCATTCGGCCTGATCCCCCGAGACTACAGAGACGGTATAGTGAACGTAGATACGATCACCAGCATTCTTCCACCGCATCTACTCAAGTATAGTGTAGTGTAAGAATTATGAGCCGCGTCGCAGCATTAACTTTCATCCCAAATAGGCCTTGCCACTATATGACTGGCAGATTGGATTGGATTAATCCATCCACCCATCTATCCAAGGTAGAGACCTAAGTGACGTTTTGTGAAAACTGGTTATTTTATACCGGATCAGGAGTCACTAAATAACGAGGACTATCTCCGTACGTCACCGGTCGCCATCCACGACAAAACTCTACGCGAGACGTGTGTGCAATTCTTTTGTGAAAAACGTTTTGCTAATTTTCTTGGGGGTATTAGCAATTTATGTAAAATATAGTGTTAGTCATTTTTTTTCAATGTCTAGCTGGTAACTTTATAATCACGAAAATGTATTATTGATACCTTTTCTACAAAAATGCATTTGTATGATTTCGTAGTGTTTTGACGCCAGATCGAGAGTAAACTATTTGCCAGTAGCTGAAACCCTAACGAATGCTACCATCCAGAGTGAGTGGACTTGGGAACAGCAGCAATTAAGTGGTAGTTCCATGCTCCTCAAAGCCTCCCGTTCAGAAGTCTTGCTGCTGGACTTAATTTATTGTCATATCTCGGACGTAGATTGTAATAGTGTTTTTATATATATATATATATATATATATATATATATATATATATTACACACAGTAGTAAGTGTAGCACCATAATTGTCCATCCAACTAAATGTTTAATGCATAAATAAGTAACAATTGCACTGAACTGTTTCCTTTCCATGTATTTCAACAAGACGTTTAGCTATTTTAACACCATTTATCGTAAGAGTCACTGAAAATGTTTTTACGTTATTCAGCCAGAAAGAGAACAGTTTAAAATCGTTTTCTGTCAGCCCCACTGTCTTCCTAAATGAGCAATTGCAAGAGGAAAAAGTTAATTCGTGATTTCGAAAATAGTATCTATATTCATAATCTGGCAACCATGTTCAAATACATTGAAGAAGCACCAAGGCCACGGTGAATAAGCTTAATAAAGAGGCAACAGTAGACAGTAAACCTGGATTAGGTCACAGCAACAAGAGGAATCACCATTTCAACTAAGTGCTAAAGAGATCAATTAGAAAAGAACAAACTCAATCTATAAGACGTTTGGCATGTAAGAGAGGAGTTTCAGTTATGCCAGTCCAAAGAGCAGTAGAAAAAAAAACAAACATTAAAATGAAATCGTAAATGAAAAGTCTGAGGCACTTCATTACTCCAGGATAGAATTTTTTGAGTAGAGAGAACGAAGATAATATTGAATAAGCTATAAAGGGTTTATGGAAAATATATATATATATATATATATATATATATATATATATTTCAATTCAAGAACTTCCGATACTAATGATTAATTAACGACGAACATGTTTTTTTATGATCAACTTCATGGTTCTTCTGTTAAGCTGGAGATTTTATCCTTATTGCTCAAAGTAGAGTCCAATAGTGTTATAAAATCCTGGGAAAATTTCACTAAGATATTTTGAATTATTTCTCAGGTACAACACTTCAAATCTTAATCTAACAATTGGACTTTTACACCCGCGATATATCTATCTATAAAACAGAAGATAGATCACTGTGTGTCTATTTGCTACTCATGCACGTTCATATTTCTTGAGCGATTCCGATGAAACTGGACACACATATTGTATATTTACTATCATAGGTGAAAACATTTTCAATCTCCAGGCACCTCGGGTTTGGGAAATAAATAGATAAAAATTAAGGTCGGTACTACCTTTGGAAAAAACCAAGGCAAAGTTACATGCTGGATGAGCTGATATTATTTCCATTTAATGCAAAACATAGCTCGCGTTACGAAGGTTATTTAACGAGATTGATATTTTGCCTGCAACATCGGTTTCACACAAAATGTCGCAAAAACTGAAAAAAAAAAAAAAAAAAATATATATATATATATATATATATAATTGACTTGATTATTTTTTTTTTATCAGATTTTTTTTTTATTCAAAGATGTCGCAAAAAAAAATTGCCTGAAATAAGACCGTATGATTTTAGTCCTGTCCACATAGCGTATAACGAAAAACCGCGAAAACCTGTACAAAAACACGTTCTCAGGTCATAACTGCCCTTTTCGTCATCCGATGCTTTCCAGAATTGTCGTGTCAAGTACATATGACAAACACATTGTTTTGCCTGAATGTTTGGTTTAGATTATTTCGGTTAAGTGGACGGAATCTGCGACAAATTAAGTGTAATAACCGTTTTTTTTCCATTTAGTCTATAGTTTCGTCATGATTCCAACCTAAATGGGCATTCACCTTTGATGCATAGATTCTTTGAGAAGGATTACTGAAGAGTTAAAGGAAAAAAATGGCGAAGAACATATTACCTCCAACTTTAAAGTAAACGTACCAAGAAGGAGGGAGCTTCATCTGTTTTTTTTAATTAGATTTGTGAGCAATACCATACTATTTTAAAGCTGTTACAGCGTTAGAAAATTTACTGAATATGTAAGACATTGAAACAATTTAACCCCGAGCAACGACCACACAAGTTTTAATCGATGGAATTAATTTATTAAAGAACAATCAAACACTTGCGAAAAACGTACCGTAATGAAGACGAGTGGGCAGCAGCTTAGTATACCAACGGATGATGCATGCAAGTGGGGATGCAGGCTGACATTTGTAGATGGTTTGCGGGTATACAAGTGGTGCGATTATAAAATTGCAGCCATGTACACCCGGGGAACGCCGGGTACCATGGCTTTATATATATATATATATATATATATTAGTCGACTCTCCCGTCGAATTCGATGTATGAGGGTCAAGCAGATCAGTTTCCAGAAAAGCATGAGATTTGATTATAGTGGTGAAGGCCTCGTGCAGGACCATCCACACTTTTTGAAGGGACAAATACAGAGACCTGGTGCACCGAGTGTCACAAGGTTCCCAAACGATCCTCCGCAGGTTTTGAATTCAGAGTTGTCCTTCTCCTAGACCAATTGCCATCCAAGGCTATAGAACCCAGTCTGTCCTGCTATTTTACCCATAGCTGGAGGGAGAAGAAGAGGATTCATATCTTCCCCAAGGGTATTAGCACGTAAGTGAATGTAATGGATTCGACTGGAATTCGAACTCGGCTCTGCGATTCCTCAATCCAATATATAATTTTCTTTGTGAATATTATAGTTCGTTTATCCAACGAATTTTTGCTATCATTTCTTTATTATATGTACACTTTCCCATTTTCGGTATGATTTGTTATGTTTTATTTGATTTTATTGTCTTCGCTTCTTTGTCATATATCTTAAGACCAAAGTCAGAATATAATTTCTTTCCCTCCGATTTTTTCTATTGTCGCTCCTCTACACTATTCTACGAACAGAGTGTCTTTCACTATTTTCGAACTTATCTATTTTTAATTTGACCATTCAATTCCATCTCACGTATTTCCTTTTAATTCGGATTCTTTCTGTCTACAGACTTCTCTCTTGCTTTTTCATAACTCTCCCACCTGGGAACCAACTTGGTAACAGTACTAGACGTTTTCTTTCTTTCGAAACATCGACCATTTTCTGATTAGTGAGGAATATATTTTTTCGATTTGGACTGTGAAATATTTTTCCTTTATTTCTCTTCTAAACAGAACATCATACACTTCTCTCATTTATTTTCTCTTTCAATCTCACATTTGCTTCATCCCTGAGGCAATTCCCAATTCAATCCACGGTGAATCAATCTGTCAATATATCCGCAAGTGCAACGAGCAATTTCCGCACGCACATCTGGCCGGCTCTTTCTTTGTCGAGAGAGAGCATCTTCAAAACGGCTCGCTCAATACAAAAGTAACTGATTAGGATCAGTTACAAGTTCGCTTACCATAATTGACTGAAGTGACAGGTCGATATCGATTTAAGAAGTAATCAAAAATCCGATGTTATTCCCCTAGAGACCCGGGTCAGAAACCGACGATGTTCGCAGCTAGTGAAAAACAACATTTCGCTTCGCTTCAGAAAAACACTTCAATTGGCGTACTTGAACAAGAAGCGTCGGTTATTATCTTCGAGGCTTTCTAAAGGCATTGGGGTTTAGTCAAGATCTTTTCTATTAAAAAAAAAAAAAAAAAAAAACATCCCGTGGGTTAACATCACGAATTCTAGCGAAATACGTTAGAGGCCTTATTTTATATTATGTGTGCGAGCACGCACGAGAGCTTAAATATGCGTATATATATATATATATATATATATATATATAAATATATAATTATTTAAAAAATTAACAACTATTTTATAAAATCATTATAAAATAGCCATTTTGTTTCAACAACGGTGTCTTAAAAGTGATGATGTATCATCACTTGAAAAGACACCGGAGTTGTTGAAACAAAATGGCTATTTTTGTAGTGATTTTATAAAATAGTTGTTATAATTTTTTTAAGTAGATAATTATATCTGCCCTACTCTGTATTGAGCACTTTGAAGAATAGTAATTGTTGGTTATTGGAATTCATTCCAAAAAAACCACATACACCAATTATATATATATATATATATATATATATATATATATATGAGCATGCGTGTGGCGATGAATGAATATATATGTTTAATTAAATTAAATAACTAAATATATGCATATGTATATGCGCGTGGTGGCTTGTATAGACAGATAAGCAAATAAATTATCAACTTTTGCCAAGAGGTGTAAACATAATAGTGCTCGATGTGGTTATACAGAGCCAGGAAATAGATATTAACCAATATGCCTAGACCTACGTTTCGTGTGCAACATAAGTTTCGTTGGTTACTCAAATCGTCTGGTACAAGATGATTGTGTGTGTGTGTGTGTATATATGCAGAGGATCATAGTAGGAACGCTTCTACATTGTTGAAAATTAAGATGCTGCGAAAATAGTACAAGGCCAATATTGGGTACAGAGAATTGGATTTTGGTGTCATTGGGGAAAAATGAAAAATTTGAAATTCAAAATTTGAACGTGAAACGGAACTCGTTCGCCCATTATTGGACGTTGTGGGGTTAAAGGGAGATAATCAGTGTGTGCTCTAAAGTAAATGAAGTCTAAAATAATTTAACTAGGATTGCAATGTTTTATCAGAAATATTTTTTTATGCGTGCAACAAGACATAGGCTCATTTCGCTTATTAAGTATATTAAAATTGTCAATATTTTTGAGGATGTACTTTTTTCTAGTAAAATAAATTGCATTTTTTTTTTCCTATAGATTGGTTTGATTTTAACGAAAAATTCCGAATTTACAATAGGCGTGTAGCTATGTATTTTGATACCCCGGTAAAACCTAGAGTGTGCCGTATAATTTGCGTATTTTTGTTGTTAAGGTTCATTTTGTGATGGTAAAATTATTTGCAATTGACCCAAAATAAAATTTTATTTGGCCATTGCACCTGATGCAAGTCTCATATATAACTCCTCTATACATGCATTACCAATCTTAGGGCAGACGGAACCATTACGGCAATTGCATCTCTGATCATAGCTACAATAATAAGAATTTAAGGGTGACTTTATAATGTTGGTCTATATATTGTGCTCAATGTTTCTAGTGCAGCTATATCTAACCTTAATCTTGTTCAATTTCTTTTCAGAGACGTTCGTTAGCCCATATAGTGGACGTTGTGGGGTTAAAAGGAGATAATCAGTGAGATATATATTTAACGGATGTCAGATTTCATTGAAAAAATACACCCCTACCCAAACGTAACTAATAGCTGATATATCAAAATACAGCAATAATGATCAAGCAAACACCCCTTGTCTGTTTGAATGGATTTCTCTGTATCCTTGGAAACGTGAATTATGATTTTTGCTGTGTCTTTAAAACCCAGTAATTTTAAAAGTTACTCCGAAATTCGCTTGAGGATGAAATGGAACTAATGTGTTTAATTCGATTACAAAATTAAATTTGAAGATTTCAGTTTCCATTTTTGAAACATGGTTAGAAATGTGTCGCGAAAAAGCCATATTTTAAATCAATTTATTTATATATATATATATATATATATATATATATATATATATAACACTATATATAACCGGGTATGTATCTTGTATTTTTGTGTAACAGCAAATGTCTCCAATTGTCGGAATTAGATTGGGACCGTTTTATCTTTGAAATGATTAAACATATCTTGCTGGAATTCTCCAAGGTTTTTATGACGGTATTGCACTATGACCAGTAAGAGTGTCGAATTTGAAATGATGACTCCTGCAACTGTGACCTGATCCAAATTTCGGCTTTAGTTTTCCCTTTTTCTAAACTTATTCACCATTCATTTGATGGTTATTGAATTGATTTGTAGATGGAAGCTAGTGTATATATGTTAGTATCAATACTGAAGGTCTGAATGATCAATTTCCTCTCACTCATTGGGAAGATATAGAGGGGCTGACACAAAACTATTTTAACATGTTCTTTTTAGCTGCATAACTCAAAGACTGTTCAGATATTTTTGCAAAAAAATCTTACAATATGGCTAAAAGGGTTAGCTGAAAAGCTGGAAAAGAAAAGCTCAATTTATACAGTAGTTCTTAGATATTAAGCATTTTTTGGGGATGATGGGCAATTAACCAATCTTTAACAATTTCGACATGCTGTTATACCCAGTACACATGTGTAAGAGGATGTATATATATATATATATATATATATATATATATATATATATGGTTTAACTGTAAAATTGTGTAAAACTCTGTGGGTGTGTGATTTATAAATTTTACAGTTAAACCATATATATATATATTATATTAATTTTTTACTATATATATGGTTTAAATGTAAAATTGTGTAAATCGTAACAGTATAATTATCCATAATACAATATGCTTAATATTGGAAGGAAATAATTGAATTTCTCTTTCCTGCTTCTAAAACTTTTAGCCATCATGAAGAATCTTTCCGTAAGAATCACTGAAAAACCATTTCAGTTATTCAGCTAAGATGGGAGCAGAATAAAATTGTTTAGTGTCTTAACCACTCCTGACCTAACTGACAAATGGTGAATGGAAAAATATCATTCAGGCTTTCAGTAAATGTAGCAACATTCCTACATTAAAGTCCATTCCTGAACCATCAAGAGAATGGTGAGTAAGTTTTACAAATAGGGAACAATAGAGAAGAAACCTCGAGCCGGATGTCACAACAGGAAAAAGGCGTCTCATTTCCAGTTAGTTCTAAAGTGATCTGTTAAAAATGAGTCAACTGAATTCAATAACCGTTTGTCTATGTCAATCTAAAGAGCATTGAAAAGACTTGAAAACGGAATTGTAGGTGAAGGCTGTGAGACACCTTGCAACTCCAAAACAGAAAATTAAGTTAAATAGGACGAAGATCATCTTGAATAAATTTAGAAATGGTCTCTCTCTAATATACATATATATATATATATATATATATATATATATATATGGCATTCATTATATATATATATATATATATATATACACACACACTACTGTACTGATGCGGCATTCATCCTGGGCGGATTAAGCCGGCTTCTTCCTGTTATGAGAAGAAGATTCTTGGGATAAATTACAGAAGTAGTGTACCCAGGCCTACTCGGATAACGTTCTTGCTTGCCGCGGGGTTCCCACAGACGCAGAGACAGGAACGACCAGAAGCCGCCGGTTACCGATGCAGACACTCCTTGGATTTTCACCAGAGCCCTTGTTAGCCGGCGTGTGTGTCACACCTGTCCGCCTTGGGTGGCCCTACCAGGAACGAAGTTCCGGGCGGCATAGCTCTGACACTACCGTTTACACCACCCACCGACTGTGAGGGCTTACAGTACCAGGTGTTCCCAAGCGGCCCCCCATCTAAGTACTGACCTGGCTCTACGATGCTTAACTTCGGTGATCGAACGAGAACCGGTGTTTCAGCGTGATTTGACCATCCATATATATATATATATTAGTGTATATTTAGGCAGCAATGTTTCATTGAATAATATAGACAAGTTTTGTCTTTTTATTTTAATTATGTTCCTTTCATATTGTCTGATAAGCTTAATCACATTTTCGTTGAACGACGATAGGAAAACACCATATTGGTACATGTTTAAATCCGATCTAAGCTTTCGGATTACACAAGACATTATCAAAGATTACAATTTCAATAAATCAAACACACGGACGAAACAATAATAGTCCGCCCTTGCTGCATGAACATTTCTAAGTAACGACAAACTCGTATATACGAGACGCGGGAGCGAAAATCTCGCCGCGGCTCGTGACGTCACACATGACCACGCCAAAATGAGAAGTATTAAGTATGGGAAGCAGTTGGTATATACCAATGGCTTCTGTTATAAATTATAGGCATTTAAGGATATTTGTGGAGATTCCATAGCTTATTTTCTCCAGGCTAGGTTTCAACAGCTTTATGTATAAAGCTTCAATAATTTTAATTTTGTTTGTTTTCATGTTGAAGTATTTTATATATATATATATATATATATATATATATATATATATATATATATGTGTGTGTGTGAAATCCCCCCTACCACGTAATATCATCCACTAGCAGGGACCTAAATTCACTTACATACAACTAAAGGCTTTGGCCATAAATGAAATGCCACACCGGCATATCTTGTCACCATTTCAGAATCGTTATCAAGTAGCTCTGTACGTGTTCACCGACTGCTCTCTAAACTAAATTCAAACCCCCATTACGAAACAGTCTAAGGTTGAGAAAGACTATATAGCGGTGCTGGTTTGAAATACACCAAACCGACAAGAGGTTATCCTGGGTTTTTTGCTATATATTTTATTTAAATCTTTAGCTACGACTAAATAATGAAGAACGTGTCATTTCCGTTTATGATCAGTTTCATCTCGATATTTCTCTTAAGCTAAGAATAATTATACATTCTTATTTCTCAAATTAGGGTTTAATATTGTTATAAAAACCTCGGATAATTCTCCTAAGATACCATTAATCATTTCGAAGATACACCGGTTCAGATCATCTAATAATTGGACCATTTTGATGTTTCACTCGGTATATTTCAACAAATATTAGGTATTGATATATTTTTTGCTCTGATTGATTGTAAAATTAAATTTAATGCAAATCATTTATTTCAAATCGTTACTGTACAATATTGAACAGTTACTAACCTGCATCATATTAATACGCATCGTTAATCGTTATATATGAAAGTGTGTGCTGACCAAGAATATATTAACATTACAATAAATTTTCATTTTAAAGTTTAAGCTGGGCCGGCCGAGAGCATATTATTCCAGCCCCTCGGAGAACGAAACAGAAATAAATCTTAAACTTATGTAAACTCTGGACAAACTAACACAAATACGTAAGTAAATCATTCCTTAGGTTAAATCAATACATGTATTCTACTGGACTTCGTCGATTGGTGTCGCTGCGAGGTTATGTAGCTTTGTAGAATTCTTCAAACGTTTGACAGACTAGGACTTAATTGCGCGAACATAGCATTTAATTAACGTTCTACTATTTGACTCTCACAGAAGTAGGACGACCAATATATATATATATATATATATACACACACGAGACTCTCACAGAAGGAAGACGACAACCTATATATAGCAATATTCGGTTGAAAAAAAACCTCGGATAGCACAATTTGTAGATATATCGCTCGAGAAAAAAGAAATGAAAAAAAAAAAAAAAAAAAAAAAAACTAAAAACATTAGAACAGAGCGAAACAATCGTCCCGTTCATTAAGTCGTTTGTCCAAAGAAGAAAAAAAATCAAGCGAGTAGCAAAGCTAAAGCGGAGAGTGCTCAATGTGCTAAGTATAACGGGAATAAATAAAATAATTTCTTAAGAGCAAGGTAAACCCTACCTAGGCTTCACTTAAACGGATCTTCAGGAATAGCTAGGTTTACTTGGCTCCTTACATATATATGAGTATTCACATCATTAGAGGCGCGATTCCGCAGTTTGTGGCTATGAGGTTACCTTCCATGTCAATTCTCAAATGCACCTGGTAAGTTTGACGAGCGGGTGAAATAACGAATGCGAAGCATAATTTGGTTTCCTAGCATGGATCAAGTACATATCACTGTCACTACGAATCAACTGCACTTAAAATGTAGTATCCCTATTCACATTAAATTATATTCAGTCGTATCATTTTCTGACATGAATCAGATGTATATACACTGGTTCACGATAACTGGATATCTAATGAGCTAAACATATGCTTATGTATCCCTGCTTTAAGACTTAGTCCACCAGTAATATGGAAGTTGTTTAAGTATCACTAAGATCTATCATAAAATTATAAATTTCCCTTTGAACTTCCGCTAATCAAGTTTTTATTTAATCAACACCACATTATTTGATTTTTCTGTTGAAATGCAATAAACATAACGACTCTCCTTCAAAATTCAGAAATTTAAGAAAGCTTAATTCAATTTAGAAAAACGCACGTGATTAATCATATTTACTATAAAAATTGAAAGTTATACAAGACAAGTATGTGTCTTCTCGTTGGATTTATTAAAGTTATACATCGTGGTAATTCAGAGAGAAGTAGAAGTCCTACCAGGATTTATTATTGGCGGCCACAATCCTAACCAATATAAGATTGGAAGATGACAGTGCTGATAGCAGACACGGAAGTCAATCTACAAATCGTTTGAAAGATAGCGAAGGAAAACGAGATGGAAGAACTAAGCTTAAATTACAAGAGAGAATGCATGGTTATCATCAAAATTACAGTTTGGAGATTCTAAAATCGAGTAAGTACAGAAATGTAAAATATCAGGGTAGTGTTCTTACAGGGGAGAGAAAGTGCGAAACGGAGACCCTAAGACGTACTAGCATGGCAAAAAGATGCCTTCAAAAAGCTAAGCAGAGACCGTAATAAATCGTCAGAAAGAAAGAAGAAAAGTACTGAACTGCTCGTGATATATCTCCTGTGTTACCAGTGAAGGTTGGACAATCTACTCAAAGATGAAGAGAATTGAAGCAACAGAAATGTGGTTTACTGAAAAATGCAGAGGAAACCATGAACCGAAAATGTGAGCAACGACAAAGTTTGAGAGAATTGAAACGAAGAGGGAACTTGTATTTAACACCAGGAAGGGGTAATTGAAACTTCAGGGGCAAGTAATGAGGAAGGAGGGCTTGTAAATCTGGTACTCACGGGACAGAGAGTGAAAGAGAGAGTGGGGGACAGAGAGTGAAAGAGAGAGTGGGGGACAGAGAGTGAAAGAGAGAGTGGGGGACAGAGAGTGAAAAAGAGAGGGGGACAGAGAGGAAAGAGAGAGGGGGGACAGAGAGTGAAAGAGAGAGGGGGGACAGAGAGGAAAGAGAGAGTGGGGGACAGAGAGTGAAAGAGAGGGGGGGGACAGAGAGAAAAAGAGAGAGGGGGGACAGAGAGTGAAAGAGAGGGGGGAAGAGAGAAGCGGCGCTTAAAATACGTGATGGGCTTGGGAAAATGGATGGCGGAACAAGATTTGTGCGAAATAAAAAAATAAAAAAAAAATAAAAAAAATATGACAGGCTACAAGGGACAGGAAAGAGTGGAGAGCTATGATTTCCTATGTATTGAATCGGACAGGGCACCTCAAAGAAAAAATGTTCACAATTATAATTCTGCTTCTCCAACCATTTGGTACTTCTTCAGTACGCACGACTTTTACGCCCTGTCAATAACTAAAAAATAATGCAGTAAATGAAGTCCAATCTCCAGTGTTTGTGGGCACTTCGACGTGGTGTAATAATTAGCAAGATTCGATTCTCAGTGATGGCGCCACACTCTAAAGTACGTTTCGAACATCGGGCACTATACATTGCTGTAATGCTTGCCTCGCTAGGCATTTACGACTGTGTACTATGTTCTATCCTCACTGGCTGCACTATACTTTCAAACTTATGCCACATCTACACCTCGATTAGAAAATATAATGCGGGTGCTCCACACGCGCGGTCATATGTCACATCTAACCTCCGCTTTTAAAATTTAAATTAATCCATATTTGGGCACTTGGATTTGGTATAATTGTTAGCAAACTTGTCTCACTAGATTAATTAAAACTGAATGGGGAGTACGATTCTCACTGAGTAGTCCAAAATGGTAAACTTGTGCAACAGCTAAGCCACATATAGGAAATTATTATATTCGAACTCCAATAATTCATGTGTTACATAAAATAACGAAAATGTCATTAAATCTAGATTAACCTGTACATGATACGAATGCCCCAACGAAAATGTTTAGAAACCAGTTAACATAAGAAATACAATTATAATTCATTGATTTTATATTTCCCAGTAATATATGTGGTATTGAATCCTTTACATTAATGCTTTAATGATAAAAATTCAACACTGTGTTTACATAAGGATTTAACTGAGATTTTTTCATCTGATGCCCAGAAAGTAATTAAATCTTTAAATAGCTTGTTTGACGTTAATATCTTAATATATTGTTTAATTGCTCAGTGAAGTATCTTGGGTTATAAAAGATATCCGAAATAATACGTTATCATATTAGGCCATGACAGTTGGTGAATTCGAATACATAGGGGAATTTGAATTAAAACGTTTAAGAAGTTTATTACGGCAGTAAGTTCAGCAAGAAATGTCTAATTAGATGTTAGAATCCATTTTCGAAAAAAGTTAAGTCACATAGGATTTAATTTTAATTGTTAATTAAAAAAAAAAAAAAAAAAAAAAGAGAAAGGAGAAATATGTGGATTAATGTTTGTAATTCCTGTACTCATGAACAACAATTTCTAAGTAGAGAAAAATAAGTTCCAATTTAATGATTTTTGAAGCAATGAAGTATTTCCATTAAAATAATGTAAATATCCCATCAACAACAATTACTTATTTCAAGACTTTCAGGACACTAGGTCAACAAAGTCAGGGTCCGATTTATATTTATACGTTTTATCTTGATATTGAGCTCTTTTAGCCATAAATATAGCATCCTTCAAAACTATATATAGTTTCTGTGAGTGATCGTAGACAATTTCTATAACCGATTAAAATAGAGCTGTAAGGAACAAATTTATATTTTATGTGTGATGGACTTGTCTAATAATTTTAGAAGACGGGAGTTCATCATGCATAAAATAGGAAGTTACTTTGCAATATATATATATATATATATATATATATATATATACAAAAGGAATAAATATAGGTAAATGCACGAGTAAGCGCTCTTATATGCGTCAGTATACATTTATATACGCACTATAGTATAAGAATAACAGTACTCAATGTTAAATAAAGCTATTAGGAAAGACATAATATCTTGAATTGAGTGCTCAACTGAGTATCAAATTCTGCCTTCATCAGATTCATTTGGGGGGTGGGGGATTAACACCGCTTCTTTAATATTTCTGTTCGTAGTGATGTATTGTATTATCGGGGGGGGGATTATTATATTTCTTCAAATATATAAATGTATTTTAGTTTAATTTGCGATTGGAATTTAGGCGCAGATTAGCATTTATCTTTAATAAGATAAGAATTAAGAATTACGAACTAATTTGAAGTGGCGCTGTTATCAAAAGGAATGAATATGTAAAACGTTTACATATCAAGGAGGCAACTAATTCTCATGAAAATTAAAGTAATTAATATATTAATAAATTAAATAAGGGTAGTGATATTTATAATATGCCGTGATAAAATTAAAATACTAATAAAAATACATATCAAAAATAAAATAGAAATAAATGTGTAAATAAATAGTGTGTGTGTGTATATATGTTACATAAAAATAAACACGTTACTGATAGTAATACTAAAGGTAAGATAATTCAAAACAATATTAAAAAAATGGTAAGCGATAAGGTAATGGAAATAATAGAATAAGCAAATAAGTTAAATGCTTTACAGTCCAATATTAACGATAGTTGTATAATACATTGTAAACATTAATAAAAATAAATAATAACAATACTTGTATATATGGCCCACGGGTCCGACAAGACTATACTAATCTGGGTCAGTTTGTTTGAGTAAAAAGTTGGATTTTTGTAGGCAGGTCGTTATTAAATCAATTCTTTTGTTTAAGACATTAAGGTTGTTTGTGTTTTTCAGGATAATTAATTTCTCAGAAAGACGAGGGTTATATCTGTTTCCTTTCCAACTGAAGGATTTGGCTCCCTCACTGGTTCACAAGTGATAATTTGGTTTTTATTCTCGCTTTTAAGTTTCCAGAAAAAAGTAGAGAGGGCAGCGCTGTTTCTATATTCGATAGTGCCTAATGTCATTTGGTGGTGGTAGAAGCGCGATTGCCAACGGTTTTCCGTAGAGCCCACATAAAACTTGGCAATTTCATTTCAGCTTTATAATCTAACATTTTTGTGATGCATCTGTCGTTTAATGGGCAGGGTTTGATTTTCTGCAGTTGGAATTCATAATTGCGAGGACGTTGTTTTGAAGGTATCTGTTTAGAATGCAACAGTTGTTGAATTCTTATATTTCGTGATATATATATATATATATATATATATATAAGGAAGCGGTTTTAACCCCCCAAATTGCACCTTACAAATGCAGAACGTACGAAATTCAGTTGTGCAATCAATGTAAGATTATATGTAATTTCAAACACAAACCAAATTTACTTAAATTTCTATAATTAATACACAAATAATTATGGTACGATTCAACAAGGTAAAATAAAAAAAAAATACTAAAAAAAGAAACATTAAATAATGGGTAAGTGAAGAGAGCCAAGGCAGGTGCAGTTACACAGGCCATCTTTTTACTATATCAGGTTTAACCTTATTGGATTCAGAAATTTTATTCTTAATTATTGCTTGAACAGTAAACATAGGCATTGTTACAGCGAGTAGTATATATATATATATATATATATATATATATATATATATATGCGCGTGTTTTAAAGCCTTGAATATTTCCATATAATACGTTAAAGTATAAACATTTGGAATAAGTGTTCGTACATGTATGTATACTGTGACAGAAGAGGGTGGCGAATGTGACCAAGAAGAGAGTGAGAAATACTTATTTGAATACTTATGATCACACGGAGTAGGTGCACATTTTTACAAGAATTATTCCTGTATCTACAATCGTCCATACATTCACATTACTTTTGCTGTAGCTAGAAGTTTGTTTTTCTTTTGTATTGGCCTTTGTTAGGTCGAATACTCAATCTATGGCGGATTATTAGGTCTCTAAACTAATATTTACGTTATTGATGAATTTTTATTATACATTATCTCGCATGTGTTTTCCATTATGTTGCTCTGTCATTCCATATATTCTCTGTATTTGTTATCCTATTAAATCAAGTAACCAGAAATGGACTGGGATTTTGAAGGAAATAATTGTTTACTCACTTCGCATATATTTCTATTTCGTTTTGGAATGGAAAGAGAAATTGTGCCTATGAAAAAATGCTCTAATCTATTTCCTATCAACTATATCCCATGACGCTTTGTGCTTCGCAATAAGCTTCTGCACTCAATGACCTGGGTGTTTTACATGGATTATATTACACACACACAAAGTGCTCATACATACATTATATATATATATATATATATATATATATATATATATATATATATATAATAACAAACTTGGGAATGATGCCGTTTTTTAACGGTAGATGTTAAAAATTAATTCGTTAAAAATCTATATTTTTCCCTTTGTTATTTTTATATAAAAATGGCAGCTAATCTTATCTGTAGAATATTTCATTGTTCAGTTTAATACGTAATTGTGAAATGAATGCGAAAATTTAGCGTCCAGATATACATACAAAAAGGTGAGAAGAGTAAATTACCGCCATTTTATTTTGATTTTCGCGCATCCCCGCATTGTTCCTTTTGATTTTGTCGATTGCACAGTAGAGTAGGATAATTTGGGCACCATCTGTGAGAAAAAGGGCACCATGAAGCAATTCCCTCCGTCAAAAGTTTACAAGCAGATGCTGTACTGCTTGGTATTCGCGTGGGAAGCCCCAATACGAACATTTCAGAATGTTTGGGTGTCAATCTGAGGACAGTGTAGAGGATTCGAGGAGAGTTGAATGTGTCTAATGATGATTACGAAAGTACGGCAGCTAGGAAAAAGTGATCGTTCTCATAAGATCTCCCGAATTTTTGTGGGCCTGAGATTCAACACGGTGGCTAATATCAGTGCTGCCTAGGTAAAGAAGCTGGTTGATGGATGTTGAGCTCTCCAACATGTCACACAAGCAACCATGATATGATTGTAAGAAAATTTCTGCGAGCACATCACACATTACATCTGGCCACCTAACTCCTTACCCCACTACTTGATTATGTAGGGGGCGCAGCTGAGCGATAGACCAACTCTTTAACACTAAAAATGAACTGAAGGCAAGGATTATTGACACATTCACGAACTTAAAAAGGGAAACCGTTCAGAGGAATTGCAGGAGATTCCGAAGTCATCCAGAGGCCGTAATTGAAATCTACACTTTAGTATTTCAAGATATTTCCGTGTAATTTTGGTAGATATATCTGCTAAAATGTGATGTCAGTATTATGTCAACTGAAAAGTGTACTCACTACGTGGCAGTGTATGTGCATCCTTGATTGACTTTCCAAAGTGCGCTGCTTAAGTTTGGAAATGTGTGATTAACCGGGATGACTAATATATAATCAAAAACCTGTTAAATATCGCTAGACAATTGCGATCGTGTTTCAATCTGTCTCAAGTGATTGCCTGATGAGACGTATTGATAAGCGTCAAAACACGATCGTAATTGTGTAGCGATATTTAACATTGAATATCGCTTTAGTTTCAAGTTTAAAATCCTCCTCAACTCGAATTCATACATTACAATCCATTGCTAAATAACATAGAAAAGGTTTGCCTCATGCTACCGGCCTAGAAAGACCGATTCTTTCTACCATGCTTTATATTTAAAAGAGCCAGATTAGACAAAATTTGATTAGAGATTACAGATCTCCTCAAAAATCACTTCCCAGCCTTGATAGAGTTTAAAGACTGACGCATTGAGAAAATCATTTTAAATTCTAAAATCTCTTTAACCCATTACCTGCTATGAGCCTTATTTGGGGATCTGTTAAAATTAAACTCACTACATGTTATTCCTTGTATTTACAATGAATTGCTTACATACATTGCATTTTCAGTGGTATATTTTACAACACTTTGCCTTTAAAATTATTAGCCGTAACTAATCATAGAAGAATTTCTGTCATAATTTTACATTTCACGAGTAGAAAAATGATGACTAATTTGAAAAGTATTTTTGTATTATTTCTAATGAATGTTATGTTTTATATATTTGATGTTCTAGTTTCTATAACGTTTCAACAGCTATTCGAAGAAAATGTTAATATTGTATGTAATTTTACTTCCTAAGACACCTGTCTAGGCCAAAAATGCGCAATAAAAAATTGGCAATTAATGGGTTAAATGAAAAACAGCATTGAATGCCTGACGCTACTATGTCTACTTCCATGGCAAAGGTTTAGATGAACCATATTCTTTAGTTCCACCAGTTCAAATTTAAAACTATATTATTGGCACATAAATAATATCGACGATGCCTTTTTCTAAACTTTTTTTCCAAAGCCAAACTTCCAGCCAAATACACCAAGAACTGCCAATTTGTAGAAACAAACTTCATGGAAGCTTCTCTATATATTACGATATTAACCTCCTCCATTAAAACTATTAAATCCTTATCTATCCTCATTATCACCACTTATTGCTACCCCTTTCATTCATATCAATCACCTTATTTATCATCACTACCTTGGTAGTTCGTTGGCCTTGGATTAGTTGAAATATATTAATAGTTCTGTTCATTGCAGCGTAATCAGTATATCGGCAATCACGAGAGAAAAACTCAGGTTATGGGATAGGTTTTCAGTTTTGCCCGAAGTCTCCTGCTTTTTTTCTATTATGCTAAAAGTCGATACTGTGTTTAGCATAAAATTATCGCCTGCAATAAGGAAAATTCGTGTCAAAATATGGAACTGACATCGCTTCAAATAAACTTAAAATATATTAACTTCCTAGAAAATGAAACGGTGAACGCATACTGAATAGAAAATATTAATTATTTTTACGAGGCATATTAATAAATGAAACCTTTCTTACAAAGGATCCCAGCTAAATAATCTCATTTTTAAAAAATTTTTTTTTACAAATGTCCAAACCTATTACACAAATCTCCCTAAAATTGATATTTATTATAGTTCTTACATGCACTACCTAATTGTATGAGCCTTGTCCCATTAGTATGTAGTTGATATTTTTCTTTAGAACTTTAGATATTTTTAGCTCTTATTCATCATTTTGCCACTACCTCGTCTGGTTGGTGACCGGCTAACTCCCACTGTCCATTTTGATATACCGTGAGTTTGAGCTTTTCCACATTACGTTTACCATAAATTTTGGTTACCTCATTCTGGTTGTAATTGTAACTGTCTCTTCTGTTTCAATTTTCCTTGTTAATCGCTCCTGCCAAAGTTTTCTCAGCATCATTCTGTGGAACCGAAAACGAGTAATTCGCTTGGGTAAATAAAATAAGGCTATCATACAGTTTCTCTGCAAGAGAGTGATACGATTTATGTTGTACTCGAGTATCTATCATTCAGGTTTTCCTCTTCCCGTTAGGAGTAGATGCAGTAGTTAAGCGGGATCTATTTTTCTCATAACATTGTCGTAACACTGAACTGGTAACACAGGAGAAAAGGCTTTTTACCTAATATTTTTCAAAGCGATACTTGAATACTATTCAATTTCTGAAATGAAAAAAAAAAATTGCTAATATAACGTATGTTTACATGAAAATATTCGCTCCGCCTGACATTAATAACTTCAACAGATATCAATGTAAGTTTTCAAGATGAAAACTTCTACCCGCGTAGCTACGAAGAAACCAGCTTGTTCTGTACAGATACAACATACAAATGACAGCATTTTGTTTATATCACGAATTTTGAAATTCCGAATTCATAGACATATCACAAGTTTTAAAATTTCAAATGGATCTATAAGCATATAATGAATAAATGGAAATGTTTAATATTTTCAGTGTTTGAAAATGTAACGATGCAGAAAGGTGGAAATAATATTATTGGCAGGTGTAACCAAACTATGAAGAAATACTCTCACGATTCACCCGGACAACGAAGAAAGTCACACGAGGACTAATTGAGGACAATCTGTCATCTCCATTGATTGAATTGAGGAGAGTGTTATACATACAGAATCTGTGTTTGTCAGGCTATAAAAGTTATGGTCCTTGGGTCCGTAGCTTGAATCAAATGGCACAGCATTTGGAAACAATCACCTTCATTCTTAAATGACATCTGTTAGCGCATTGGATTAAAATAGTAACACTATATATATATATATATATATATATATACACACACAAAGACCAATGCTTTCATCTGTTTTTCATTAACGATGGATAAATAGCTTATAGAAGCAGTCGAGCAGCTATTCTCTGAAACCAGCTTCATTTAGAAAGCGGTCACTCAGGTTTTATACGAGATAATTTGAGCGTTAGAGGTAGGTAAAGGATTACAAAATACTTGAGGTTAGAGGTGGCGTCAGGCCTAATGAAGAAGGTAAACATTATTCAGAAAGAATTATTTTCTGCACAATAATTAAGCATAGTTCTGTACAGAAGGTGGCCAGAAATCGCTTGTCTGTTTAATTTATTTCCAATGAAATTTCGTGTCGCATTCATAAGAGGCAACTATTCATTCTGGGATGTAATTTACCTGCAAATGTAATCAATAGAAAGATAGCCGGGATGTACGCAGATTGTTCCATATGAAATACAAAACTTATAAGTGTGTTACAGTGAATTGAAATAAATTTGTGACCGAGCAAAATCAACGAATGTCATTGTGGGTGTTGAAAATAGATTATGGAAAAATTTACAACGTACGTTACGTTCGGGAAGTAACAAAAAAAAATGAACAAGGTTTGACCAAAGCCGCCTCAGAGAAACTCCATAAACTAAAACGTTCGGAAGCTAGGACGTAGACGTAATTCACCGTATGCGAAAATTAAGAGCGTACTGTGCTTCATCTACCAGATCATGTAATCTCTCTTGCAAAAATGTAACCAAGATCCACACAGCATCGTTAGTGTATAAATAAATGTTTATAATTATGCGTGTGAAGAAGCCCGCATACGTCAAACTGACCTCCTACCACAAGGGTAGCTAACCACCATAGAAGACAAACATACTTGGAAACGAGCAACCTAATATTATAAAATATATAATTCTACAAAAATAGACATCAAAATGCCAAAGACATTGGAATCTTGTCTGGAAACAATATTTCTTAAATATTTATTTAAATATTATGGGAAAATGTTTTACGGGATGCTTTTAATTCATTATTGCAAACGCTAACTAATTTAATGGCAGATATGAACTTTTTTTCATTTGAATTATCTGCCCTTGTTAATGCCTGCGATATGACAAGAAAATTTGAAGGGATATTTTTCCGTGCTGTTGCTCTTCAGAAGGTAAATGACCATCATTCTCCACAGAGTCAGTTTTTTTTTTCTTTTAAATATCTGAGTTACAATAGCATATAGGAATTTTTTTTGCATACGTTGCTTATTTCACAGTTTTTAATTTAACGTTTACATTCGCTAAGATTACGCTAATGTTTAATAGGTAGCTTAAGGAAAAAGAGATAGATTTATGCCCTACCAAGTCAACGCAGAATCTCTGATTAGAACTCAGATTAACCGATTTCCCTTTCTGCGTCGATAAGCATGACGCTATCCGTACTAAATGTATTAACTAAAAATCCCTTAACTTTCAGTTTCTTTTTTTAGGATTTGAAATGAATTCTGAACTATTTTCAGTGCATTACTAATAAGAGACACTGTTTTCAAATAAATATTTACTAACGAGTCAATTATCTCATATCGTGGCTCTCATTTTTCATGGCCGCCTTTATCCACACTAATAGTTGACTATGTATTTTTGTGTAAATATTATACAAACACGTTATTTTCCTTTGTAATTGAAAGTGTATTAAGAATATACAAAAATCGTCGTCTGCCTTTTCATATTTCTCTTATCTCTTTATATAAGGAATATTATCTCACATTTTTTAAGACTTCGCGTCCCGATCAACATTTTTTAAGACTTTTTTAAGACGTCCCCGATCAACATTTTTAAGACTTCGCGTCCCGATCAACATTTTTTTCGCGTCCCGAAGACTTCGCGTCCTGATCAACATTTTTTAAGACTTCGCCCCAACATTTTTTAAGATCAACATTTTTTTAAGACTTCAACATTTTTAAGACGTCCTGATCAACATTTTTAAGACTTCGCGTCCCGATCAACATTTTTAAGACTTCGCGTCCCGATCAACATTTTTTAAGACTTCGCGTCCCGATCAACATTTTTAAGACTTCGCGTCCCGATCGCGTCCCGATCAACATTTTTAAGACTTCGCGTCCCGCGTCCCGATCAACATTTTTAAGACTTCGCGTCAACATTTTTAAGACTTCGCGTCCCGATCAACATTTTTAAGACTTCAACGTCCTGATCAACATTTTTAAGACTTCGCGTCCCGATCAACATTTTTAAGACTTCGCGTCCTGATCAACATTTTTAAGACTTCGCGTCCAACATTTTTTATCAATCATTTTTTAAGACTTCGCGTCCCGATCAAACATTTTTAAGACTTCGCGTCCGTCCCGATCAACATTTTTAAGACTTCGCGTCCTGATCAACATTTTTAAGACTTCGCGTCCCGATCAACATTTTTAAGAGAACTTTTTAAGCGTCCTGATCAACATTTTTAAGACTTCGCGTCCCGATCAACATTTTTAAGACTTTAAGCGTCGCGTCCTGATCAACATTTTTAAGACTTCGCGTCCCGATCAACATTTTTAAAGACTTCGCGTCCCGATCAACATTTTTTAAGACTTCGCGTCCCGAAACATTTTTTAAGACTTCGCGTCCTGATCAACATTTTTAAGACTTCGCGTCCCGATCAACATTTTTAAGACTTCGCGTCCCGATCAACATTTTTAAGACTTCGCGTCCCGATCAACATTTTTAAGACTTCGCGTCCCGATCAACATTTTTTAAGACTTCGCGTCCCGATCAACATTTTTTAAGACTTCGCGTCCCGATCAACATTTTTTAAGACTTCGCGTCCCGATCAACATTTTTTAAGACTTCGCGTCCCGATCAACATTTTTTAAGACTTCGCGTCCCGATCAACATTTTTAAGACTTCGCGTCCCGATCAACATTTTTTAAGACTTTTTAAGACTTCGCGTCCCGATCAACATTTTTAAGACTTCGCGTCCCGATCAACATTTTTTTAAGACTTCGCGTCCCGATCAACATTTTTTAAGACTTCGCGTCCCGAAATTTTTTTTCTTTAAATGTTTTCTTGCCTTTCTCTTGTTTTCCAACTACCAAATCCTGTCTGATTTTTTTTAATTCTTCTAAATGCCCACTTATGTATTTTTAGATATTTATCTCGTATAAGTAATCATTTCGTTTTATTCTGGCTTATTTTCGCCGCTACTCACACAAAGCACTGTTTTTTCCGTTCCTTCTTTCGTTTTATTTACCATATTTTTGACTAATTCATAGTTTATCTACTTTTTTTTTCAGTCAAAGTACAAGATGTTCTTTTTTAACTGGGTATGACGGAGATTGATCATATACAACAATCTAATCGTAGTAATACAACATATGTAAATGCGGTCAAAGACGAAGACTTATCGTTAATACCTCAGGAGAAACCATCGCAAATATAGCAATATTAATTGAATTTCTCTCGTTTCTTTTTTCAGTCATTTCCACTTTATCCATCCTATGTTTGCCATAGCAATTATGTCAAATATTCCGACGAGCTACATTTCCTATTCCCACAAATTTTTATCTTCGCAGATAAGACCCGGCATGCCACATCTTCATTCTCGTTCCACTGTGATAGGTGGTTCTACAGAAGTACTAATTTGTCGAACATCCTCGAAGTGTTTTCACAATCACTACAATCTCAATCTCTTCCTGTGCACCAAACTCTCTCAAACATAACTTTATAAAATACACTTATCCTCATCTCTTAAACTCAAATATCAGTTAGTAGCCCTCTACCTTGAGTGGATCTTGGGCATTATTTCAGGTGAACATTAGCAAAAAAAGAAAAAAAATGTATAGATTTTACTACTTCTGAAAAACGAGTCCTAAGTCTATGCCCATCACTTTACGCTTCATACATGTGTTAGGCTGGTATTTTGAAATCGTTAAAAAGGACCCATACTTAAAATTACTTTCATTTTTCTTCATAAATACAACAGTTTGGTTTTACTAAACCGAATTCTTTCGAGAAGCTCACTACTTTTACGTTAATATATTATTGCTTCTAACGTGGAGGCGAATTACAGGGCTACCCAAACTTTGTGACAAACAGCCTGAACAAGTACTGCTCTCCAAGAGCAAATTTAAATGCAATGTACAGTAGGCAGTTTATTTCATTCAATGTGCCTTTTTCTATATTAGCCATTACTTTTATTTTGTCAGTATATATATATATATATATATATATATATATATATGTGTACAAATATTCACTCCTCTCTAATGTACAGAGCAATCGTTTTGACCACACTGTTGTAAGACTCCAAATAGTGGACCCCATTTACGTCCCGTATCAATTAGCTGGAGGTCTTCCACAAAAGTATTCTCCGAGTGATCTGTGGTTATACTTTTGACGATAGGCTGTACAATGTTGAGCTCGCAAGACGCAGCATTTGCGGAATTGGAACTTTGCTGATGCAGTCAAAACTTCGTTGGATTGATCATGTTGCAAGGACGACAGAATACCTAACTATTCATGTATAGCCAGCATCGACTTTGGACTAAAGACAGTTGAACGGCCGTGGTTCAGGTATAAAGACAAGGTAAAGAGTAACCACAGCTGTCAGTGTTTCTTCGAGTGAGTTGCTCTGGAAAGAAATAACTTGAAGTATTTTTACGAGAGCGGTAGCAGAAATTTCGAAATCAGTCGTATAGACCGGCTAAGAGATATGACGTCAAAAAGCGTCTCAAATATTTTGGGGGATATGTCCAGAGATCCTCGCTGTTGCACAATATGTTGACTTGTATGCAGTTCACTAGCGGTACTGAAGTGGCTCAAAAAAAAAAAAAAAAAAAAAAAATCCTCATACTTCGAAATCGACGGGAGGATCCATTATATATATATATATATATATATATATATATATATATATATGTGTGTGTGTGTGTAATATCCACTCCTCTTCCATTAACATGCGAGTCTTCATGATGTTTAAATATAATACATTAATTTCCTTCCTTTGTTAGAAAATTAAATTATTCTCTTTTCAAGACAATGTTTTTGAAAAAATCCATATAACACACACACTCTACCTTAATATTTTATTTTCTCCTGTTTCTTTAACTTTTGTATTCTTTTGCTATTTCTGGCTGCCCTTTAGCGACATAATGACGTTTCGACTCCTCTTTTCGGTGAAGTGTTCCTCTTGTCCGTAGATAATAATCTGATATATACCATTTAGTGTAAATTATTTTCTTTTGGAATAATTATTTTCTAATGAACTTAATCACGTTTCCATTTTCTTTCATTCAGTTTGTACGCAAGTCAGTTTATAGTGGATAATTTCTTGCTATTAGTAATACACTGCGCGGAAAGCTTACAGATATATAAAATGGAATGAGTAAGCCGAGTTTAAAGTCCTCTTTAGACTTTAAAGTTTGCTTTATCAAGAAGACTTTAGAGTTACACTAAATCCTTTATCCCCCTCTTCGCAACGGAGATTATGTCTATTGGGTGTCATTTTATAACGAGGAAAACTGAATTCAAAACCATGGAACAATTAACATAATCACTCCGCTATACTCCCAAAGAAGTTAGGTCAATATATAGATAAAGAAACCGAATCTTTAGCCAGGTATGATAGGCTGGAGGCTTTTTTCAGTGCATTTCACATAACGATTTGGTTTCTTCGTTTTCCTAATGAAATTAAGAAGTCTGTATATGCTCTCAGTAATCTGCTGCTGTACGAAAACTTCGAAATGTTACCCAGATTACCAATTCTTGGCGTTATATTTTAAATTGTTTAAATTACGTTCTAACGTGCAAATTTTTAAATATCTTTCGGTTTCTTTCTCCGGTGAATTTGCAATTCGGCAAATTCTTATTGAACGATTTACAATTTGATATGCTATGGTGAGAGTGTATTTTCTTCGAATGCATATATTATTAAAAAATAATTATACTAAATTTATTATTCAACAATTGCCTTCCATTAATTATAACTGATCGCTCTCATCGAGAATCTTGCGAAATCATGGCATCTAAATATTAATCCATTCGACTTTGTAATTAAGACGACTCGTGGAATGCTGTTACATTTTGTACTTGCCTCTTTTCTTCGAATCTATAATTCTTCAAATCATTTGCTTTGGTTTGTGATGCTGATCAACACCATTAACATATTTTACTTTTTCAAACTACGCTCGAGCATCTTGGTTCCAACAGTTGAAAGATTTTCACATTGTTTTTGAATAGTAATTTTAGATTATAAACATGTCTTTTTTTGCGGGGAATAATTTATTTGTACCCTAATTTACACGAGCGCAAGAATCTGAATTTATTTAAGCGGAAGGTGCATCGAGTATTCCCGAAAATACTACGAGCCGTAAATCTCCTAACGCTGCAATACTCCTCCGGAAGTTATCACATACATCTGGTATTATTACTAGTACAACTATTAATAATATTATTGTTACTAATATTTATGGTAATAAAATATTTTTGTTTATTACGAATCATTACCGGAGTCATGTGCTTGCTGTTTGCACAAATTATGTCAAGTAATTTTTAAAATGCACTGTGACATTTCGTTAGATTAATAATTAACTCCAGCGGTAACCCTTTTTTTAACAGAGTACCATTTTTTAAAAGAGTACCATTTTTTAGCAGAGTCCATTTTTGGATCACTTTTAAACAAAATCTGACAGTTTCGTTTTGTGTTTTTGTCATGTGTTATTTAGTTATATCCAATATGTCATTTATTATGGGAATAAAAGACATCACAGTCTACTTTCAAATTCCTTATTTTCTCATTCAGTAATATAGATGTGATACCTCAGCCATATCTATAGAAATACATTTTACTTGTGGTCTGTAATACTCTGTTGCTTAATTAGTATTATTAGTTATATGTAGTGTTACTCGTTATCAACTGACTTCCCGTTTCCACTTCTGATCTTTTCACATCTTAATTATGTTTGCTTTCTAATTTTTCACACCCACTAACCTTTTGGGTCGTAGCAGTTTTACTGTTTTCCTTGGGGTAAATTCGATATGCGAAATCTGCAAACAATTAAGGGCAATGATACTCGCTATCTTGTTATCTATTAGGATATTAGTATCCTGCCGCCCTCAGCGCAGTTTTCATGCATTCAACAGGAGATATTGCTTTTAATTACTTTCAGAAACACTTCCTGTATTTTTTGTTCTGAATCGTTTCCTTTTCAAGATTTTTGAACTAGGCAAAGTACTTCACTAGTATCTATTCACTGTTTACCACGTATCAGACAAAATGTTCACTTGCTACAAACAAGGGCGATAAGTCTACGTCCTTTATTTTGTCCGAAGTGTATGAACTTATAAACTGATTTTTTTATACAGGGCACCACTCCAAATGTCGTGTTCGTGTCATTATTTTCAGAGTTTGTAGCGACATTGTCCACTCAATCTCATCTCCATTATCTTAATTATACATCCCAGTTACTTACGGCAATTAAAAGATTGAGGGCTTGCAAGTATATGTTCATTATTATTAGGCTGAGTTATAAGAAGTTTCGTCCAACACCACAAATTGCTACAAAACCAAAACATTAGCATGAAAACTTGCGCCATGTTAAATAGTCGAGTCAAATCGAGACATTGATATGGAGGTCAAGCATGGTGGTAAAATATTTCAGAAACATCTAAACGCTCAACTCTATATTTTCTCAGATTAATGGTTAAAAAGGACTGATCAAATGAAGCCTTTCGGTGGAAAATATGTTTATTCGAGACTTTTTGAACTGACGCTACTGTATCACAAAGAATTTTAGCAGATAAGACCAACGACGTCAGTTGATACCATTCAACATTACCAACAGCTAAAATGGATAGCACATGTAACTAAGATCAAATTAAAATCAAGCTTTTGACATTCCACTCTACTTTAAATAAAAACGCTAGAAAATAATTCCCCGTCAATATGTGAAAGAGCGATAAAAGCTACTGAACCTGATAAAATATTTTTTCTGGAAAATGGATTTAAGGGAAAGATTTCATAAATTTCACCCGACAGCTGTGCTGGCTGCTCGGTTAATGAAAATCGAATGTTCCATTTAAAGAAAGTAAGTAACTCATTTCATACGCAATGTATAAATGGATTCATAATTCTTAGAGACCATTTGCTAGTATTCTTTGCGGATAGAATCAGTCTTATATCAAATACTGCGTGTTATGTGCGTGAGCTATTACGTAGTTGGCGCTAAATATCATTCAAATTTTACGTATTATATGGAACTATTATTTTATACATTCTTGACTCTTTCATCTCTTTGGTTCAAGGACGTATCTAAATTTACGTGGTGAATTTTTTTTTTTTTTTTTTTAAGAAAATTACACCTCGTCTATATCGGTGACCCCTTTCATATTAACGTAGTTCAGCTCATTCCGACATGTTTTCCTTTAAGAACATCAGAACGGATTTGTTTTTAGTTTTCAAATTGTGCCTATTAGACTTTATGACACTCGCTGTTACAAGAAAAGTTCTAATTTTAATTTTGATTCCGTTTATGCTTTTATGTTAATATATTGCAATTTGCTAGAAACAAATGGTAAATTTGGTTCTTAACTTCACTAATGTTAAAGTGTTTCGCTTATTACTCCAGGATATTTCACGTCATTGAGTAAATGTTACCGCTTTTCAATCAATGATTCATTTTCTGTTATCTCGGTGAACTCCCATAATAACTGATTCATTTCATCATGAAACGTTTGACAAGTACGTATGATTATCGGTCGTCTTCTATAAATTTCAAGCATCTTCATTAAAAAGATGATTTTTTTTTTATTGATTATCGTTTCCGATTACATATACTTTAATACCCTCTCAGTATCCTACCAAAGCAAGACGATGGACGATCTCATTTTTTATTCGAATATCTAATTCATGCAATCTGGGATCAAGGAATTATTACCACGATATCAATTAAATGGAATTCATTTTCTTGACAAATTTAAAGAGTAGTAAGTTCTGTTTGACAGATTTGATTAATTTTGTATTTTCTCTGGTGAAGTGTTTATACCTCACATCTCTATATTAATCATGTGTACTGCCCCTTCCGAAGGTGAACAACCATGGCTTTACGCAACTTACTGTCCTCTGTTTCCCTTAACAAGGATTGTCTTCTTGCTCTTAATATTTTTTCGCTCCTACTTTCATCTATTTATACAAATTGGTTAGGCTGTTTATTCACAGATTCTCTCTATCTTTCCTTCTATATGAATTCCCACAAGTCCCTTTCCTAATTATTAGTCCGAGGATTTTCAGTTTCTTCCTGATTCTAATCAGAAACATAAGTTTAGTTTTCATTCTCCTTAAAATTTCGTTATTGCTCACATGTTTAGTCCATTGTATTCTCAGCTTCCTTCTGTACAGGCAGATTTGTCGCTTCATGTCTATTTCTGCTGTGGGAAGATGAAGCTATCTTTGTTTTCCACTGCACCATCGCATTTTCTATCTTACGGTAAAACACAAGTCACTGCAATTTTTGCACTTGCTTGATCTTTGTATCTCCCATTTCTAATTCACACGTTGGATTGTACCTTTTACTAGCAATAATATACATTATCTTCTTACAATTCAAGTTTAGTCATTTCTTCTCGCTTTCCATTACTATATTCTATAACTGTAGTTTCCATTCTGTCCCTAGGAAATCTCTTCTGCATATCTTGTGCCATACATGATACACGCTTACGCAATCACCTATTCTTCGATAGGTAACTAACGAGTCAGATGTTTCCCGCAGTAGGTTGCCATTTCTTTCTTCGGTAGACCAGAAAACCCGGTCTGTTCTGCTACTTTCCAATAGCTGGGGAATGGAGAATAGGATTCATATCTTTACCAAGGATATTAGCACGTAAGTGAATGTAGTGGATTCGACTGGAATTCGAACTCGGTTCCACGCTGCTATTCATTTCTCCTCGATTTATATTTACTGAATTCAGTTGTAAATAATCGATCTCCCTATGAATTTAATAGTCCCCACAATATTTGTTAACCCATTCAATGTGGTATCTTATTTTGTCACAGCTCCAAGTTAAATTCTTTACTATTTAAAATAGGTATTACCATGACATGTCTATATTTATTTTCAAATTTCTAGTTATCCTGGTGTTTTCAATTTTCCTAAGTTCACCTGATGTTTCCTTGACAATTGCTACATAGGATTTAAAACCTATTAATTTTTACAATGATTTTCCTCTATGTGCAATCTCCATTCAGGTCGCTGGCCATCTTGGATATCACATTTATTCGGTCCTTTGTACCTCTTAATAAATTCTATTTTCGTTATCTCACCTAAAACTTGCTCAGTCACCATTTTACTCAATTTCGCTAGATCGGATATACGCTGTTTCCTGTCCGTCTTGACTTCGATCTGTCCTTTGAGCATCATAATTTCCAAAATCTTTAATCATTATGCGCCATATCTTTTTCTAATGTTAGGTATAATCGTGTTTACATTATCTATACCTCCATGATATTCTGATCATCTTTGTGTAATTATATATCTGTTGCTTCGATATCTTCACTGGCGAGGAGATTGTCCAACATACATTACTATACAAGTAGACTGAACGTAACTGTTCAGTACTCGTTTTTGTCGTAAATTAGATTTAATTTATTATTATGAGTTTACGTCAGCTAAATTAAAAGAACGGAGATGACTCTGGAAATAATAGCACTTTTCGGCTGCGAATAGGCACGAAAACTTTATTCCCGACTAAGCCAGACATATTCACAAGCGTTGCAGGCAAATGTCCGTGTTATGCACGTCAATACGAAAACCGAGGAAATAACGTTAAGATGCATTGAGAAAGATATGATTAAATTACATTCTTTCATAAGACAGCATGTGTTGTAATCTATTACTTTCCGCTTTCTGTTACGGAAGCCAGTGATCTAAGGATATTAAGCTTGTAACAGGAATAACTACCCGGGATTATTCGATAGAATATTGAGTTGAGTAGAGTGCAAATCATTCTCTATGCAATAATTTCCGGGCCGTGAAAAAATAATCGATCCCTGGTGTTTCGTTATATTCTTCACCGGTCCTCAAAATCCAATTCCTATTTTCTTTTGACTGTTATATATTTGAGAATAGAGAATTCTATCACGCATATTGGACAAACACACACACTTATATATCTGAATGTAAATATACCCATGCACAGGCATGGCGTGATATATATATATATATATATATATATATATATGTGTGTGTGTCAATTATTAGGGTCTGTGCTTGGTTACGTATATACGAAAATATTACTATCTTTGATTCAAATACAATTATTCGTCCAATAACACTTTAATCGCATTCATCAACAAATATATATATATATATATACATACACACAATACGAATAAAAGATAGAGAGCAAGTAATAGATAAGTATAGACATAGCCAAACACAAATACTAACATTGAGACACACACACCATATGTCTCCACATATAGGATAAGGACAACAGGTTATATATATATATATATATATATATACACACACACACAAAATATATTTATAAGATATAGTATATGAAAGCGTTTAAAGTTCATATATATATATATATATATATATATATATATATATATATATATATATATACGTGTGTGTGTGTGTAGGAGAGAGCCAGTCTGCCTAACATACACAGGAGAGAGAGAGAGAGAGAAAAAACGCGTGACAGATTATATAAGAGACAGCTAGAGAGTATGAGACATAAAAGAGAGGTATTATGAGATATAGACAGTGCTATACCTACACTTATGATGGGTGATTAAATCAAGTTCACTACACTAAAATCCCTTTCTTTTAGAAATACATTATCTAATCATTTGGTTAGTATTATTCATACATCACATTGTTGCGTACATTTTACAGGTAAAATTCATTGTAATTTCCTCATTATATTGTTGCTTCATACGTATTATTTTCATCAAATGTAATAATGAATTACTCAAATAAATGTTTGTTATAATAACGGAGATTATCGAGTATTTCAGAGCAACGGATGGATAGTGTATCATTTAGACTATCTCTGCCTGAATGAAGCATGATTTTTCAAATGAAATTTTGCGAAAATGCATGTAGCGTACTGGCCGGAAGTCGTACTTCATTCCACTATTTCTCTTACCGAATCACAGGCCATTAAACTCGGCGGCCTTTTCCCGAACATACAACAATGACATCAGATAAAACTTCGTGAAAGGTAAATTTTGAATAGCTTCATTATTTAAACTTACGAGATTTAATATTAAAACCTCCAAGCAAATTCTGATCATTTGACAAGATAAGCGAAGAGAAATTGTTTACACGGAAAGAAAAGACACTTCTTGACATTAGAGCATAAAATATTCATTACCATCATTAATTTAAAACAATACGACTGAAAACAAACTAAATATTTCCGTGTTTTTAAAAAGCATTTATCTGAATATATATTAGTTCTTTCAAAAGTATTTATTTTGCTTACGTATCACATGGAATCTGAGGGACACACTTCAATCATATTCGCTGCCTCGTCAGTCATTTATCGAACGATACATGATCGGCTAAGAGTATCACGCATGGCATATAATTGACTGGCTGAATTTATGGCTATAATTTATTTTCCTCGCTATAAAGCTATAGTTTTGTAAAGAAAAAAAATTGTTTGAATTCCTGAAATAAGCCTCTGTTGAGTTGCATTTGTGGCTAATTCTGATGAATAGTCATGTTTTAGTATTCATTTTGTTTTACAGCATATCGACCTAAATGGGTTATTTAATGCTGACAACATTTTTCATTGATGGTACTATTTTTCCTTCAAATTTGTATTGCTAGTAAAAGTTTTTTTCAAAAAAAGTATTGCTGGTAATAGTTAACTATTTGCCCATAGCTGGGACCCTAACAGGTGCTACCACCCCGGGTCAGGGTGGACCTGGAAACACCAGCAATTAAGAGGTGGTTCCACGATCCTCAAAACCTGATTAGAGGCCTTGTTGCTGGATGTAGTTTGTCTTACCCAGGACATGGATATAGTTTAACGTCTCATCCTGGACGAGTTTTAGTATTCCTTTTATAATCGCATTTTGTTGGTTTTAACGTGCAACCTTTCTCGACTGCCTGAGAATTTTCCTGTAATGTTGATGCTTGTTCAGACATTCCATGAGATTGATTTTTTTTTTTACATATATAGAATTAACAGTGTTTGAAACCTTGTCAGAAAAAAATATCAGATTCAATATTCCTAGATTATGTATACTTATTTAAAATGCTAGATAAATTACTTTTCTTCCTGGGGAGCGGTATTAGAATAGCCCGTAACATTTATGGGGAACAAGCGGCCTGCATTTACATTTAAAACAGATTAAGCAAGTGCACAAAAATATAGAGAATTACGGCAATGGTGCATTTACCTATACCGTGTAAATGTCCTAACTGTATTAAAAGTCCTACCAGGACATGCTGATGACATTTTGATGACGGAATAATAAAAAGAATTCCGCAAAGAGAAATCGAAAGAAAAAAACAAACAAACATCAATTAAAAACAATTACACAATGGGTGAGATATAGCTTAATCGGAGATATTTGAATTGGATTTAACATAAGGCAAATACAGAAATTTAACCGTCTTTGTGATGTGGCAGACAAGAAAATCAAGGATACAAAGATTATATTGTAGATCAAGAAATGACGAAATATACCTTCAAGAAAGCAAGCAGTTTATTAAGACAAAAGAATTTTTCCTCAGATTGAAATAAAGTCTGTTGTATATCCTGCTGTATGGAAGTAAAACCTCGACAGTCCCTTAATGGATACAGATTAAACACAAAGCAACAGATGTGCTTTTAGAAGTTCTTAAATGGGGAAAATTTCGCATCGTAAATACGTTTCATCATTTATGACTTAAAACAGAAATGCGTTTTAATATAAAAACCTCCGTAGAATCTGATATTTGATAAGATAAACGAAGGGAAATTACTGTTGTATATATCCCTGAACAGAAGTGGAATCTCGAAAGTTCCTTACTGGATAAGGGGTACAAAGGTCGACATAGATATGCTTTTATCGAACAGCCGCAAATCACATAAGAAACGATTAATATATATATATATATATATATATATATATAAATAAAATAGAAACAAGGTTAATAATTACACAAAATTAGTTTATGAGGTAAGAAAACGTGGAAAACATAACACTCACAGGACATACAGAAGGATGTAGTGCCAGATGACAATTGCTTTTCTTATGTGGGTGGAGGGAATGGATGAGAGTGGAGAAAATGTGTATTGGACAGTGTCAAACCTTACGTAGAAAATTCCTGCCCATTGTTACACTAAGCGTTATGCTAACACGTGTCATTAAGAAACGCACACACAATAAAATGAGTATGGCTACATAAAGATGGCACATTCTCATACAGTATTACCAACACATACTATTTTGATGTTTAGTCTGAAACGTGTTAATATTCTAAACCAAATATGAATGTTATTTTTTCTGGTTGATTGTTAAACAATCAAAATGGATAAGCTGTATGATTTAAGAGCGAACATGACAATATTGGAATAAATTATTACTTTGAAAGATACGAAGTGGAGATTTGAAAATCAACCTACTACAGAAATTAAGTATCTGTGAAAAATATTAGCAGACGAGGGAAAATGCGCCATTTACATCCAAATTTGTATTTTATAACAAAACGTACATTCTAAAAGCAAAACAAAGTATCGAAAAACTAAAACATTTTAGTAGAAACAAGAAAAGACAATAAAAGTAAACAGACGAGAAAAGCGAGTAATTTACCTAAAGATATTGTGTAAATCCATAGCAGAGAATGGAGTGGGAAAAAAAAAGAAAATGACAAAAGTAGCTAAGCATTACAAACGATAGGAATGTGGGTGAAACGAGGATGGAAGGAACAGGGCGGACGAGAGAATATTTAATTTGTAAAAAACTCGTGACAACCCATAAAAGACTGCGTAAATACGTTTTTTTCTGCATAGGCTCCACGCATACATCCACTTTAACCAAGATGAAACGAATGTGACACAGAGGCCATGAGGTGGGCAAATGAGTATTCTGTGCAGAAAAGGTTTAAGCGAACAACTGAATATATGAAGTTATGGAAACTGATTCTGTAATTGCAGAGAACGTGATAATGTTTGTGTTTTCCTAGGCATGGCTAAGTCCAAGAACGGAGAGATAATTTTATCTTTACCTTGAAGACGTAAGACAATTAACATAGGTACCTCCACGAGATCGCTAAAAAAAGAGCATAGCATGATGAAAAAGACGCCAGACTTGACGAAAACAAAATTTTATCGTCTAAATGTTTGTTATTATTAAGAGGAACGGTCAAAGTATTTTTGGGGTATTTTTTTTTCCATTTTTGAATCGTTCCTAGCACGTCCGAAATTTTCGTTAAAAATCTAGTTTTTTTTTGAGTCAGCAAAATTGACTATTTTTTTCCATTTTAAAAAAAAACTGGAAATCTGACTTTGAAATTTTTTTAAATATCAATTATCATTTTTTCAAAACTTATTTTAAGAAAATCATAAATTATAATGTTTATTTAAAATATTTTGAACCAAACTTAACTTAGCTTTTGTGCCAAAAAGATGTAATTTGAAAATAAACAAAGCAGGTCATAAACTTTCGCGTCTCTTGACATGTGATGAATGATATATTTACGAATTCCATGAGGCTAATTTGTTCTACGGAAGGAGAAAAGTGAAATAATTTACATTTACGTGAACAAATTATTTACCCCGTTATTTTTAACGAAAACTTTCAGCGGTCTAATTTTTTTTTTTTTTCTACTTAGCTTTCACCTTTACGTTTATGATGCTTTATGGAAAATATATTGTAGAGAAATTAAAATAAAACTGTTAAGAGTGACATTAAATTTCATATTTCTTAAGAAAGGTATCTAATTAATTTATAGATACCTTATGAAATTTTATCAGAATTGTACATAAAATACTATAATTTTATGTACATTTATTACATTCTACTGTTATTTGTATTTGCATTCATTTTATTATTAATTTTGATATTTAATTTATGGAAAAATGTAACAGATTAATATAAAGATAATATCATATAAATTTCATAAGATGATACTGATACTTGTAGGTACCCTTCTCAGTTGAAATTGAAAAATCAAATTAACTTCTCCACACGTGTTTCGCAAAAGTAAAGGCCTTAACAGCGGAGAACAATGCTTAACTCAAATAACGCAACTTAATTATATTCTGGTTGGTCTTCCGTATTTTATAATTACAGCTCGATTATAAGCACAAAATTACATTTCTTAATTACTGGGTATCTTCTGATTAGTCAAAATGATACAATTTACAACGCGCTAAAAAAAAAAGATCTATCTCATAAGGACACTTATGAAAGCCGATGCGGCTTTCAACTAATTTTATAATATTTTAACAACTTAAAATGTAAAATCTATTATAATTAATGAAATAACACATAATTGTATTAAAAATTCATTTTTCATCGAAAAATTTTTTTTGCTTTCAGAAAATATTGTCCATATTCATAAAAACAACTAAAAGCAAATAAAAGCATTTGAAATTAAATAATATATTTGTTTTATTGAGTTTTGTATGTTACAATTCAGAGCTGATTTTCAGGTACTGCGTATCCAATTAAAAAAAAAAAAAAAAAAACATGATTTGCATTCCTCAAAGCCCTGTGCTTTTAATAATTGTAATCACTAAAACCGATGCGATCGAATTTCTAGCGTTTTCATAAAATTAGTTATGGGGGGTAATAAATATTTTTAAAAAAATATTTCTACCATGACTTTCATAAAAAAACATTTATAATTTCGATCATCTGTGAATAGTTCCTGAAAGTTTCATTAACATCCGATAATTATTTCTATTTTTGCACGATTTTTCAAATTAATGTGTCATACCAAAAAAAAACGTGCTAAAAATTGTCTATGTTATTTACTAGTTCCGCTGATACAAATAGAAAAAAGGTTTTTTTTTAATCAAAATTTAGAATTTTCTAAAAAAGGAAATTTTTTAAAATAATTAAAAAAACTTTGGTCTTTCCTCTTAATAATAACATAAGCATTTAGACAATAAAATTTTAGTTTTCGGCAAGGTTGGCGTCTTTTTCATCAAGCTATGCTCTTTTTTTAGCGATTTCGTGGAGGTACCTAAATTAACATTAATGGTTAGAATAAACTACGCTCTAGCAGAATCGATTTGAAAGTTATATTTGTCAAAGACAGTTGGTCCGACCTGAGAGAGGGCTAAGTTAGAATGCCGTGATAGAAGGATGAAGAAGGTTGATTTAAGCTGGCTGAGTGGAGTAGTGGTGTGTTATGTAAAGAGGTTTGGAATTAGGGGAGGAGCAATCCCTATTACTAACTAAGCTAAAACTAACTAAACTTTCTAAAGAAGCAACTTTCCAAAATTCTAGTTAGAAATCAGAAATACGGAGTAAGAATCCTTATTAGAATTAATGAAAAATTAAAGAATCAAAAGAACTCTAAAATCCCTTCGGCCCCACGCCAATTTGTGGCCGAAGTGTATAGCAGATAACTTTGGGAGCTCGCAGACTCCGGTTGATAACCTCTGTATAAAGTGCCTCTGGAATCCACGTCAGAGACTACCAGGTTTCCTAATTCCGGAAAACTGCGAACCCAAATTATTAGGACAGTCAGGGTCACTACAGTGATTGATGCGAGAAGAGTGGATTTTTGTTGCAGCAAGACTATATAAACCAACTGAAGTTAAACAACACGAGTCTTTCTTTTCTGTGTTTTTTTTTTTATTTTGTGAAGATATTTCTTAAATGACCAAACTCCACGGCTTGAACCGGCGCTGCGAATACTACGACGTCGATCTTCCACTGCTGAGATCAAGAGCACAACGTGAGCAGAGTGGGTGTTGCTCGAAGCAGCCAGCAACGAGGTTGGACCAGTGTCAGCATTGGCCAGCACCGAGTTAGCGCTGCAGTTAAATACGTCGTCCTAAAACACTGAGTGTCGGAACACTAAGCGCGGTTACACCACCGGCTATAGGCAACAGTAGGTGTTATAATATACTGACCAGTCGGACTCACTCCCGCTTAAAAAAAAAAAAAAAAAAAAAAAAAAAGCGTTTTTTATACCGCGATATATTCTCTAATTCTAACAAACCGGAAACAGGCCGGCGTTCGATGTCAAAGTGAATCAGTGAGTAGACAAGCATTCATGTCAACAGCGAGGTGATTAGTTAGAAACGCTAAATACAGCAATCACCAATGTCTTTCACTGCGAATTTCACCATTCTCTCTTCATGATGCAACAGAAAGATGTAAATAACTCGCACACACACACACATATATATATATATATATATATATATATATATATATATATATATATATATATATATACACACAAATTAATTATTTACCCATTGTATTTTCTGTTTGTATTTACTTCTGCCGAGGCGGAGAAGGAATTAATCTCCACAACAATAAAAAAGAACAAGTGTCTCTTCCAGGTTACATATTTTGAAGTGAATAGGCATTTACATTATAAAAACTAAGGTCAATCAAATCATAATTTGCCTCGACGAATTCACTCGTGAACAAACAATAGAAATGTCAACGTCCGATCGACCTATAACAAGATCGAATCGAGTTATTGTTCGGAAAAAAATATTTGCGTCAAGTATATGATTATTGTATAACGGGAACTTAGCTGTGACATGATCTATAAGCGAAATGCATTAAATAATGCATTTGAGGATTAACTTTCAATAACACCGCGTTTGCTTTCGGAAAATCTTGCATAAATCAATTCTGAATGTTCCACAAGATATCTATCGAGCATCAAATGAAGTGAATTGACGCCAAGCCTACAGTGTATTTAACTGGTTTTCTGTTGGTTGAGGCGGTTTTCGGGGATGCATTCAGTAAGAAATTTAATTTCTTATAGTTTCACTGCCTAGCAGCACAATACACCAAGATTTACATCGGACTATTTGCGTTAATTACTTTCAAGAGAATCGGAATATTTTCTATAAATGGATAAATTCTGAGTTTATTTAGATAGAAAGTAATTCCAGATGTTCCGGCTTTATTGCTATATATCTCTTTAATTATCATGGTACTGCTATTAAGCTTTTTATTTAATTTTTCGTTTAAGTGTTTTCTTTACGAGAGAAAGTGTTTAAAGATTGTCCACTTTTTATGCATAACCGTGCGTTTTCGGCTATTATTTTAGCCATTAACTAGGTTGATTTACTGAGGAATATTAAGAGTTGATTTTTTTTTTACTTAATATAGGCATTATTTTCATGGATGTGTTTAGAATTAGAAGGATGTTGATTTTTTTTTTCAAACAATTAACACATTTTGGTCGTGTTCATTGTTGGCGTTACTGAGTGTTTGCGTTTTCATTTCATTAGGGCCTTGATTACTTTTAGTCTTCTTTTACCCGTGAATGAGGCATTTATCCTTGTATGTTTCGGATGAGGTTTGGTAGATTTGCGTCTGCACGGTTTGGTGTTTCAGAAATCATTACGAAAAAAGAGTTTGTAACCATAGTTTTGTTGCATATTAATGTTTCTAAATTTCTTTTAACGATATTATTGCTATATTTCTTGCCATAATGTCCTTTCTGTAAGAGTTGTATGCGTTTACATGTATATATTTGAATTCATCTACAGCTCTTAACATTCACGCAAATGTCCTTGAGAAAGATAGCATTTCGCCTTATGACTCCCGTTGTCTGTACAGTAGCAAGGTAGACTAGGCGTCTAGGAAAATGACTAAATTCAAAACCGGAAGTGAGCGTTTTGGGGAGCTTCATGATATACGATGTACACACATTCGTTAAACCAAGTTCTTTCATATAGTGTTTATGTTTCTAAACAAGCTTTCAGCATAAATACTGTGTACAGTTAGTCTGTATTTATCCGTTCTATTTTCCGAGCTGCTCAATTACCAAACGTTAAAGACGACGGAAGTGTTTCATTATATATATATAACTGAATGAAACTAAGAAACTTTAGAAAGACAAGATTCTTGTGTATAATTTCCATTTAAGTAAAGAGTAAAACTTCCAATATATTAATTATTTTGTTTATATTACTGCATCATTGTATTCTTAGCCAAATTCGAAATAACATTAATTAACCGGCTGTAGATTCTTGCTTCTTAGCCGAAAATTGCATCAACCAAGAGTCAGCAATTCACATGAATAAGCGGTGATTCGTAATACAAATATGTACACTAAGTCATTATTCTTTCTTTTACATTTCCGACACTACATTTAATCAACAGTTTCAGTCCATATAGAAATCAAACCTGAAATCACATCGCCAACGGCCATCCATTTCAGGAAGTCGACACGAAGTCCGCTCGAAACTGATTAATTTGTCGCATATCCGTGGCCTTCGAGACATAGAATGACTTCGCGAAGATCCATCAAACTCGAGTCATTCGTACGTTCAGCGAATCATGCATACCCTAAGGTGCACCAAACTGATCCTAACTAAGTCGGGTCAACGATTGAAATATATCAAGTTTAAGGCAGATTGGAGACAAATATATATTTGGATAAGCTGATACTTTGCCAGAAATACACGCGTCGTCCCATGCCCGACTGCTAGTAAATTGGAGAATGGGTTTGCAGAAATAGGAATGAAGCCGTGTTCATCTATTGATATATTACCTGCTAATATATTTAACAAATACTCAAGCAGATTTTTGTTAGTACGGTTTAAGGTTATCTAACACTTTAATGAGATCTCCAACAGGAGGAATATCAATTAAAACCAGAAATTGTAAAAAAAAAAAAAAAAAAAAAAAAAGAAAAAGTTATGCAATATGCGAAACTCAGTGAAATAGCGAAAGACGCATCTCAAAAACTTAGAACAATATTATGAAGCAGTAAAATTTGATTAGAATCAAAGAAAAAACTACCTAATTATTATATAATATCAGGCTTCCTGTATTAAACATAATGCTGGGCAATTTATTCAGGTTTAAAGAAACATGATGGAACAGAGATATGGTTCTACCTAGAATATCCTGGACACGACATATGAACAATCAGGAAGCTTTAAGGGAAATGTGCAGGAAATGATCTTTTTCATTACGATCAGAATGGTAGGGTTGAATTTTATGTGGACAAAATGAGAAGACACTCTGGAGAATTTGAAGTGTAACGATGTAACAACGCTAATAGTTGTTACTATCACACAAGTTACATGTAGGCATCTGACATTTTGCATCCCACTGAACTGCGAAATTATATATATATATATATATTAAATGAGTGTCCTTTTCTTTAAAAAACAAAAAACAAACAAAACACTCCATCCAAAATTTATTTCAGAAAGATTCGTTGTGAAAAACCCAATTGTAAAAAAAAAAAAAAAAAAAAAAGTACAAACTGCAGAAGTGATATAGCGTGGAAATGAAGGGTCACGACTAAAATTCATTACCTAAATGTTTGATTAATTTTTGTATTTTTTTTAATACAAAGAATTTGTCTTAAGTAGAATTGTACGAAGAAGATTGCTTTTAACTAAAATAATGCGCTGTCATTTTCAAAACAATATTTTTTTTTTTTTTTTTTTTTTTTTACAACGAATCCTCCTGAAGTGTTGTATGAAGAAGGCGCTTTTTAAAGAAAAGAACACTGATATATATATATATATATATCTCGAGAAAGAGAGGTGGAGCAGTAATGTATCAAAGAGTACCAGAAAAGGTGTATATTCCAACATCCAATTGCCCTATGATTAAAATGCTCGTGGTTGTTGATACGTTTATTCTCCCTCAGTTACTTTGTATTTTTAATATGTTTATACATTATTCACACCATAATAGCGTTTTTTTCTCACATTCTCAATCACCTTGCATTTTTGCTGATAAAATGATCGATATTCGGAGCAGATTTTAATGGGATTCTCGGTGAACAAGACAAAAATCTATGTACACGATTGAGTTGAGGAAAGATTTTTCTGTGCTGTGAAGTTTTCCCCTAGAACGGTTTTGTGATATAGTTTAAAAAACGAAAGGCTCTCGATCGGGAGATCGAAGATGTTGAGGAGGGTGAATACACTTGCTTTTGTTACCACCTCTGGGCAAATAGCCAACCCCGAAACAAAACATTATGAAAGTATAAATATACATTATCGAAATAAAAGTGTAAAATTTAATATTACAAGACATATTAAAACAATATTAAATAATAAAAACTCAATAACAAGGGGAGGGAAGCAGCCGGTTTCGCTCCCGCTCATCAGGCTTCCACGGGAGATTCAAAATTAAAACAAATGTACAATAAGAATAGGTGGAAATATATATATATATATATATATATATATATATATATATATACACACACACACACCTGTATATATGTAAGAAGGAACTAGAGGCAGATGACAGCGAGTCCCAGCAAACACTCACGTTACTTGCACAAAGAAGGCTTGCGGGACCCGATGTAAAGCACCTCCAGAACCTTCAGATGAAATACAGAGTGTGACCGGGCCAACACGGTGAACCAGTCGACACTAAATTTGGAAGCACAATCTCTGCTATTTAAAAGATGTTCGCATATGGCGGGAACTGTAGGTGTTCGGGACGAACACCTACAGTTCCGCCATATGCGAACATCTTTTAAATATACATTATTATGCGAACATCTTTTATATGCGAACATATGCGATCTTACGCGAACATCTTTTAAATATACATTATTATACTAAGAATACCAGCAATATATTTTTATTTGAAAATTACCAACAATACGTATATATATATATATATATATATATATAGTAAACGTAACAACAGTACGTATATATTTACATTGTTGTCATCTTTGTCATTTGAACGCCGTATGATCTGGCATTCTACAAACGATTGAAATTTCGTTCTGGAAACTTTATTTCATCCACCGGGTAGATTGTTCTAGTTCAACATCTCATGCCTCTTCCGTATGACTCAGTTATCTCCACTTTTACTCAACTCTTCAAATTTTTGTTCACCACTGCCGTAGCCTAGTACTGAAGTCAAAACTCTCGGGTAAAGTCACTGAATCCAACCAACCAAATAAAAGATTCAAAGCGAAATTCCAATCAACAGATGGCGGCCGAATCGTTCTACGTCAGAAATGTCGGGAACTAAAGATGGGGACAACATTTCGAACAATGTAAATAGGGTAAATACTTCCAATACCTCATCATAGAAATACAGACAAATACGCACATACTAAAATTGTAGCGATATCACACGATTCCGTTTCAAATAATACCAAATGATCAACATGAAAGGGCACTTTCATTACAATATATATATATATATATATATATATATATAAAACAATTTCTTACAGTGTATTCCATAATATGACTTCAACAAAACATAAAACACACATTACATCTAGTAATTGTGTATGCACAAAAGCGATGTATCGTTTACCATGTATTCAAATGTGAAAGCAGAGCAACAATTTCTATTCCTTCCTAGCTCAAAAGGAAAATTAATTTTCTGCATGTAATGACCCCTAAGTTATTGATGCACCGTTAAACCGACAAACCAATATCATAAATGAACTGTTATGCGAACAATGTGAACGTAACAAAATCAAAGGCAATTCGAGCGCTATTCTGAGATTTCTCATACCAAGCCGATATCCATTAGACCATTTGCACATCCATAATTTTTTGGTTCAACGGGGAAAACGGTCTTGAACACCGATATATTCACAGTAATGTGCATACTCAACCCACAGGGACATACGTTTGGAATGTAATTTTCAAGTTCTACAGATTCTAAAATAAAATTTGTTATCGAAACCTAGGTTTAGATAAGTGTCAGCTCGAGTACATTTTATCAGCACCCGGTAAGTTCTAACAACGAGATTTTGATATAATTACATTTTAAGACATTTAACAGAACACACGTGTTTCAAAAGCGACACAGTGGCTTAACTCAGGCTTTTCCTTGGTCAATTGTAACCAGAGTAAAAAATAGTTATTTCCCCCCCGAGTTAGTGTTGTTTATGTACCATTTTTACTGACGTCATTATTTTCAAATTTAAAATGTCTCCGTTTCCTTCATGACAAAGTGTTGATATCAATCAAATTTATTATAATTAGCAGTAACGTTTTTAAATCATCTGCATCCTTCTGCTCATTAGCTTACACAATTTGGGGAAAAACCGCAAAGAGAATAAAAGGTAACAAGTTTTTTTTTTTTTTTTTTTTTTGAGAATGCATGTTGACAGCACAGAAAAAAATAGCTGCTAAAATTAAAGAAATGATGACTGGAAATATCCCTCGCTAAATTATGACTGATGGCAGAAGGCACATGAAAGTAAAAACATATCGATTCGCTGGAAATAACATCAAAGAGAACGTTTCCCCAAATTGTACAATTGACAATATCTTAGAATTTACAACGTTAATATACTGAAAAAAAAAAAAAAAAAAAAAAAAAAATTTAGAGTAAATACAAAATATATTGTAGAAAATTCGTTACAGCTATCGAAATAACGAATATAAAATGTCGCTTTTACAATATATGAACAGCAGATAATGAAGAGAAATAAAGTTAGAATACAACTAATTCTGCAGTTCGGGCAGGTCAAATTACTACTTTAAGCTTATAGACTATTGATAAAATTTTTCAAATACTGTGTAACGTTAGTCGGGCTTTAAAGAAGTGAATTAAAAAAGCTAATATATTTTCAGCACATGAAGATTTGTTTATATTTCTGAGATGAGGTATTATTTACATTATTATTGTCCTCATCTTTGTTGCCATATATAGTCCGAATAATGTACATGAAGATTTGTACGAGAATGAATTGAAGATAACCAAAGCAAGGTGTATAAATTTAAATTTTGCAATTTCTATATATAATCCATGCTAAAATATATAATACATCTGTAATGAGATCAATACAGAATAAAAATATTTGTATGTACAATTATTCCATCGCTTATTTTATTTAAATCTCAGTTGAAATAGTCACTCACTAGATTTCAAACTGCTAAAATGACACACACACATTATATATATATATATATATATATATATATATATATATATATATACACACACCCACGCGCAAATGAATAATAAACGGCGAAATTGAAATAGCATAGATAGTAAATAAGAAGCAACGACTAAAATTCATGAATTAACCAAAATATTAGATTAATCTTTGTATATTTTTTATTTTACTTTTTTATTTAAAAAGAATCTGAAGTATAATTGGACGAAGGAGTTTTCTTTTGAAGAAAAAAAAAATAATGTGCTCTGTCAGTCTTAAAACAATATATAAACTCTTTGGTCTCAATTTTTGGGTCATTATATATATGTAAAAAAACAAATTTCAAAAAATGACAGACGGTGCTTTGATTTTTCCTTATCAGTTGATAAATTATAAAAAAAACCTGTCCAAATGTATTATTTTTTTTTAGCGCTAAAAAGACAGTTTTTTAAAATTTATCTACTGAAAAGTAAATATTATAAAGATCATATGAGAAATTATTTAAAAATTTAAAGCAACTTGTCTGTCATTTAATCAAACAAGGATTTATATATATATATATATATATATATATAATTACATGCAGCAGTACTTTCTAAGGATCATTAAATATGACAAAGAAGGTGCTTTGTTTAAGTTTTTTTTTTACATATAATTTCTCATCTGATCTTTTTTTTTTTTTTCAGTAGGTAAAACCCAATACAAAATCTGTCAATTTTTTTTTAATGCTCGGAAAAATAAAAACTTTGGCCAATTTTCTGCGTAATGTATCAACTGAAAAAAAATTAATCTTTCTCTTGAGAATTATTCGGATTATGATGAGAGTATGAGAACGATCTAATTGAGTACAATTGTTTTGGTATCGCATATAGTGAGGTGTTCATTGGAATATTTGTAAATGTACATGTCAGTATTCTTTTTAAATATTATTCGTGAAACGGTTATTGGAACTAAGTGTTTTAAAACACATTTTTGCAATTTGGCAGGTAATATCTGAGAGAACATTTATTTTTTCCAATCGTATTTTATATCGTCTATTGGCGTATATAATGAGGTAGATATGCATATTAATATCCTAGATAATTGTAAAAAAAATATCTTTCAGTACTTGAGATCGTTTGGGTTAAAACTTTTGGCATAGTAAATATTATAAATTGTAAATGTCAAATTATATGTATCCCAGAATTACTATAATTTCAAACCACATTGGTATTAAATATGGCATACAATTATTAAATGAGAAAAGATTCAAAAGCATGTGGAAAAAAAATCACTACGCTCAATTCATTAATATATGTGCCACCGAGACGGGCAGATCGACAGAGCCACGGACAACGTTGATGCTGATATCCAAATTAACTTGTTTCGGTGTCTCCTTATGGTCATTGGTAGCGTTGCTAGTTTTACCACCTTAAAAAATATCAGATATCTGAATTTTCTATCGTACCCCTTTCTTTTAGGTTCATTCAGCAATACGCTGTACATATAAAATACATTGATTCGGAAGTTTTCATCTTGATACAACTCTCTCACAAAGGTTTTTTCGAGGATGAAATTTTACTGGTGGTCAAATTTTTGATTATATACAATGTATGTCATAGGTTTTGTGACTATAATTGATATGAACGAACAAAGTGCAATTGATTTTTTTTTTTTACTATGTTCAGAGTCTAAATTAACAATTCCATGCCTTTTCTGCATTAATGTATTTATATTTTCTTGTTATAATGTAAAGGGATATAATTGGAATAGATTTAATATCACTTACGATCTTTTTATTTGAAGGTCCATATCAACTTTTGCTTATCTGATTATGGGCTGTTGCAAATATTTATTCTCTGATCTCAGAGTTCCTATATTGCAAATCGACTATATAGGAGAAATTGGCCGTTCTTCATTATTTCTTTTCCATTTAAAATACCCACTGTGAACATCAACACTGGATTGAAACATTTCATTCGTGTTCAGGTGATGTTTTTATTTTGTTTTCCTGACTACGGAGGATCCGGAGTACCATAAAATGGAAACTGCAGTTACACAATCCGATCAATTTCGGAAATTATTTTTGTTTGTTTGCCTTTTTTTGGTGTTGGTATTATGATAATGCAGCATTCAGCTCAGTTAAAATATTTGAATGTGAATAAATGAAAGTGTTCAAAGTAATATTATATTACATAACAGAACTTTTTTTTTTTTTTTTAAAATATGTTCCAATGTCAAAAGGCTGTAACGGGTAGCACGACTAAGATGCTGTTAGAATAGATGATGCATAGTGTACTTTAGAGAATCCAAATCCTGAAATCATCCAAATTGACATTGCCATGGGGCCAATGCGAACGATTAATTCATATATATGTCAGTCCTCTGAGGATCTTCATGGTTTCGCGTTGCCCAATTGATAGTAGGTTTCGTCTTCACTGTCCGTCTGTAGAATGATGCAAGTTTAAGGTTTTGCATAATACCCAAGAATATTGATGATAACCTGATGTTCTCGCGGCTTGCGATTGCAATATTCCCCATATAGAAAAATCCATATCAACCATACGAAAAATAGACTCCATTATCCTATCACTTGCTCTTACATTAGGATATACATTTAGTCTTTCCAGAAGTTGAACTCCTTTCTGAAACTGTCAAACCTGTCCTCTTATTCCTATTGGAATCCAATCCATCAATCCCTTCAAGAATTTTCAGTCCCTGAATAAATGTCTACTCACAAAAACAAGAACCTCTAATTCATGGAATTCATGGAATTGCGGTCAACATGATGGATGCGTTTCGATGTAGACAGGTTCCACAAAACGGGCATAGTCATTTGCCATTTTTTGTGCTTTTGCATTCTCCTTACTCATAGTATGACTTATTGCCACTGTCAAAATAATGGAAGTGCAAGTGTTGACAAGAATAACTGGGAATCTTGATAACCTCTCAGATAATACCTCAGCTAGCATTCAATATTGTTTATGAGTCCACTGACGTTTATAACATTCCTAGTCAATTCATACGACTCAGTTTATTTAAAACTATGCCAAACAAAGAATATCTAATTGTCTAATGATATAGGACAATCAAGCAATGGAATAAATCACTCTGGGTCAGATTCAGATTTTACATTGCGGAAAATCCTCACAACATTCTTCGGAATTTGAGCTACCAGAAACCCACCCGTTATTTCCGAACGGATACTTTCTCGGTTAATTCTAGGTTTAAGCAATAAAGAACTGAAAAAGTTGGATAAAATCTGTATTGTTGATTTTCACAGCAACAGCAAAGAATAGTAAAAGAAATAATTTATAGAGAAAGAAACAACACAAGATGAATGGGATAGTGTTGTTTACAGCCAGAAATAACTGCCAAGACAATACGATCTTTGAAAGGAATAAATGACAAAGAAACAGAAAGAGATAAACAGTAATTAATCTCTACCAAAAAATAAAAAAATGAAGCCGGGAGACCGAAGAAAACAAATAAAATGTTGAACGTGCCATTATCTTAATTATGTTGCGACATGGCTACTGGAGAAGTAAAGTGGCTATTAGATGGCAAAATCAGAGAAAGAAAGAAATTACTTTGCTTAAGGATACGCAATTTACCAGAGAACAAAAAATGACTGAGTAGGAGAGAGATGTATAAATTCTTTGATAAAACATTGAACATTATGGAAGATAAGTACCCATTGCAAATAAACAATGATATATATATATATATATATATATATAAACAAACATGAAATGGCATTCACTTGAAACTTAATATTAAATATAAACGTACAAAAACAAACATTCTATGGTGACATAATATGACTTGCATTGTTTATTCTTCGTCCACACACACACACACAGACACACACACATAAATATATATATATATCTGATATTGGTGACTTGTGCAACATATTTATAGCAACATCTAACTTATATACGTATATAGTGCACGTAATTATTGCTACATTTGTACAACATCTCCCCAATTATAGCAAAATTTAAAATAATTAATGGGTTTATTTTTTAGGTCGTTATTTTTTTGTGTTGAAACGCTATTTTTATAGGTTACCTGTATTCGAATAAATGTTTCATTATTTAAAACTTTACGTTTCCTTGTGGCAAGTATACGTAATAAACGGCATTTTTAAAAAGAATCTGTTTTGCCATTCACTTACGGATATCCACGAATAACATTTGAATAATAATGCCGGATTACAAATAAAACCATTAATTCTTTAGAATGGCATCTCTTACAAAAAGATGACGCAGATTCGAGCCATTCAGGAAACTTTCTTTAAATTTTCGTAAATAAAATGAATCTTCTACTTAAATACGTGTATCCATTTAAAATAACGTTTGAGATATATACGTATGCACCGATACTTCAAGGAGTAATAGTTATCCATTATTATCACTAAACTTTTCATGCCAATTTAACAGTAACCTAACAAGTTTATAACTAACAATATAATTTTCAATAACTTAATTTAGGTTACTGTCAAATAGTTAATCATGAAAATTATGTATTTTACTAGGTACCTCCACGAAATCGCTAAAAAAAGAGCATAGCTTGATGAAAAAGATGCCAACCTTGGCGAAAACAAAATTTTATTGTCTAAATGCTCATGTTATTATTAAGAGGAAAGACCAAAGTTTTTTTTTTTTTTTTTTTTTTTTTTTTTTTTTAAAAAATTTTTCCTTCTTTTTAGAACATTCTAAATTTTGATTAAAAAACCTTTTTTCTATTTGTATCAGCGGAACTAGTAAATAATTTTTAGCACGTTTTTTTGGTATGACACACATTAATTTGAAAAATCGTGCAAAAATAGAAATAATTATCGGATGTTAATGAAACTTTCAGGAACTATTCACAAATGATCGAAATTATTATAAATGTTTTTTTATGAAAGTCATGGTAGAAATATTTTTTTTTTCATTTATTATCCCCCCTAACTAATTTTATGAAAACGCTAGAAATTCGATCGCATCGGTTTTAGTGATTACAATAATTTAAAGGACAGGGCTTTGAGGAATGCAAATCATGTTTTTTTTTTTTTTTAATTGGATACGCAGTACCTGAAAATCAGCTCTGAATTGTAACATACAAAACTCAATAAAACAAAGATATTTAATTTCAAATGCTTTTATTTGCTTTTAGTTGTTTTTTATGAATATGGACAATATTTTCTGAAAGCAAAAAAAATTTTTCGATGAAAATGAATTTTTAATACAATTATTTGTTATTTCATTAATTATAATAGATTTTACATTTAAGTTGTAAAAATATTATAAAATTAGTTAAAAACCGCATCGGCTTTCATAAGTGTCCTTATGAGATAGATCTTTTTTTTTAGCGCGTTGTAAATTGTATCATTTTTTGACTAATCAGAAGATCCCCAGTAATTAAGAAATGTCATTTTGTGCTTATAATCGAGCTGTAATTATAAAATACGGAAGACCAACCAGAATATAATTAAGTTGCGTTATTTGAGTTAAGCATTGTTCTCCGCTGTTAAGGCCTTTACTTTTTGCGAAACATGTGTGGAGAAGTTAATTTGATTTTTCAATTTCAACTGAGAAGGGTACCTAAAAGTATCAGTATCATCTTATGAAATTTATATGATCTTATTTTTATATTAATCTCAGTTACGACATTTTTCCATAAATGAAATATCAAAATTAATAATAAAATGAATGCAAATACAAATAACAGTAGAATGTAATAAATGTACATAAAATTATAGTATTTTATGTACAATTCTGATAAAATTTCATAAGAAAGGTACATATAAATTAATTAGATACCTTTCTTAAGAAATATGAAATTTAATGTCACTCTTAACAGTTTTATTTTAATTTCTTTAGAATATATTTCCCATAAAGCATCATAAACGTTAAGGTGAAAGCTAAGTACAAAAAAAAAAAAAAATTAGACCGCTGAAAGTTTTTTTAAAAATAACAGGGTAAATAATTTGTTCACGTAAATGTAAATTATTTCACTTTTCTCCTTCCGTAGAACAAATTAGCCTCATGGAATTCGTAAATATATCATTCATCACATGTCAAGAGACGCGAAAGTTTATGACCTGCTTTGTTTTATTTTCAAATTACATCTTTTTGGCACAAAAAGCTAAGTTAAGTTTGGTTCAAAATATTTTAAATAAACATTATAATTTCCGATTTTCTTAAAATAAGTTTTGAAAAAATGATAATTGATATTTTAAAAAATTTCAAAGTCAGATTTCCATTTTTTTTTTAAAATGGAAAAAAATGGTCAATTTAATTGACTCAAAAAAAAAAAAAAAAAGATTTTTAACGAAAATTTCGGACGTGCTAGGAACGATTCAAAAATGGAAAAAAAAATACCCCCAACTTTCCTCTTAATAATAAACATTTAGACGATAAAATTTTGTTTTCGTCAAGTTTGGCGTCTTTTTCATCATGCTATGCTCTTTTTTTAGCGATCTCGTGGAGGTCCCTGTGTTTTACTAATGAATGCGTTTATATAAACTGATGATTAAGGACAGTGTTAATGGTTAACAGTGTGTGTATGTGCACACACACACACACACACACACACACACACACAGAGCAAAGCATTTATTGAAGTTGAACGAGAGAGATGGTCGTTTCAAATTCAAACACATTTAGCTATCCAGCTTTACATAGCAACCAATCTAGTTATAGTGCAACAGCGAAATGTAAACTCATTATTAAAAGGAAAAATAAGCGCCAATTGCTTGAAATATCACACCGGCAACCTAACGTTTTAAAGGCTATGATTCTATTCCTCTTTGAATTTTCGTCTGACGCAAAAACTTGGGTTTTCAGAGGTCTCCTGCTTTGTGCGCTTATTGGTTCTTGAAGCTCATCCCAAACTCAAGACCCATCGCGAAAGAAGCAGAAAAAAAAAAACCGGTCATTTCTCTGTATCCCACCAGCATGTACACCAATTCTTCCTACTATCGTTTACAAGGGACAGAAAATAAAGTATCGATGCTATTTGTCGCCAGTCGTCACTTTTCACTCTTGACAGAATCTAATCTTGTGAGTGATAAATTATTTTCTAGCCCACGACCCTCCCCTTACCTACGAGACGTTGCAAGCCTCTATACTCATTATTTCCATGGAAAACTTTCAGACGAACTACATTTAATACTATCTGCTCTAAACTTCACAGCATATGCTAATGATACAACGGTATATGGCTACACCTGCAAGACTCTAGATGACTAGAAGTTGGCATCTGACCTTGATTTTAACCTAGCTCTAACAGCTCAGTGGGTACAAACTGGCTGGTTACATTCAATGCATCGAAAACCAAACTAATTTTATTTCATCATCGCCAATCGGACGCTGAACTATCACGATGAACGAGTGTTCCCTTGGTGAGGAGCTGTGACTTGAGCAGAAACCAGACCTGAAGCGGGAATCGTGCATTCGATCCATCATTGAAGAGAATGGTTCGGTTCCCCGTACCGAACCTGTAAGTATCTGACTCTTCGTGTGAACTCTTCTACAATTAAAAGACCCAGATCAGAATTAAAAGGGTGTACTACTGCCACATGGGTTGTAGTTGCTTTTAATTAGAGACTAAGAAGAGTCTCTGCGTTTTTGTAGGCAACAAATTATTTTCTAACATACAACCCCTTTGTCAAAGAGGAAATGTCGCAAGTCACACACTGCTCTATCGCTATTTCCATGGAATGTGCTCACATGAACTATATTCCTTAGTTTCACACGTTCTAATCATCATTCCAAGCAAGATTTACATCTGTAAGATTTAACATCTGTAACACAGAGATTGGAAGGTCCATTGTCATAGCGAAAGATACCTTAAAAATCTAAGCAATTTCATAACATTTTGTCAGAAACGAAGAAAGCACTACTAAACTTATATTTCATAAGTTATCCTATATGAAGCTGAAATATGAACAATGTATTTACAGATGAAAAAATTGTTGGAAGAAATATGTGGTTCTACCGAAGGTTGCTGAGAGTACCATTGGCAAAAATATAACATGTCGTCTTAGGAAAATGAACACAAAAAAGAAAACATACTGCCAATCAAGTGCAGTCAGTTAAAATCTAAATGGCACATCATGAGAAAAGACTGCGTGGTGAATTTACAACTTACATGATTTCGTGAAGATAAGAGGGACAAAGAAAAGCAAATAACATCCTAACTAGCTTATGAGAATTGTTTGCAGAATAGGGATGATGAGAGATAACAAAAATGAAACTTACTAAGAAGGTAGAAGAGATCGTTGAGAGCCATGATTGCCGAAGTCCTTAAGCGATATTACATATAGAAGTATACAAAATCTGTGTATATTTGGCTTTCAATGAATTACGGGAAAACAACGTTCATAAGGAAGAAAGACGGCTTGGATAGTTTCGTATCTGTTTAACATACTGATGTCAAGAAGAGCAGTGAATCCATTGAGAAACCTCCTAATGGATAGTTATGTGTCATGTATGATACAGCGTAGACGTCATTTATTTTTCCGATACATGACTGACGAGGCACTTTTTCCCCCGCAATAGGTTGCTATTTCTTTCTGCGGTAGAAAGGCTATAGAACCTGCTATTTACTGGTCTGTCCTGCTATTTACCCATAGAGAAGAAGGATATTAGCATGTAAGTGAATGTAATGGATTCGACTGGAATTCAAACTCAGCTCTCCGGTTCCTCAATCCGAGCCGCTATCCATTACTCCACCGTGCCTCCCCTGGTGTGTATGGAAGCCAAAAAACAGGAACTGGAAGATTGTTTAGACCTACAAAATATAGGAAGTTGTGAATAGTCAAGATGACCAAAAACCTGAGAGGACACGATATATCGGAAGGTAATTTCATACCAGTTCTCGCTGCTTAATTAACGGCCGTAGAAGAACTGTCTGATAATTGCAGCACAAAGTGAATATGACAAATATTAATCAAATAAGAGCAATAGACATTGAAAGAGATGTGGCACTTAAATATTAAAACTCTTATTGTAATTAGAGCTTTGGGCCTGATAAAAAAAAAAAAAAAAAAAATCATCAACAACAATTCAATAAAATATTATACGCAATCTCTTCAGAATATCTCCAGTATCTTTCAAGAAGTACAGCCAATATGCTGCAAAGAGATTTATCTATTAAAATTTATTAGTAGCTTTCCTTTTCAAGTGTAAGCGAAAAAAAATATCCTTTGCTAGCCCGAGACATAATTCGGTATGTTATTTAAGAAAGTTGATAAATATATTTTTTTTAAGTGATTACTTCTGATTTCTTACAGCTTTGCATTTAATAGAAACTTGCATTTAATAGAAACAAAAATGTTAAATTTCTCCACCTTAAAATTTTGCTTATAAATACAATCACATTGCTTCCGTTTTTTTTTGCATTAAAATAGGTCAGTGTTTCGTTGTGAAATTAACATGTTTTTCCTGGAAGGTTGTTAAAATACGAGCACATACTGTATTTCTCATTCGAAACCTCATAGGCATGTGTAATAGATTATGACAGCGTGAGTTTGGCTCAGAATTTTTTTTCTGTAAAATCTGATATTGGAAAAAAGCGGTTCAGCAAGTTAAATCAAATAATGCCACCCGGGGTTGGGCAGCTGTTTGTCCTACACTGACGAATAGTTACACGACTCCGAGGCGTGAGTTGTTTACATTTAACTGCTTGCGCAGTGAAGGTTGTTCAATGCCGCTCGAGGCAATATGTAAAAATGTTGATTTGGAAAAAACGATTCTAAGAACTGTACTGCACCGATTAAACCGAGTGTTTCTTGATATCGATTAAACAAGATTTGCAAAAGTTTGTTTAATTCTTCAATTTTACTAAAAAGGTATCTTTGTTGAGGAAAATCATTTTAAAAATAACCATTCAATGTTATAAGGAAGTCACCGTGAGGAAATATTAATAAAGTAAACAAGAAAATATTTAGTCACATTCTACTTGGTTGACTTCAAAAATTTTACGAAAGACAAACGAGTTGGAGGGTTTCCTCAATGCTGTATAATGTTTCAGTGATGTCATCGGTATCAATTTCGGGTTGTATAAATATGCAAAATAATTTTCAAGAAAGAGAGAATTCAGAAACATTGATATAGAGTTGAAGTTAAGCTGCCGACACTGTAGTTTGAACAGACCAACAGAAAGCAAACACAGTAAATCCTATTTTAAATTAAGTAGATCACGTGACCGTCAGTGAAACTCATAAAGGGGAATTACCGTGGCGTCTAATCGATCACCATTTCTATTTTATCCTCTATTACTATACGGATCTCTACCTACAGTCTTCTATCGCTATAATATTCACTATTTCTCTATACGGATTACTATTCGAGCGTGTATTATCGGGAAAGTACTATTAGTGCGGATGTTATTCGAAGGCAACCGACACCAGTATTGTTTAACGGCATTATAATAGTTGTATCAGTGATTACAACGAACATTACGAAAGTAACGACGAGTTTTCGTTGGCATCACAAAACAATGAATAGATCTCAATATTACCAAAGATTAACTAAGTGGAACAAGAAAACTATAAACACCTAGAAGTCAACGAAGGAGATAAATAGAGCACACAAAACAGAATATCAGCCAAAAACACTTTGGTTATCCCTGTGGTACAATACAGTATTAACGTCTTTAACAGGACCATAGTTGTCATTAAACAAATAGATGCCAAAACGAGAAAGCCTTTCACTTTCCTCTGCATGCATCAAAGGCTGATGTTGCTCGTGTTTACGAGGCCCAATCCTAAAGGGTCAGAGGATTAGGTCAACTCGGACTGTCTAACAAAACTTAAACAATCGGTCTTGAAAAATTGCAGAAGATGATGACCTGTGTCTAAAACAGTAATAAAGGAAGTCAACATATTCAAATTGAATTTTACATGGGGTGAGGAAGTGAAAATAAACCATAATACATACATATATATATATATATATATATATATATATATATGGCATCGGCATAGTGAGTAAAAAAAAACACCCCCCCCAAAAAAAAAACGCAAATGCAATGCACCAAATGCAGAAAATGTCGCAAAATAAGCCTCATTATGATCAATAATCTACCCGGACCGAAATAGTTGATGTTGAAAGAAGACATACCCATCAGTTGTTACGTAGTGCATGGTTAAAAACTCAAACCGAAGATTTTTAATCTTGCTGCTCAGGAGCAATGCTTGTTAAGTAAACATTACCAAATACACTTACATAATTGTGGTAAGCCTCAAGGAAGATGCTGTGATAAGTTTTCAGCAATAATTGATCATCTTACATCAGGTTGCACAGCATTATCAGCTACTGAATATAAAACTTGGCACTGGAAAATCTATAACATTTGCGGAAATAGAACTACAAGTATCTGGTATGAACACCACTCAGACCCGATTACAGATATAATTCCTGTAACAGGTTTATGGGACATCACAAGAAATCCAAGCTAATCTCTCAGACTTCGTGATCAGAGACCACAAAATAAAATGTGAGTTCTTATTCACCGTACAGACTAATGTATCTTTCAATATCTTAAAAAAGGAAACTATCAAAATATAAGAATTTTGAAGTGGTAATCTCAAAAATATTGCACATAAGGACAAAAATTTACGTGGAGGACTTTGGAAATTAATTGGAAAGGCTTCTGATAGACTCCTTGAAGGTATCTTTGGTAGCCCATGTCTTATTACAAAAGAATGTATTCAATTACAACTTGCATCTTAAGGGTGTTATGCAAAGTGTTATCTTAGGCCTTTTCATTATTAAAGAAAGACATGCTCCGTAGAAATTGTCATGTTATTTGTAACCTTAGGTTAGTAACCGGAAGTAAAGGTTTTACAGTAGAAATCAAACTGCGAAAAGCTTACCAGATGGTATATGCATGAAATCTAGGCTAGATAAATATACAAAAGCCACCTTTAAATGATAAAATGTTATGGAAATTGTGATTAAGGAATTCGAAAAAGAAATTACTGAATGAATGCAATAGAATACAATATTCGATGATGAAAAAATATCAGAAAGGCTTGCATCAGCTGTGTGAATAATGCCAAGTGAACGGATTTTGAAAAGAAAAAATATAACGGTCATTAACACTTTAAAACACTTGTAACAGTTAACAAGATTTAGAAAATAATTTGAGATACTTTAAGTTCCAATCTTAATACTACTAATATAACTTTATAATCGCTTCCATTCAGACACGAAAATATTATCAACCATAAACGTTTGAAAGAAAGCCAAATCTTCTAAAATTAACAGCGATATATCTAAAAACATTTGTGAAGGTGAGGAAATTTGCAGTATTTATGAGATTTGTAAATATTACTTTCATGTAAATAAAATTAACGCATTTGTCTGGACTTTAGTGATCAGAATATGCGTTTCCTTTTTCATGACTCGCCAACGATAGTTATATATATGTATATTCACGGTGTGGTTTATTTTATTTTCCTCCTTACTTATTTCTGTTTCCTTTTATCGCATTTAGATTGTTCCGAGCATGTCTGATAATATATTCGCTGTATTGTGTACATTAAGAAATGGATACTTAATGTATGAAAAAGATTCCGACCTGATAATCTCCATTGTTCTTCAGATTTTACATGTAAGCATTTGGTGAACTACAACGTGTGTACATCCTTTTGCATTGCTAGCGACTTCCTAGATCACTTCTTGAACCTGTTTTGATTCAGGTGTGTGTATCTTATTAAGTAGCCGATGTTTTATCCCCTTTTCCCGAAAATTCTGCAGACACGTTCTGTCTTCAGCATCATCGTTATACATCTAAAGTAGCCTTCATATTTTATCTTTCATTTCTTCCTGCTGTATTGGGGTGCGTTTAACTATTCCAAAGCCACTGCATCGACCAAGTGTAATTAATGATTTAGTCGCTTTGTCAGGTGCAGTCCACCTACGTTGCGGATCTTCTGCAATGACGGGTATCGATCTCTAGTATATTGCACTTATGTTATTTTAGCTCTAAATATTTAGTCAACTGATTCAGTCAGTCCTTTTTTCTTCGGGAAGAATTTGAAAACATCCGTGAAATAGTGGTTTCTTCATTTTGTTTTGAAATTCTATATGGTTTCATAGCGTAAGAGATTATAATCATTAATTGATATTAAATACAAGTCCTTCTCTGTGTAATATTACCACGGCTTCATACAGTCTTGTAGTCCGGGTTGTCCTCATAGCGTGACTGAATTCCCAACCATATTTAAACAGTTGTCTATCTCTTAGTCTTGTTACCAACAACAGAATGAGAGCCAAGTCTGCCACACTAATTAACCTACAGTGGGGTGAGGGCGGTGTGGAGCACGATATGGATTCACAATTATCCCGAGGGTATTTCTGCGTGTCGAGTGCAGCTCTGTCCATTGCCTGCTCGACGGACAGAGAAATATACCAGTTTTTATTTTACCTTTGCGTTTTTAAATGAAGTTATGGTCGCTTTATGTAGGCATCCCTCCTTCAAAACTGCAACATCATAACATAATGAATGGAGCAGATCGACTTGGTGAAAACTTCTTATTGTCGATCAATTACAACTGAACAGCGAGTTCGATTCCCATTGAGTGGCGGACAGTTTCGGTCTTGTGCCACATCTAAGCTACGCTGAGTAAATCACTAACAATTTACTGTCAATTTCTGACGTGGAATTAGATGCTGCGGTGATATTTCATTAGTACATTTTGCGCCACGTGTTTATATCTAATCTGTAATGTTACTTAATATTTTTGCTATTAAAAAAAAAAAAAAAAAAAAAAAAAAAAGAAAAAAAAAGTCATATTCCAAGCTGTTAGAATGAAGAAAAACAAATTAAAAGTATATTACACAATAAAACTGCTGTCTGGCAACAGCAAGGATTTATTTGGATTAAAACCATGAATTCCACGTACATGTCAGAATTTACAATTCAGAAGTGTCTCGCACATCTTTAAAGATAAGGGAAGTAAATCTGTTGTATTTTGAGTTATCGTCCTTTATAGGGAAAAAAAAAAGAAAGTCTCCACTAACGTCTTGTTACTTTTTATTCCATTAATAATTGCTGAATAAGTTAGATTCCTTATTTTAAATCTGTGGAGTAGACCTTTTTGACTGCAGATATTTTTAATACTATTAAGTTTGATATTAAGCAAAAACAAATAAGTAAAGGTATTAGGTACAATTTAAAAATATAGCCACAGGTTGCTTCCTCAGTCATCATTCTCCAGTTTAAAATTTTTAATTCGGTTTCCTAATGAACTATGAAAGATGTCCATGATTGCCCGCATTTTTTTTTTGCAACACAAGGCCGTAGAATGTATAGAAAGCCATATAATTGCTGCCTTTATCTGGGGATAGATCAAGCAATTACATTGTTCCAAATCGAGTCACAATTATATATATATATATATATATATATATATATATATATATATATATGTATGTTCACCTGAATTTGTTTAATTGGTACACATATTCTTGCTCATTTACATTTAAATTAAAGTCTAGTTTTTCAATTTTGGGTACAACAAAATGAATTTGCAGATAAAGTGTCATAAGATATGTTGACAGATTGAAGGTAAATTTAATTTATTGCTTATATCTGTTTTCTTTGCAATTTCTTTTATATTTCATTTTGATCTACCTAAGAACCTATATGTTATTTTCTTAGTCTATAGATAAATGAAACTTATTTGTTAATTATAACATGATAAAGTGAAGGACAAATGAACGAGACAAAGATGGATAAGGCTGAATCTAAAGAATCCCGTTCATATTTAACCAGAAAAGCGAACATATTGATTAAGGCAGTTTACAAAACCTTAACTAGTAATCAATTTACTGAATGAAGGTTATACAATAGCCAATTTCTATAACTATATTATCATTACAGTTACGAAGTACCACGTGTTCTATATCCCACACTTGTATTGTAGAGCGATATTTACATTCTTTATAACCGAAATGAATCGAACACTAATCAGCTTCGTAATCAATTATCGTACAACTATAGAATTTCGAGGCGTTCCATGAAATATAAGGTAATGGTTGCAGTCACGCTTCCTCGAAATTCTTCAAAGGTATAATTATTCAGATGTCTTTCTTGAAATACCCAAACAACGCACACACACATAAATAGACACTGAGGTCAACTTCAAGCTGTGACAGTGGAGTGTTTCATGCTTTGAGGCAATCTTCAGGTCATGTATGTCGTGGCCAAACTTGTCATAAATGCTGGTCATGGGAGCATTATGGATAGTAATGTTTATTGCATAATACTGGCGGTTATTGTGTGGGCGGTAACATTTGTTTCCAATTATTTTAGTGGCTATTGAGTAGAAATAATTGTGGATCCAAATGCGGCTATTTGTACCTATATAATCATGACAACTTTTTACTCATTGCTGTTGATTGATTGATAATTATTGATTGACTTATTAATTATTATTGTTGTTGAATATTACTTTATTTTTAGTACTATCATTATTACTACATTTGTTTATGCTCCCTTTCGTGGTCTGTTAACGTTATATATATATATATATATATATATATATATATATATATATATATAGTCTAACCAAAACGCAGTAGACATGGCCTGATTATTGCTTTAAAACATAGAAGACAGCCACTAATTTGTCTTAGTCTCAACCTTTATATTTACATGCGTTTTTCATTGATAATTGAGTAATTTTGCATATGTTCCTTTTACTTGTAAAACAGAGCCATTATTTTTTAATAAAATTTGCTCACCTTTATATTTTTATTCTGTTGAATAATTATGCATTGTCGGTTTTCTTATAAACATGAATAAATTCAATAAATATAATCTTTAACAAATTAGTGTGCTGGTCAGTTTTACTTTCTACGCTTGTTTCATGGCTGTCAAATATGTTTCATCAATTACTAAATAAGCAATGGTTATTTTTATCAAACGCCACATGATTATATGTTTGACGACGTTCGTTCGTTTAGCTGGAAGTCATTATTTTCCTTTGAGAAATTGGTTTCCATGGAAAACATACAAAACATAAGTTAGTCAAAATAATGCAGTTACAATACTTCAGATACTTTCATCTCTAGCATCTATTACATGCATTTGCCTATTAAATAAGTTGAAAATTATGATAAAGCAAGTTAGAAGAGAGAGTACTCCAATTGACCTGGAAAAGCGAATCTTTTTTTTTTCTAAATATGGCTGATTTATAGCGTTTGACGTAATGGACAAGTATTAAAAATGATAATATATAAACTTTAATCACTTTAGGAGAAATAACTAATGTAGTCTTATTAAACTCGTCTAAATTATATTATCAATGAGTTCAGCTTGGGGAATAAAAATAATTTGAGAATTCTTTTCTACATTCAGTGTTAAGGACTTCTGGGAATAGCTATCTTAGAACATCTCAACGATTTAAGCATTTCATTCCATATATCCAAAATAAGATAATTCTAAGAACACTACCTGCCAATATTATTATCCATTTTTTTATATTTAACAGTAGAATATCGCAAAACAAAGGTAAAAAATATCTGTTTACCCCTTCGACTATATCCGCAATTAACTCGATCGAATATATGATTGAATATACTATATAAGTTGCATAAAGTTTCAATCACAGATTGTGAAATATCTTTTTAAAATACAACTATCCTATGCCTACTTGTTCGATTTTGACCACACATTTTCTTTTAATTTTTAAGAGAGGAAATCTTAACTGCATGAGTTTTAAACGTGATAGCTATGAAGCATAAAATATCGAAACTATATACCAAAAACTAAGAAATCCGATTCTTTTACATTAACGCAATAAAAGAATGAAAACGGACAAGATGAAAATTCCGACTACTGAAATTGGCAATAAGAAAAGAAATATTAATACTATAGAATTAGCTAAACGGTTATCGGCTATCTTTAAAACTCGATCAGAAAAGTTATATAGTTCACACCAAATTAAAAGGTAAATATTACGATGAAATTATTCACGTATCAAGTCCACTAAGAGGGCTATATCTATAGGCAGATCACAACAAGTCCAATCAACCTATTCTTTTGTTTGCTTAAGGATAGATGTCATGATTTAATATAAACTTTCGAGGATTTAATTGGAAATTGGCGCAAGATCCACCAATAAGAGATCTTCTATGCGGTGTATCCGTTCAGGATGTATATAAATACGGTTATCTTCAATTTCCTTTTCTTCATATCTCTTAATAAATTGTCTGATATTTTTGCTCAATTAACGCTTTCTTCTAAGGGTCCATGTGTCCACAAGGACAATATCTCAACTCAGAAATACAGACAAGTATTAAGGAAATTATTTGAAAGCAATAAAACCATCTTTATGAATTTCAACAAGTGTTGAAAAGACATGACCTTTTAAAACTACATAATTAGCATAAAATTATCTCGGCCAGATCATTATAAACCTGAAGAAGATCAGAGGACATAACGACCGAAAATTTGTGATAAGATGAGGACAACAGTCCTAATATAAATACAGTATTCTTTTGAAGTTATAAGATTTTAGAAACCAGGGAAACTCTCATCGTAGCGATATATTAAGATATAGAAACGCCAGGGTTTTTAAATAATTGGAATGTAAAACGTACATTTTATTGACTTTAGGTTCCGTGATATTTGCCAAAGTGTTGGCATTTAGTATATTTTATGTTCCAAAGATATGCGAGGGAAATAGCTTACGAGCTTATTATTTCTATCTAGACGCCTTTATTTTGATCATGTGCCAAGTTAGTTTTACCAGAATCTGCTCCCGAAAATGACATGGATATAGTAGCATTTGATGAGGTTTGGAGAATGAATGAGGAATCTCATAAATGCAATGTATTCTTTCCTATATACGTAGGATATTCTAATTTTGTAAAGCGTGATGAATGTAATTCCCTATCAGTTTATACATAAGAGCATTTTATGCAGAGTATAGATGTGTGTATATATATATATATATATATATATATATATATATATATATATATATATATATATATATAGAGAGAGAGAGAGAGAGAGAGAGAGAGAGAGAGAGAGAGAGAGAGAGAGAGGAAGGGAGGGAAGACTTCAGTTTGTATAACTTAATATGATGCGTTGATAATTCCTAACTAGCAATCCGGATTTCTGTCTGCCTAGCAAAGATAAATATCATTTACCGACACAATCTAAAGAAACATGTGTCCGGTGTTGGTTCGACACAAATTTCTATAGGCTTAATTAAGCGCACATTGTTATAAGGATGCTTTTAGTGAGATAGCAGTAAGCGTGAAGCGATGCATGAGTGATGTCTGTGTTCAGCAATAACTAAATCATTCCAAGTTATGTATCGGGAGACGTACGATTCTGATTAAGCCTCGAAGCTTCGACGTGCGCTTCTTAAGGGAATCTATAAATATGCTCTCTTAGTAGACTTAATAGTAACACTTAGACAATACAGATAGTTGAATAGAATTCGAGTCATTATGTCGCCCGTAATAATGATGACGTTTCTGTTATTGCTGGGAAATTGAAGAAAACCGATTTTGCAGGAATTAAGTGAGCATGCAGCACTAAAAATAAAAAAAAACAAACAAACATTGTATATCTCCTGAGAGTTTTCGGATGCTTTTATTCGAGGGGAATCAAGTCACCCTCACTCTCTCTCTCTCTATATATATATATATATATATATATATATATACACGTATAAAAGCACGTATAAAAAAGATAGGCAAGCGAGGCGAAAAGAAAGAAGGGCAAGCGTAGCGAAAGAAAAAGACAGGGCAAGCGTAGCGGCGAGCGCGTAGCGGCGAGAAAAGAAAGATAGGGAGAAAGCGTAGCGGCGAGAAAAAAGACAGGGCAAGCGTAGCGGCGGGGGCAAGCGTAGCGGCGAGAAAGAAAGACAGGGCAAGCGTAGCGGCGAGAAAGAAAGACAGGGCAAGCGTAGCGGCGAGAAAGAAAGACAGGGCAAGCGTAGCGGCGAGAAAGAAAGACAGGGCAAGCGTAGCGGCGAGAAAGAGTGAGCAAGTGTCAATTTAAAAAAAAAAAAAAAAATTAAAAAATCTCAGAATCGTTGAGCTTAGCGGCCAGCATGTCTCTCAGGAAGGGCATGCATATAGTCGGCATTCTAATGCCGATTTTCATGCTGAGAGTTCTAACAAATCCGGCAGTAAACAGAACATTCTCTTTTGATGCGATATATAACAAGGTGTATTGTACTATATATATTCTAATTGAGTATAGAAATGGTCTAAACATTGGTTCATTCCGACTGTATTCGGTTAAATATATTGAATGTTTTTCCTTTTGTGTTACATTGTAATATACTGGGAGAGAGCCATTTGTAAATCTCGAATAATCACAGTACACACTAGTAGATGTTTGTAGATGGTACTAAGTGTTGTTTTTTTATGCTACTGCTTTTTGCAATTACAGCACGTATGCTAATTTTGTTGATGTGAATGTTGCTTATCGAAGATCAGGATGTATGCTTATCTATGTCTGCCATTATTGGTCTTTGGTAGGAGATGAAATGAGTGTCATTTTGACATGCGTGTGGTGAAATGCCATATATAATTATTAATGAATTTGTTTTCGAGAAGAGTCATTGTTATTATTCCCATATTCAATGTGACAACAGTGAACAATTTAAATATTTGTTCAGTTTAGCTGTATCTTTTTAAATCGATTGACATGTATTTTTATTATATTCCGAAGAGGGATTTAATCTTGTTTCTAATTTCTATTCATCCGATTCGTGATATATATAATTTGGCCTGAGGAGACCTAATAGTAGAAACCTGGGTAGCATAGTAGCTTAAATTTTGGTTTCCCTAATTATTTTTTTTCTTCAACCCAAATTTTTTATTGAGCGTTCTTTGGATTGCACTTTCTTAAACGCGGCTATTCTTAGCCACTTTTTACAATATTATTTTCTACACAGACAATATATATATATATATATAATATTTATTGCAGCGCGTTTAAGTGTCATTTCAAGAATTGAACCGGTAATGAAACGTAAAAAATGATTTGCTACATTGGATTCAAAATCGTGTCGTTTGTTTGTTAAAATGTTATGAACTGAAATCATATTACGTATTGTTTCAGCCGTTGGTGGACTTTTTTTTTTATCTAGATGTAATGACAGGTGATATTAGATTTAACACTGAACTGTGTGTGTGTTTAACATACAAGCCAAATCTATATGCATGTAGTTATATTTCTTCATACACTTGAACAGGGATTCTTTTTATTGTACTACTAATAAAACGATTCCGTTTGAATAAAGTGTTCATCATCGGATATATTTTTTCTTTATTTTTACTAAAATTCACCGAACACTAAACTCAATAGTCGGTGAAGCTAGAAGGATACTTAAAACAAAGACGCAAGTGCAGATTATCAAGATACCTACGATTTCTAATGGTCAAGGCTAGAAGAAAATTTATATCATGTTCACTGAATCATTCCCTTGGGTGTCACTTCCCTAAAGTAACGACTTTTGCGAAGAAGCTTCTCGAATGTAAACGCCTTTTCACTAAATGAATACACAAGAAATGTTAATTTGGCATATAACATTTGTGAGTTTTAGCTATAAATATCTGAACAGGAAAAACTACAGAACAAATTTCTGAAAATTTTCCATTGAAATATAGCAACTGAGTAGCGAAAGACTTCTGATGATGTGTCAGCGAGAAATATTTTACAGGGTAGAATGTAATTGTGAGGTAATGTTTGAGAATCTACCTCGCATTGAAAAAGGAGCAGGTAACTCGAGCCTAGACATGACATTATACACCATTTTTGCTTTAATTTGACAATTGAAAAGTTAAAGCATGGAAGGTGGATTCTGGGATCTTCTGGATGAAATAGAAATTTATGTTGAAGAAATATTTCCTATTTATACATATCAGGCAAATATCAATTTCCCAGCATTTTTATTTCTCTAAAAATTAAGACTTATTAAATCTAATTAATACCCATTTCATATGGATATATTTGTACACACCTATTTCATATGTTTAAATTTGCCTCGAAATTCTCAGCAGAGCATCCTTTGAGCGTTTGCTCATCATAATGAAGGAATGTACTCTAAATGTAGCTATTAGATTGGACCAACTATTGCGAAAGCCTCTCAAATCCATACCTCAAGTTTGAATCGTATACAACATATCGCTAAAAATCACGCTAACCCAACATTGACTAAAGAACAACAAAGAAAAATCATTGTTTATGGAAAAATCAAGATGGTCCCTCCGATCACTTAGATTTAACTGGCTTTATATTTTCAATATCTCAAAAACAAAGCAAACATCCAACCGCCACCGTCCGGATACGAGTTTTCTACTGTCACTAGGGACATTTCTATTATCAATAAAGCTACAGGTTTTGAAAGGCGTCTCCTATCCACTAGACCTTTGTAAGAGCAGGATAAAGCCAAAAAATGGAATATTTTTGCTGTATCTAGGACGGAGCTATCCCATCTTCAATTCCCAGCATTTCTTTTGGAGGTAAAATATCCTCTACAACGTGGTGCCCAAAGGGTTAGCATTACAAGACTAGCATAGTTCTGGTATTTTATACATTTACAGCTAAAGCACACGAAGTATCATTAATCCTCATAATTTTCACTAGCGTGTGAAAGAATATACAATTTAGGCAATTAGTAATATCAAGGACAGTCGGCACTGCCAATATATAAATAACTGGTGCTAGAGAAATATTTTTTTTCTAATTTGACTAAATGTTTGCAAATGAAATATTGTTAAGTGTATCCCCCGTATATTTTCATCATTTTACCCCAAGTGAGACAATCAAGCCATAAATATGCAAGGGTTACTGAGTGTAATTGAATATGGGGAAATCTATACTATCGAGAAAAATGAAAGATCAGGAATGAAGACAAAATATAACGTTAGACATGGCATTTTAATTTTTGAAGATCAATTTTGAGAAGCAAACAGCCGGAAGAGTTCTACCAATGAAAAACAAATTATATATATATATATATATATATATATATAAGCACATTTCATTGTATTTTGTCATTTCCTTATTTTTCTCGGTATTGTCAAATTTTCTTCAGATTTTACACGTAAGCTTATTCCTACACTCGTTATCGTCTTGGCAAAGAATTTCAAACATTTAGTATCTCCTTGCACAGAGAGTCTGGGCAGACATAATACGCTGCAACGTTATACTTCATGACATTCACCGTTCACCGCTTCGTAATGTGATTAAGAGATTACAAATCTTACAATTTCTTCAAGACTTGTTTAAGGATTACAAAACAAAAAAAAAAAAATCCGAAAAGAAAAATATGCATTAGAAAAACTTCCGACAGGATTTGTTTTCCACAATGTGTCGTCTCATAGATTTTGTTTATACGTTACACTTAACCTCCAAAAGGTGGATCCACTTTTAAGGTTATTAAAAGTACAGAATTTCAGTCACAAAAGTTGGAAACTTCACCAAAAAGAATTAATGAAAGAAAAATATATGGTTAGAATCGTAAACATTGGTTGCCAAGTTAAGTTAATTCTTGAAGCATTAAAATTCCGATCATGAGACCCGGTTTCTAATGGGTTTATGGTCGACAAGTGATGGAAGAGAAATCCTGGTATTGGCATGAGAATTTTTAAGTGTCTGGAAACCACAAAAAACCTCCAGTGAAACATTGAGTGAAAAAGTAAATTAAACGAACCGGTAGCCGTCAATAGTTGAGAAAACACAAAAGGAAATCAGGCGTGAGCGTTTTAGAGTAGTAGGCTTAAAATCATGATTAGCCAAAGTGTCACTGAGTATAGCCGCTATAAAAATAACACTTCAGCTCCATCTGGTTTGAGGAAACATATGTACTTAAGCAGTTACCTGTAAGTGGATTCACCTGGCTACACTTGTAAACGGGACCTTCTACCCGGGTGGTTAGCTAACTGGATAGAATTTTTAGTCAGAAGGGTAGATATAGTTTTGTTTGACTGTCCTAAGTTCCACTAGTAAGGCTATTCGTACAACAAAATCGTTTGTGCACAGTGGGGACTTCCTGGAGCAGTTAACTTGCATAGTGCAGCGGGAAATAGCCGGGGGTGCGGTCATCGGGAATAGTTGGTGGGAGAGGGTTAAAGATAATAGGTCCTTCACCACCGAGTTTAGCAAACGGCTCGCACTGGACAAGGCCAAGATATTGAAGGCTCTTGGGGATAGTCTTTCCCGGGTGGGGGCTTCGGGGATCCCTTAGAGATAGCCCTAGCTAGAGAGGCCCTGGAGCGTTTGTCTCGCAAGGGATACATGGGTCAGGTAATCAGACAGGTTAAGCTCAATGTCTTCCGAAGCTGTTAACATGGGCGCAGAATTGCACAAGGAAGAGATTCATTGAGGTTACGATCGTTACTTCTATGAGGTCAAATCCCAGGAGGGGCGTACTCTTCGGGCCACCGACGACATGTGAGACCCACGTTACCAAGGAGTCTTGCGTCTGTGACGAAGAGTTTCGTAGCTATTTGGCTGATTTTCCTCGGCTTTCGCCGACTGAAGCGGCGAGCTGCGTGGGGGAGATCTCGGTTTGAGATGTCTACGCGGCATTTAAGATCGGCAGTGGCAAATTGCCTGGTCTATATGGTTGGCCGTATGAATTGTACTCGAGACCCTCTCTCATCACTATATGCCCTTAATATTTTAACTGTGCTCCTGATTGATTTCCTTGGTTTCGATTCTCGCGAAAAATTATGTTGGTCATATGATATCCTTATCTTTCTGTAGAACCAGATTTGTTGATTCGAGACTTCATCTTAGAAGAGATTGTTCATACTCTGCCATATAGACGGACAAATATCACGTACCAATTCAGTACTCTTTTCTTTGTCTCTTGAAGATCTTTTTTTGCGTTTGGAAAGTATATTTGGCTATGCCAAATGTTTTCTGATTTCCTTTTAGCATTTTCTATGTTGATTTAAAATAGTCCAGATGTTCGTTTTCATATTTTCTATGCGTGGTGATGGAAATTACCAAAACGCTAGTTCTTGACAAAACAGAAATAAGAAATTTCATCTTCTAGAAACAAGGGAATTGTATAGATCGGTAAACTAGGAAGTGCATCATTTATGATATTTAGCTGAAGAGGAGTACACAGGCTGGGAACATTCGATAAATATGAAGGAAAAATGCTTGATAATTAATGACTATTCTTCAACATAGAAGAACTGATAATATTTTCCTATACTCAGCGCATATTCGCTATGGGTACTCATTAAAATTTATAAGGCTTAATAGTAATAATAGTATTCTGCAGAAGACAACAGTTCAGTGAACTGCTGCTCAGCATTAGATAACATGACACGCATATTTGTGTGCATTCATTGATAAAAACGTTTCATTTTTAGCCGCATGGTAAACTAGTGAAGCGTGTTCAATCCTCACCAATATGTCGGCGCTTCTGCTCTCCAAGACTAAATCAAAAGTACCAATTAATTGTGATTCGAAAGGAAGGACTAAGAGTAAACAAGATCGTCGAATAGGAAACATATCGACGCCGTGTGTGTGTGTGTGTGTGTGTGTGTGTGTGTATGTATATATATATATTACAGGGTGCGATGCATAAACTACCGTCTAAAATTACGCTAAAATGAAAGTAACATTCACATCTGATTCTAACATTTTTACAAAAATTACACAAGAATATCTTGAAATAGTAACGAGTAAAATTATTCAATAAAATCGTCATTGTCTTTAAACCCAGCCTAAAGACGACTTCGGAACCTCCTGCATCTCTTCTGGACGGTCTCCTTGTTTCAGTTGATGAATGTTGCCATAATCCTTGCCTTCACTTCATATTTGGTGTTATAAAGAGTTTTGTTTGTCTCTTGTTCAATTGCGCCCCACACGTAATAATCATGGGTGGTTGCAGTCTGGATTGTTAGGCTGGCAGATATATGGGGGTGATGCAGTCGCAGAAATTGTCAGAGCCATGACTGGGTTCCCCTGCTTATGTAGCATGGTATAGAATCCTTTTGCCAGACTTAAGGTCTTCCAGTAGCCAACGTCTTGCCCCAAGGCAGTGGATGTAGGTCTCAGTGTTGAGTCAATAAATTCGGGAGATCTTATCAGAACGACGAGTCAGTTCTCGGAGCTGCCGTACCTCCATAATCACCCTAGAACTTATCCAACTCTCCGGATCATCTGCCCTGACACCTAAAAACACTGAAATATTCGTGTTGCAGATTCCGGCGCAACTATCAAACAGTATAGCATATCGCTCCCTAATTTCTGGCGATGGAGTTTTCGCCATGGTCCTTTTTTTCACACAGACGGTAGCCAAATGACCCTTCTATACTGTACCGTCCACAAAAAGATCAAACAAGCAGACGCGAAATTAAATATATAAAAATGGCGAAAATTTACCCATAGAAGTCATGTGATCGCTTTGTATTTTTTTTTTTTTACTAAAACATTCGCATTAAAAAATTCGAAAGAGCTACTCAAGGTAGAGTAACTAAAAATGTACGGACGTTGGAGCGGATAGAAGTGCTGATAAACTGTAGTATAGGTAACTGGTTACCATAAATGTGAAAGGGTAAAATTAAGCATACACTCGTTGGAGTGAACAACATATTAGCGGCTCTTATCTGGCTGATCGAACGGTACTCCTATACCAATGGAATACAGTGGAAATGTGCCCAATTCGTCTGTGTACATGCATGGCTGTTAGCTTTAAATGTATGAACTGCTAGAACGGAGGAATCTAGTCCATCAGATCATTTTCCATGAAAATAGTTACAGAAGACTTTTGCGCGGGAAGGGTTGAACGGTGTAAAATACTCCATCCCCGACAATAGTGCAGAAACCCTTTTGAATTGTTAAGGATGGAAAGAGAAGATTGGTTAGCTCGAGTCCGGATATGGAAGTAATGCCTCAAGTGTGTACTTATCTAACACTTCTAAAAATAAAAGATGGTCTTTGTAGTCCCATACTTTCTGAGCCGATACAAAGAACCTACTATTTGTCAATCGTCTTTAGCAATGTATAAAATATAAGAGTTCCGCCTGAGGCCAGGCGGGTAAAATTGAGTTCAAAAATACGCTTAAAGCAAAATAACCGATTGTTGGGATAGACATGAATCGATTTCTGTCTGCGATTTTCCATCCCACAGAATAACTTGAGTGAATGTCTGGTCTCGTCACTGGCAGCCGTTTGATTATATTTGGTAATTGAAAACATGGAATCAGTCATTCTTTCGTAGCAGCCTCAACTGCCAGATCAGTCGTAATCGAAAGCTTTTATTAAATTTGACGATGGTCGGCAGGTACAGATTACTTTTGTGGAGGTAAGTCTAGGTTAGCGATAGGAATCTTTCTTCAGTCATGTCTGTCAGACACTTTCTACTTCAAAGGATGTTTCGCATTTATAGACTAAAAAAGGATTTGTTTCAGAATCGTGTATCCGAATTTTTCGTCGAATGCAAGGAAATATCAGGATAATGTGATAACGAATGTGTAGAGAAAAATTGATTTGCAGTTAGAGCATCATGCGATAGAATATAAAAAAAACGTAATGCTGTATTTTCCCTAATCGTTTCACCCCAAGCAAAGCAATAAAGCCACTAGGACGCAAGAGGTTACTGAATATTAGAGAATTAAAGAGAAGACAGTAAAAGAACAAAAATTAAGACGGAGGATGACGATTGATATTTTCAAAGTGGTCTGGAAAGCAAAAAGCCGAAAGAGTTCCACAAGCGAGAAGTGCGACAAACTGTTAGCATAGAACTTAGTTACATCTAGCTATTTCAAGAGTAAGTCTTGTCGCAAACCTAGTTCTGCGTTTATATTCAAAAATTCTATTTACCATAGAGAAAGGTTCTGTACTTGTTTGGCCAGGCCTTTTGCTGGGGGATGGTTTGCCATGTTACGAGTTTTCGTGTGTGACAATCAATGGTATATGCCTGTAACAATGTTTTATGACACCTGGCGATGAGAGCAGGGCTAAGGAGATTTGTCTATTCTAAGTATATTACGAAGTGAACTAAAGAAAACAGCAAAACTTATATACTGGTTCCTTTTCCATTATTTTTTTTCTTATAGAATAACATATGTAAACATCGAGGAAAAAATTAAACAATAAGCACACACACATACATATATATATATATATATATATATATATACACACACACACACGGGGGGGATAAATATTCGTACACATGAACAATTGTATTTTTATAAATGTAAAAACCTTAAAACAAATTGTTACATTTTATTAAAAAAATAGTAATAAACTTAATTCTTATTTTAACTGATGAAAAAAAGTATACGTACAAAACAGAAAAAACATTAACTTAATACTTTGTGGAATATCCTTTGAGTTCAACAGCTACCAGTCTATTCCTGTACGTCTCAAATAAGGATTTGCACATATTCAGTGGTATTTTGTCCCATTCTTCTTGGCATATCGTCTTCAAATTCTTGATATTGTTGGTGCTCTTTTCCCAATATGAATTTTCAAATATCGCCATTAATTCTTGATTGGGTTCATGTCTAGGGACTGAATTGGCCATTGCAAGACACCAAAGTTACTTTCAGCTAACCATTTTCTGGTAGATCTAGCGTTATGCTTAGGATCATTATCCAGTTGGAAAACCCAATCAGACGGTAGCTGAAGTCTCTCAACAGAACGCATTAAATTGTCTTGCAGGATTTTCTGGTATCTTTCAGCATTCCTCTTGTCATCTATTATTGATATTCTGCCAACACCTTTTGCAGAGTTTTAAAACCTTGCAATGAACGAAGCAATTGTAGTAAGAGGAATATTCAGGTTGTTAGAAATCGTTCTGTAACTGTTCCCATCTTTCCAAAGAGACAAAATGTGTTGTTTTTGTGAGATAGTCAATTCTTTACCTTTAGGCATTATTAGAACCTTCTCGTAAGACTAGAAATTGCAGAATGCTCTGATAATGGCTAATAAAGTTAACTATAATTACTGATAACATTACTCGAACATTCTAGAATATACTTTTTTCATAATTATTTTATTCTAATTTATTTGGACGGATAATTTTTTCACCAGGTAGAATTTAAAGATGCATTAATTTCTGTTAGAATAAGAATTAAGTTTATTATATATTTTGTAATAGTATGTATCTTTATACATAAAATGTGCCGAGACTAAGGCTTTTACATTTATAAAAATAAAATTTTTAAATTGTACGAATATTTATTTTCCCACACTGTGTGTGTGTGTGCATCAATCTCTTCTAATAAACAAAAAAAAAGCAAGAAAGTATAATTTAAGTCTCATATACAGTTTTCTCCAGTAGCTTACACCCGCTTGATTTTTTTAATGCTTCGTTAATTTTATCATATGGGGTACATTTAGTCGAATGATGTAAGGAAAGGTATCGAGTACTTTCTATTACAAGTAAACTGATGTATTACTGAAAATTAAACTCAAAGGATAAAGCAAACCATTCGGAAAAAAGTGAGATTCCTTTGGAATGATCTTAGCAATTCAGTCAAATCATGTACTATGTGTTCAACTATATCCTATTTCCAACCGAGTGATGGAAATGCGTATTAAATAGTCCTTCCCTAAACTATGGAATTTGCCAGATTTCAATATTAGCATATAAATCTGATTTTATTCGTTCCGAGGGTGTGCATATGAATAGAAGAAATTACGCCTACCGTGGAACCCGCAACAAGAGAAAGTGTAAAAGCGTTTTTATTGACAATGCATTGTCTTAGTTTGAGAGGCATTTTTATGTTAGGATGAAAAGCCTCTGTGTTTTGCATAGCAAACCTTTAATGCCCGATTGCTAGGTCGGCTTCTTTCGGTCGGATTGATCGATTCTATATCTCCACTCAGTCGCTCTCGCAAATACATTTTAGCTGCATACATAATTCATAGTATTTTTTATTTCTTATTGAAGATCTTTGGAAATAAAGGATATTTTAAAATGTTTATAAACTTTTGATTCACAAATGATCGCATGTGTTCATGAGATAGAGGAGAAAACAGGTAAAGCTTAAATCATTTACGTGTTATTGAACTATCATGGAAATTTCCTTGCAGACAAATCCAGTAATGTTCCTCCGGCTAAATACAATCCTGAAGACAAAACGAAAGTGAGGCTAGCAAAGACACGTCGAATGCACAAGTTTTTTTCTGCATCGATTTCGCCTACGGACGAAGTCATATTGAACGTACTGAAGAAAAAAAAATACATGGACGTAATATTGAAAATTAATCTTATGTAAAACATTTCTAGTCAGTACAAGAAGATTGTGATTCGTCATTTTGAATACAGTCAGAAACCTATCCGACTGCAATTACGCAGATAATAATTAATTGATAAAAACATTACTTCAAAGGGAATATCAGGTTGACTTTATATGAACCTAGTGAAATATGAACTGGATTTGTAAAGTCCATCTTCATTTTTCGGTTTTTAACATCTTTTTGGAATATTTTTCGGTATCAAAAATTTTTTCTGGAGACCACCCCCAAAAATTCAATCATCCTCTAATCCTCTCATTTTATATCTTCACTACTAAATACACTTTGCCAAGTGGTGACATTATTCAAAAAAGAACGAGGAAAGAACGAGGAAAGAACGAGGAAAGAACGAGGAAAGAACGAGGAAAGAACGAGGAAAGAACGAGGAAAGAACGAGGAAAGAACGAGGAAAGAACGAGGAAAGAACGAGGAAAGAACGAGGAAAGAACGAGGAAAGAACGATATAAATACGATTAAGAACGATTGCCAAGAACAGTGGTGGAAAGAACATTAAATTTACGGTATTGAACGAAAAAGAACGAACGAGGGAAAGAACGAGGAAAGAAAAAATTCGAGAAACGAGGAGAACGAGGAAAAACGAGGAAAGAACGAGAACAAAAGAACGAAAAGAACGAGGAAAGAACGAAAAGAAATGAACGGAAAGAAAATGAAAAGAACGAGGAAGAACGATGGAAAGAACGATGGAATTTGGATATCTCAGGAAAAAGAATGAGGATAAAAAATACTTCTGGAGAACGAGATAAAGTACGAGGAACGAAAAATAAGGAAAAAACGAGGAAAGAAAAGAAACGAGGAAAGAACGAGGAAAAAAGAACGAGGAAATAAAAGAACGAAATGGAAATAATCTAAATTAACTGGAAAGAACGAATCCTTTGAGGGTCGAGGAATCGAGGAAAGAACGAGGGAGTTGAGGAAAACCTGGAAAAGAACAGAACGAGGAAAATAGGAAAGAACGAGGAAAAGAACGAGGAAAGAACGAATCAGAACGTTAACGAGGAAAGAACGAGGAAAGAACGAGGAAATAGAACGAGGAAAAAACGAATTATGGAGGAAGAACCGAAAAGAACGAGGAAAAAATTCTAACTGAAATGTTGAAAAACGTGTAAATAACAAATGGAAATAATCTAAATTACTGCTATTTTATCTTTAATGCAACCTCGCAGAACATGATGTGTGTTTATGGCAGGGCTTCATGGGGATTCGGTGAATTATGTTGCTATAATGTCCCTCTATGTTCAATCGACTTAAATTCACTATATCCTATCTCATTCGGAATATTTTGCTTTAAGAGAAATGACTGACATTTATATTTGAGTCTCTTTGCAACAATTGAATTAGATTGTCATCCGTCAATTCACTTTCTATCAACTTGTTTCAAAACGTCTACAAATGTTTTTTGCATTTAATAGTCTGACATATTTATTATACGTTATCTTTAGTAACCCCTAGAAAGCTTTTATCAAATATATATATATAAAACCACCCAGCCCATATCATAAGGCATATTCCAAAAAACATTGGGTATAGACTTTCTACTAATTCCTCTAATAGGGACATTTTTGAGGCCAATAAGATAAGTTATGAAGCCCTATTTAAGAGTGGACATAATATAAATAACCACAACAGTACTCAGAATAAACATAATAGGCAAAGAAAGATTGTGTGGTTCAATTCATTCTCCTTTTAATTTAGCGGTAAAAACTAAAATTGGCAAGATATATTTTGATTTATTAGAGCAACATTTCCAAAAAAAAAAAAAAAAAAAAAAAAAAAAAAAAAAAAACTGAGTTACATAAAATATTCAACAAAAACAAAGTAAAACTTATTGTTGCATGCCGAACGTAGGGACTATAATAAATGGATTGAATAAGAAAAAAAACTAGAAATAATCCATGCAGTAATCCTCCTGCTTGTAATTGTAGAAAGAAAATCATCTGTCCATTACAGGAAAAATGTCAGCAAGAATGCGTGGTTTATCAAGTGAAAATTTACAAAAATATTGAGGATACTAACCCTAAAACATACATAGGTGCTACTCAGGATAAATTAAAAAAAAATATAACCACAAGAGTATTTTTAAAAACGAAAAAATTAAACATAGTACCACGCTATCTACTTATGTATGGAAAACCAAACAGGAAGATAATATAGACCCCATCCTTAAATGGGAAATACTAAAAAATGCCCAAAATATAAAGCAGGCCATAAATTTTGTAAATTATGTGCAGAGGAGAAATTAGCCATAACTTTATATGATCAACCTAACCAGCTATTAAACTCCAAAACTGAAATCCTTAACGTATGTAGACATAAAAAAATCTTGGCTACTAAATAAGGCGATTTCCCGTTTATTGTCATTCCACCTTGATGTTTGTTTTTTTTTTTCCCTCCCCATTTTTGTTGAATAAATATTTACCCGCTTAGGTTTGTGTTAGTGGTTCTTTGGTCACGTGGTATAATTTTAGCTATCGCCTATAAATATGCGTTTCTCTTTGCCTCGTTAGCCTTACATTACCTGACGATCCGTTTAGGTGAAACCTAGGTAGGTTTGTCTGGCTCACTAGGTGTACTTATTATATATATATATATATATATATATATATATATATATATATATATATATATATATGTATGTGTGTGTGTGTGTGCGTGCGAGAGAGAGATTTTTACAATTTGGAAGTCATTTCCTTAGGACACCGACATATGCTTTTGACTGAAATTCACCAAAATCTAAGATAAGAGAAATAACACTGCGCGATCACAGTTATTAATGCAAAAGATCTAAAATTTATCTGGACAGTTCATGATTTGCAGATGTAATACTCGACAAGGAAACAAATCAATCTGCTTGCGGAACTTGATGTCGAACATGAGGTTTCTGGACATTTAATTATCAACTAATTTTCCTTTTGTTTAAATATAGACTACTTTCCAAAAATGAACTCATTTAAAATTCATTATTTTACTGGTCAACCTGTTTTGTTAGGCTTAGATGGGAGATATATATATATATATATATATAATTATTTTATATTCTTTCAAAATTTCGAATATCTTGTCAAAAAAATTTACATTTTGTATATATTTACTGTTTTTTTTTTATGTGACCTTTTAAACATTTCAATTCTTACTTAAATTGTTTACATTATTCGGAATTATCCTCATCTTCATTGTCCTATTCACGTTTCGGCCGTTGTACGCTCCGGCCTCACTCACTGCGGCGTATGTACTTGAGGAAAAGATGTTGGTTAGATCCAGTGATTAAACCCAAACAGTTTTGAGTTCAATACCAGGCTACAGCACTCGTGAAACAAAACATGGAAAATTGAATTAAAAAGTAAATAACTCCAGACATCCCAAGAAGCATTGCACGTGGAACTAGAAAAATCTACCCCGGTGGATGAAATAATGTGTTCGGTTCGAAACTATAATCACCTGAAAAAGGCCGGAGCGTGCAACTACCGAAACTTTGTGAATATGGCAATAAAGACGAGGAATAATGTAAGCAAGTCCGAAAGAATGTAAGTAATAATAATAATAATACCTCATCTCAGATATATAGACATATATTTTAATTCTTGTTGACTTCAGCGCGTTCATTTAGTATATTTCTTTAAACATTTTCGAATATTCCACTACCGAGACAAAAAAGAAACAAAAAGAACACTTGATACTTAATATTCAGTCATTCAGTTATCTCTTGCTCTTGTGGCATTCAAATGTTTGTAGAATGCTAAAATGATTGTTCGTTCCGATTCAAGCGATACTATAGATTTTCAGAACTAACTGTGATATAAAATGAAAACTGATCTATTATGAATAGCAATAAACTTTTATAATTCTAGAAAGTAACGACTGTCATAAAAATTACATTTGTTTCGGGAGTGACTGGTAAAAATGGTTTTAGTAGGTGTGATTTTTAGTATTATTGCAAGTATGTGAATAAGAGCGTGTTGACGAGAGAAATTAATAAATCACCGTTATGCATGTTTCAGAAACATTTTAATACAATTTCTGTTGCGATCTTTTTATAACAAGTGATACGCCGAGGTTACAGTGTGTTGTCAGATGTTCTAACCGAAAATACTGATTTCAGCTGAAATGTGTTTCAATGAGATTCTAAGCAATACAGTAGTTGTTAAAATAGATTAAAATTAATACGTTTAAGTATATACTCAAAGGAAGTTGTACTTGGGAAAACATTACATCCGAAACTACTCTCATCTTTTCTCGTCTCTGTCAGCATCCATTTAAAAATACATAAACAATTCAAGTCTTTCTTAGGTTGCTAATTATATAATTCTGTGCGAAGGAAAGAGCATTACTGCGCATGCACTAATATCTCCGAAAACTTTCTCAATTACAAATGGCCGAACAAAAATTTAACATTTACATTATTCGGACTATTTAACATTTACATTATTCGGACTATTGTCGCTCACTGGGGTAGACTGTTCTAGTTCCACGTGCCATGTTTAATGATGTCAGTTATCAGTTACCTCCTGTTAATTCCCCTCTCCAAGTTCTCCACTGTCTTAACCGGATATTGAATTCAGTCTTTGGGGCTTGTTACTGGTTCTAACTTACGCCTTTATCCACTGTGCCATGTGTCCCTGAGGACGTTGTAATAAATATGGCGACAAAGATGAGGACAATAGTCAGAATACTGTAAACAGTGTACATAATACGTCATCTCAAATATAGACATACACAAAAATTTAACATTTATATAAATACTTTCCGGGCAAAATAGCCGTGTCTTTAGAATAAAATAATTTCAATCTTGATATATGGCATAAAAAAAAAAAAAAACAAAAAAAACTAAACTGTGTAAACTAAACTATACTGCTTAGTATTGTCTCCATGGTGTTTTTCCTTGCTTTAACAGCCATCTGTAAAAATTAATGCAGAAGTATTCGGCCTATTTATGTGAATTCCAACTACTACTATTCTAAGTTTTACTGGATTGAGACTGACTAAAATTGGTATATTGTTTTGTCACTTTACAAACAACCATTTTTTTTTTGTTAGTATGTTGAATGTTAGACATGAAGATAAACACATCAGGAGTCCAGTTACGCAAAGTTGAAGTTGGAGTAGCCACAGAAGCTGTTAGCCTGATGGACCCTATCTCTTTATAGGCTGGTATAGAATTCTTGATTAACTTTCTGCTCGACTCGTTGTGACCTCAAAGCCAGATCCCACTCATCATTGATATTTAATGTGGAAGATTAAAGCGTATGGTCCGTACTTGTTCCCAGATGATTTGTTTTAGCAAGTTGGATATTATACAACTCTTCAGAAAAAAATCTCAAGAGTCCAGTTACCCAACAATGAAGTTGGAGTATCCATACCTACACCAGTCAATGACGATGTGTTGCCGCTAGGGAAAATTGCCTGAGAGATTCTATCTCTCTACAGACTGATATAAAATTCTTGAATCCCTCTCTGGCCGATTGGTTGTGAACTTAAAACAAGAGAGCCCACTCAATATTGCTATTTAATCTAGAAGATTAAAGCGTTTGGTCCGTATCTGTCCCCAGATTTGTTTATGCGAATGTGAAAGTAGTAGTCGGTTAAACTAACCACATATGTTATAAATATACAATGTTATATTATGTAAGATATTACAATCAAAAAGATATCTGAAAAGTAGGTAATATATGAAGGTATATATTGAAACGGACATACGTACCCCACATGACTAGGCACGTGCAAAATTTGTGAAATGGCTAACATTCTTTTGCCATGAGGAATGATCACAGACGCATTGAACTCTTTCCAAAACTCTTGAATAATTTATTTCAACTTTCCACTTATAAATGATCACGCGCAAATGAATCTAAGCAGAAATTACTTTCTGGAATAAGCTCCCGAGATGATATTTCCCTGCCAGCAACAATTTTATCAAGCGGTATCTATCTCGTATGTCCTAATAATACGCACTTAATCACTACTTCCGCCACCCTCACATGATTCTCGGTCAGTAATAACACTGAGGGTACCTTGTGATATGTACTGTGCTAGATAGCTATAAGAGGAATCATATCACTTCAATATGATTTATAAGATTAATTTCCTTTTCCATTAATACATTTTCTCTTTATAATATTAAACACAGCTTTCATTATATTTTAGCACCATTTGAATTGTGCACCATGTTCCATTATCTGTTAATACACTAACTCACTAGTTAACTTTCTGATCGTTCATGTTTTCCATTAATAGTTTGTCTAAGCGTAATTTCAGTTTGCTTTCTGTGTCAACAATCAACACAGTGTTATCTGTTGTAGTTTAAACTTTGCGATAATAAATCCTCGTGGGTTTTGCGATTCTTTTACGAACATTTTATTGTGGACGTTTCATACAAAGCGTGATATAGCAAATCATACGCGCCGCATTATATTTCTATAACTTTATTAATTTTGTAGTATACCGTATAAAAGATATGAAAATACATTCGGCAAAAGTATATGAAATCTGGTGTAGATTATAGCAAACAAGAAGGAACTGAAAATCAAAGAAATTCATAGATTAATGTATATATAAATACAGATACATACATGGATAATAAGAATACATGATTGTTGGGATTAACTTCAGGCAAAAAAAAAAAAAAAAAAATAATATCTCACTCTTATATAACAAAGGGACAATCACAAAAAACCCAAAGTCACATCTGGTCTGGTGGTTATATGTATTTAATTTTTTTAAAAATAAAATCTACAGAATCAGTAATGTTCTGAGTCCTTATATGATATTTCCTGTTTCAGTTACTTTACCATCATCGTAACAGGTATTGTGCTTTTCTATAAATAATTTTCATGGTAATTATTCTGATGAACTTTCATCTTTGCTAGCTCGACATTATGAATTTAAGTGCAGTGTTAGTTTGACGGCAAAGTCATTTTACAGTTGAAATAAATGAATATTTCAGTATACTATATGCTAAGAGTCTTCTAGAAGACCTCATGCTTGTGGAACACTTCAGGTTTCTTACTTTTCAGTCGACTTTGGTCCTCAAGAATTTCAATACAATCCCAAACGTTATCGTCTTTCTGTCCTTTTGATTATCTCAATGTGTTTTTTTCGTCATTCTTTCACATTCAGGAATCCCTTTCGTTTTTAGATACTTTGAATTACCACAGGTGAAATAAGAAAAAAAAAACTGTTTGGGACAGAATAAAACCAACTACCCATGAATGAATGATTACACATAAAACAAAACATCTAGAGATGAATAGCCCACACTCCTGTACAGAATCAAACAATACTTATTCGTGTGAGGTTATCGTTTTAAAGGATAACACGAAAGCAAATAACTCATCCGTGGAATGATTGTATATCGACATGATATTTTCTATTAAGATCGGCTTGAGGTTTTAGACCACTTTTTGGGCTTTCAACGAAAGTGGATTATTCTCTTGAGAGGTCTTTCTCCCTCTCGGTTGTGACGGTTAAATCTTTCCTTCATCCGTTTGCCAACGAATGCACATTCTGAAGGCAGCTGGATTATCCCGTTTACGTAACGCGCACAGCCACTGACATGTTAGGTGCGATTCTGCACCTAGAGGAAAAACAATCTGATGCACCTGGCTGTTATACTGTGGTGAAATAGTGAGGGCAAATCCCATTTTAATATCAGCTGAGAGAGCAGAGTAAATATTGATGTCGTCACAAATTCACATACCTTAGAAATAATATTCTTATTTTAATAATATTCACCCATTACAAGGTCCAAGAGCCACTCCAAATGTAGGGCTATTTTGCGGAGTTAAATTAAAGTATGAAAGGACATGTTAGAATAAATCTGAAGTAAACTCAAGAGATCAGAAACTTATCCCTAAACAGGAAACGAGGGCAAAACCTCAAATCTTTTTTCAACAGACCAGAGATGTGTGTGAACCAGACGATAGGCGAATATCTACTATTAACAGAATTCTACTCGCATCACTTGGTATTACGTGGTCTTAATCCCAGTTGACATTTAAACTAATATTCCATGCGATAAATAGTTACATATTTGATCTACAAAGTTCACATTGGCCAGGTTTAAGTTAAAACAGCGATGACGACAGACATAAAACAAAGTAAATATATTTAGACTAATGAAATTTAGTAACAGCTTGAATACACGAACAAAATTTTTTCAGCTCTGATAAGTTCTGAATACTTGAATATAAATTATTTTCCATTTTTCGATGACTTTCTCACCACGCATATTTTGAGCCACGTGCAAATCCGAATCGTCGTACCTCGTCTTCAAAGCAGTACATAATTCATACATTTGTCTTGAATTTATTTTCACGATGACAAGTTCAATTAATCTTTAAGCCCATGTTCGGAAAAAAATTCTAAATAGCCAAGTTTCGCCAAATTGACATTACACTCTATAAAGCAATTCAAGATGGTTTATGATATTAATTATATTTTAGTTGCCGTCCTACATGTTTTACAAGATGGGCAATATAGTGTGTAAAAAAGTGGAACTGATTACTCAGAATTCAGTCAGAATCTGAAATCATAGTGAATTAATGTTAAGAGAATAAAGAATATATTTTACATCGTTATTCTTGAAGGCTATATATCATGGAGAATTCTACTGCGAAAAATAATTTTAATTTTGTTAAATACCATTTAAACAAGAACAAAAAATATTTTTTGGAAAGGCCGTGTGGTATGAATAAAGCTTAATTACTCAAGTAATTCAAGCAAACAATAAGTCTGATGTAAAATGATCAAAACGTACTTGAAACAGCTCACCATCCCGGCCTTGAATAACAGAGGTCCTATTTTATCATGGGTTTGCTGTAGTAAAAAAGAAAGTCATTTGTTAGGGGCTAGCATGACAATCTTTTTTGGATATGATTACGTGGATTATGAGCTACTCGACACTAAATCCGTGTACGAGTAGAAACTGGTTTTCTCCGCCCAAATTATTGGAAACCTAACTCCAAGAGGGTTACTGGATGGATGGAAAAAGGAAACGATTGACTAACTGCCTTCGCAATCACCTGACATAAGTTATGGTGAATATTCCTGATGATAATTAAAAATTAGTAATTTTAAAAGCATATTTGATGAAATGGAGAAAATTCTATCAAAACATGGCAGAACATCACTTGAAATTGTAAACTTTACTTGCAGGAAAAGGTTTTATACTAGATTATGGTGTTCACTTTGTGGAAAAGTCATAACATTGTAACACATTTTAGTTGTGCAATTTTAAATTAATTCTTCAATAAAACAATTCGTGTTTACGTTTTTTTTATCTATCAGTATATTTTTTATTGTACAGAAATTGAAAATAATTTAAAGGATGCAATGTGCAATTTCCCCCATAGGAAAACGAGCTGAAGTTATTTATGTGTTAGCTGTAGGTTGTGGTGAATTCGTACATGAATGGATGCGAGCAATATTTTATTTCTATTTATTGTGTACGCATGATATATATATATATATATATATATATATATATATATATATATAAAGGTTGTTTCAATTTTGGAACAGCGGTATTGCACTCGACATGGAAGTTGGGGTTTAACATGAAATAAGTGTTTTCTAACTAGATATCACTGAGGAAATTATTTTAAACATTAAGTTAGGTTTATAATCGCTGTGTTGGAATTTGATTCCGGTGATCAATGAAATACTTATAGCACAGCCTTATAAAATTCTATATGGATAAGCTGCAAGGCACACGCACATTATGACTAATCATTGTGCCATCAAATAAAACCCATTGACTTCAAAGAGTAATTGCACTGTACGATTCCAGTTATATCACGATGTAATATATTGTACATAACGGCTTTAGTGCGATTTTCAATAAGCTATTCAAATTTAAAGTATCTTTTGTTACAATTTGTGCACATCTGTATTATGCTGTTATAAAGACTTTTTTTGGTTTTTATTAATTATAACATCTTATTCAATGGGTACCATTTTTGTACACTTTACTTTTCGAATACAGGTTGAAAATGCATAATTTGATTTTGGTGATTTATAATTAGAATTCTGGTTTGAATATATTTCCCATTCAATGTACCTAATACAAAAATATACCAACTTTATTTTGATTTCTTCTTGAAATAGTAAAATTGTGATGTCAATTTGTAAGCCAAAAATCTAAGGAGATTAGCTAGTCCTGTAATTTTTTTTCAGAAAACTAAAATGCTCAAAAATGGGTAAAAGCTATGACTAGTTTTCGTGTCTATTTTAAAACTCAGCTTTCTCAGTAATGTTCATTTTTTTTTAAATTGAAAAGTCAACATACTATATTGTTTGAGTGTCCCATCATCTAACTACCACCCCTCAAGATAAACGGATGGGATGTCCCCTTGAAACAACTCATCTATTTTCAAATGAGTTTCTTATATACGATACAATCCTAAAAGATGCATGCAAAATGTTCGGCTCCCTGCATCGCTACAGTAAGTACCTACCTTCTTATGCTATCCTCTAACTTTACAAGAATAAGCCCAAAATGGAGTACGGTCGTCATATTTAGACGAGGCAGGAGCTGGACAAACCTCACTCTCCACCTTTGATAGAGTCCAAAAGCGTCTCCGAATCATTACGTGTGACAAATTATTCTCTACCCCCAAAGCTCTCACCTGCAAGTGATATGTGGCAAAGTTCTCACGATTATTTCTACTTCCATGGAAAGTGCTCAGACGAAATAATTTACCTGATCCCACCAGTTCAGACTTCACTACAAGAACACCTGATGTCATTTATATAGTAGCAAAACACACACATTCCCTCCATATTTCATTGGAGTGAATTAAGTTCCAATCGAACAGCTTCTTCCCGGGAATCGAATTGCCTTAGGTCTTGCTGAACGTTACTGTACGTTTATATGTACATGTCTCTGAAGATGCGTGCGTGTTATTTACGCACGTCCACATTTCTCGCCCGATTTCGATGAAATTGTTCACATGTTTTAAATATAGCAAAATAGGTCAAAACAAATTTTTACAATTTCCAGGCTCCCTCGAGTTCGGCAGAAATATCGATAAAACTGACAGTGAGTATGACTTTTTGCCATAAACCAGGCAAAATTATACGAGAACAAACTTTTTTCTGGATGTGATGATGTTTTTGCACTTGATGCAAAACATAGCTCATTTTACGAGGTTTAGAGTGATTGATAGTTTTCCTGCGACTTAGCGCAAAAAATTGAAACAACCTGAAAAATCAGATTTTTCGTATTACTTCTAATAAAAATTTGAATAACTTAATGTTTCATCCGATTTTCTTTAAACATCTCGCAAAATACTGCCAGTATGCAAGAAATAAGAAAGTGGCTTTATTCCTGCTCACGTCCGCGCGTATAACGAAAAACCACGGAAATCTGTTCAGCTGTTTTCAGCCTTAAATCCCGAGTTTTTCATCCAAAGCTTTCCAAATTTGTCATGTAAATTACATCGGATACTCTAGTTGTCTTGCGTGAAATGTTTGGTTTAGATTATTTTAATTAAAATGGACGAAATCCGCGACACACTGTCAAAAAAAAAAAAAAAAAAAAAAAAATGGCTTTTTCCATTTTACCAAAATGTTCTATATGATTCCATCATAAATTAGCATTCTGACAAACTTTGATGAAATGATTGTTTAAGATAAATGAGGCATTAAAAGAAAAAATACTTTAAGGTAAACTTGCGAAGAGGGAGGGGGCGTTCATGTGTTTGAAGTTGTATCAAGCTCTGACCCTTCATCCCTATTTTTGTTTGACTGTTAGATTTGTACACAAAACTATACCATTTGAATGTTATTACGGCTACAGGAAATTTACTGAATAAGTAAAACATTGAAACAATTTAACTCAGAGCATCAAGCTTTTATCGATGGAGTTCTTTCATTAAGAAATATCAAACACTTGCGAAAGACGTACTGTAAAAAGATGAATGGGGGAGTAGCTTAGTATACCAACGGATGACGCATGCAAGTGAGATCACAGACATTTCTAGACCGGGGTTACTGTTATACACTTGCAGCCATGTACATCCGGGCACTGCCGGTTACCTCAGCTAGTGATATATATATATATATATATATATATATATATATATATACACACACACAAAAAAAAAAAAAAAAAAAAACTTATGTATAGATGTGGGATGAAGATTTAATTAAATCGAACATTATATTTTTTTGAACAAGACAAATATCAGATATGAGAAATGTTGCTTTTCTGACAGACAAATTCTGGTTAAAAAACAAAACAAAAACAATTGAATTAAACGAAGAAAAAAAAACAAAAAAAAACTGATAAACTATCATATAAAAAAAAAAAAGATTGAAATGCTTTGTCTAATTTATTTTACAAAGCAACACCTTCAAAGACGTCAGCTAAAACATGCCTGAGGACAATGTGTCATCCTGTTATAAGCCTACACTACTCGATATTGCGACAACCTTTCTGAAAAGGGAAAACATTCCAGTCAACTTGTGTGTGATCGTTGGACTGATTTTCTGTCAATTTGTCGCAAATTAATTATAAATGCTCTTGATATGTGTTATATACCATACCTATAAACTATAATGGGTATGTACCAATCCTCATAAATACGTTGGATACTATTGGAAATGGGGTTAATATGCTGTCTAAGTAGTCCAGCACGAACAGTGGTTTACCTACTTCACGCCGCTGGCGAATATTGTATTTTTTTGATGATATAAAGATTACCATTTCCTCATCCTCCTATAACCAGGCTTCTGTTTAATTCACCCGCTACCTACTAGTGGCATTCCCGCCTTGATACCTGGGGTGAAATGATTGAAAAATAAAATAAACATCGTGAATCAATGTCTGGTGTATGTATGAAATAACGAAATATTTTTGTATATGAAGTACAATACTGGAGAAATTGCGTGGGGAAAATTACTTGTGACGCGTTTCATTGTTTACTCGGACTAAAGTTACGACCACACATACGCACGGACAAGTGATGCTGGGTATTTTACACACACACACAATATATCTCACTGTAGAGTTTTAGTTTTCATCGCTTATGTTAATAGTATTCCGACGCTATGATAATAGAAAATTTGCAAAAAAAAAGGTGAAATGTTCAAAAAGTTAGGATATATATATATATATATATATATATATATATATACACACACACACACTGTCGTAGTGAATTGTTTTTCCTTTGATCAGAGTAGCATTTTTATGTCAAATTGCGATGAGTCGTTACGGTGGACAACCAGCGCAGTTGACGTATTTTGTAAAAAATGTCCCGTTTGTGTTCACATGTTATTTAGATACATTTAGGTTTTATTATATATATATATATATATATATATATATATATATATATATATATATATATATATATATATATATATATAAAGGCTAGCACTGGACATGGGACGGATATTATACCTTCAAAATGATTCAATTTTTATTTACAAGAGGAGTTCCTGCTAATATTGGTCTGGTGATTATTCAAGCATGTAGCTAGCTTAATCGAAATTGACGGAAAATTCAGCCACAAGTTAACGCAAAAATTAATTTGCATAGACAAAAGTTGATGTCAACAATTCATCGCTACTACTCTTTTTTATATAGCTAAGTAGTCGGATGCAAAATTAACCAGCTTGACACTACACCTGGAAACTTATATATAATTAGCAATGATAAACCGGTAATATATATATATATATATATATATATATATATATATATATATATATATATACTTTTTGCGAGCATACCCGTCTGCTAGAGACGTTAGTAAATCCAAATTACAAAACCCCCGCTTAACCCAATGTCCACTTATTATTTACACTGTCGCTATTCTGAGTGAACCTTAGCTGCAGTTTCTGAAAGAAAAAGGCATAATCCGCTATGATCAATTTTTAACAGCTCCAGCACATTCAAAGCCACTATCACAACCATGGAGACGTCCCTATTCGTTCCGTTTGTCCACTTTCACTCAGACCATTTTGATATAGATTTCAGACACTTTCCAAAATGTACCCCAAGCCGTGATTGCTTCACCAGGTCGATAAAATCAATAATCCGTCTTAAAAAGAAAAAAAATACGTCCACAGTGAGCGTCGAAGCCGGATTTCAGGAGTAGAAAACAAATGTTCTAACGACTCTGCCATGCGGCTAGCAGTTTCCAAAGCAATCCATGAAAATCGTGACATCTATCCTCTTCCCACGTCTTACCAGTAAAGCCTTCTATAACATATTCTTTTATTTTATCATTAACACCAATTGCTTTTCATTGGTCACAATTCAATCGATTGTATTTCATTCAGGTTAGAGTTTCTCTTCCTCTTTGTTCAATTAATCGTTCCTCTTCAGTTATTTTTGGTTGTTCTCGGATTCATGCTGGCATCTATTGTGCTATCCTTCACATTGTTTTTCTCCATTGATTTTTTTGTACGCTTCCGATTCCGTTCTCGAAAGATTTCCATATTTCTTGCATGTACATCATGTCTAGAATTATATATTCTTTGTTTACAGTCTAACCATTATGGCAAAACTTTCTTTTCATTATTCTTATACTTTCCACCCATTCCTTTCTCGTTATTTCATTTTACACGCTTTTATTAAATATATCCTACTTACGTAATTACATCCCTAGACCTATTCCAATTCTTCATCGCTTTCGGAAACTTTCTACTGAATATTACTAGAGTTTCATTTCTATTCATCTTTAAAACTACCTGGGAGCTTTCTATTTTTCAATAATATCAAAAGATATTGTAATTTTATTTGGATAAATCGTATTTAGTTAATGTTTTCGATTTATGCTTACTAACAAGCTATCCCCGTTCGTTCTACTGAAGTTGATACAAATATAAGAAACCTAATATTTCGTATCGAATGATAATACTAACAAGATACGCTATTAGCCAGCTGAATCTGTTTAATAGAAAATTTCGGAGATTTATCAAAATAGTTGGACAATGAAATCGATGTAAGCCAGTACAACGTTCCCTTGTCTAGAATTATTTAATCGTTTTTAATACAGAGCCTTATGTTCTAATGACATAATTAAGATTTCAAATTATAACATGTGGGAATGGAAAAGACTGCCGACAATGTAACATCTGCAGGTACTTAGAAACAACCAGAAGCTGAGTAAAGTATATGATCGGAAATATTACAAAGACTACTACAAATGTCGACTATCCAATTTTCTAAATTGGACAAATAGAAGTAATTTTAAAAAAAAAAAAAGACTTATGGCCGTGGGGCAACTTTCAGTTCCTCTTCCTAAAAACAATAATGCTGAACTGTTCTGTAATATATAATTCCCTATATAGCAACACATTCTTAATGTCATGAATAAAATACTTAAAACCAATGTGTTCATACGTCAGGGTTGAATGTTAAGACATGGAACAAATTATATGAGAACTGGTGTAATTTTAAGGAGCAGAATTAAATGTTAAAGAAAAATGTTAAATAATTTAACGTTCAAAAGGCAAAATACACAGATGAAAACATTGAAAAAGTCATTTTAACAATTTTTCTGAGAAAAAGTGCTTATAGTGTAAAGAGAGTTTATAAAGGAGCAACTATTGTTGGAAGCAAAAAGAGAAAAGGCATTAGACATTCACGAGAAAGACGTCTTCAAGAAACAAATGGCAGGAAAAAAAAAAGAAAGTGTTTTGGTAACAGGTGGGGGATCACGAGCAACACAATCCGTTCATTATTTTAACACCAATGATTGACTTCTGACGAAGTGTCGATCGAAAGGCGCATTAGGTTATTTATTTTGTTTGATTTTAATCGTTAAATATTAAATTATGGTCCTTAGCTTTATCTCTCTGTGTGAGATATATATGTGACGTCTGTGTCGGACGCGAGCAGTATTAAACAAAAATTCACAAAACAGGTTTTATTTAAAGCAAATGATAATTTTGCCTTTCTAAAAAATTATAATTTAATATACATATAAAATACATTTAAATTATTGGCTCCGTTGAGCTCTGGTAAAATAGACATCCGTGAAACTGTTTTCCACCAAAAGATTACTTATATGATAAATGCATATTGGAATTGAATTGACATAAAATTCTTAATTGCGGGATGTAGCCCCAACAATGTTTGCCATAGTTTTATTCATTCCTTGATGATTAAACCAATCAAAAATACTCTGAAAACAGATGACGATAACCAGGAGTTTGAACAGATTAGACAAAGTTCTAATTTTAATGAAAAACACTGGACGTATTATTAAATAAAACAAAAGAAAATCTTTTATTGTAATGAGTCATGTAATATCATACACTTCCTATCTTAATGTTAAATGGCATCCTTCAAAGAATATGCAAACCGATCAGAATGTGTTTAATTGTATGTTTCAGTAAACCATTTTAAACGTTATATTTTTCCTCAGTTTTGAGAATTCTCTACTATTCTAACAATTGGATAACTTCATAGAAAACATAAGTTTCCAGTTGAAACTGATCCAGATATAATTACGCATGGTGCAGATTAAACAGAACTGTTAAAATAGTTTGTTTTTCTTTTTAGACATATTCGGCTTAACCAATTAAATTTTATCCTTCATAATTGCGTTTTGTTATTAGTTCTTCCCCCGAAACATTTGGTTTTTAATATAATTCCTTGTGTAGGCTCATCAAATATGCCTAATAGTTGTCACACGGAATAAAATAAAACGAAGTCAACTTCAAGTAATTCACTAAGCATAATTTAGATGTGGCACAGAGCCGGAACGAAAATCTTATAATCTTCAGAAAGTTTGTCAGTATTTCAAACGACGTTGACACTGCCGCAGTAACCATTACCGCATGTCTCACTAATATATCAATATTGATTTTCATGGCTTATTAAAAAATCGACTTGGTGAAAAACTTAAGCTACATTTTGCACACAATTTATTCTCGAACTCATATTTCATGTTATCCTGGATGTAAATATGACATTTGATTAAGGAGGCGTTTTCAAATTTTAATCATAAGATTAAAAGTCATTGTATCATCCTTAGTTACATCTTCTATATAACTTTCAATATTTATCCAATATATCTGGATGGTATTTTTGCAGGCTTTTTTTTTTAATTTTTTAAGGTTTAACTATTTAATATCCTGCACTAGCAGATTCTGCACTAACATTTTCTACAGTTGATCAATCTTAAACTGTTTTCATGTTTTAATTTCAGTAACTGGGTGTTTATTACTTAGTAACCATTAGAGCCAGCGTCATTTCTTTGTTTTCGAAAGAGATCATCGAAGACAAATTGTTATCTGTTATGCTGCCATTCTAGCAATACTAGAGAATATATTTATATTATTGATGGTCTCTATTCTTCCTCATCTTTGAATTGTTTCATGATCTTTTAATGCTACGCAGATTTATTTTCAATATCACTGCTCATGGTCTCCTTCATACTGCAAAATCTTTTCATTTTTTAACCTTCGTATTCAACAATATTTTCCTTTGCTTCGACATTATAAAAAAATGCTTTCATTCATTCTTAGCTTAGAGGTCCTTCTCTAACCTAAAACCCCACCCCATAGAATATGTTTAAATTGTGGGGGGATACCAAGGGATCCATCTTAAGATAAAACTCCCAGATAGAGTGTTTTCATATTTCGACAGATTATTTTCGGTACGTATAATATAGTGTTGATTTGTTTTGCGATATCCGATACAAAAACACTTTAATCCTCAAAATATTCTCGAAAGATCAAAAACAAATATTTTCCAATATATACGCCGATTTCAAAGACTGTCTCACGTTGAATTAATATATTGGGAAATGCTGAAACTCATCCAGTTTTTTCATAAATATTTTTAGTTTCATATTGAAACAAGCTTTATGATACAAATTCACTTGTATCGAATTTCTGAAATGTATTTTTCATTTCCGAAAATTTGAATGTAAACATTTTAGAAAAAGAAATAAAGATTAAAGATGTGCAGAAAATCACTGCAATTTCAGCTGAAATGTATTGTTAATCATTTGCAGGATATGAACTTATTTTCATTGCTTTTTATCCGAATGATTTTTTTTTTTTATTACGACCCATCAACGTTTTGCAGGTTACTTAAAGCAAGAAAATATAGATTTTATTTTTGAAAATAAAGCCTTAATAATTAAACTCATACTACTTAAGCCGTATCTGCAGGGGAAAGAGGTCTATTCATACCTTTGTGAAAAAGGTATCAATACACGTAAGAGAATATAATGAAACCGACTGGATTTAGAACCCATCTACAATTCCGAGACGTTGTCCGTTACACCGACATCATATTCAATCGTACAGCACTTGATATTGACACATGGTCACCCATCTAGGTACTGACCAGACTCGACATTGCTTAACTTCTACGATTGCATGAGAGTCGTTTCTTTTTAACTTTATAGGCTCGTAAACCGCTTTTTATCTTAAATTAATGAATGTGCAATCGGAGCCAACCGAAAAGCGATTTGTGACATCTGAAACGTTACTATAAAGAACTCTTACAATTATTATAATCAACTCACATTGGCTTTCCTGTATTTGACATTCTAAATCCTCCCAATAGACCAAAACGCTGTTGGAATTTTTTTTCTATTGAATACTGTTGTGGACTCTGGTGGTATGCTGTCCGAATAAGAAAAACTATCTGTCGACTCCGGTAGTTTCAAGAATGATGGACGGCTAGAGGGGAGAAAAGGACCAAGAAAGGAGGAAAAAATACGTAAAACACGGATGGAACCAACTAATATATTTAGTGAACAACAATGCCAACTCGATACGTAAGAGAAATTCGTTTTCTTCGACTGGGAAAGAGTAATCGCTTACTTTAAAAAAAACGAAAGTGGTAACGTAAATTATATAATCACGTGGGCGTTTGCTTCTCACCATCTACCTGATAACAGACGATCTCAATCTATTTTCTTAGAGTTACACAAATAAAACAGATTCCCTAATATTTGATATCCATCTGAATTTTATCCTATATTATCGTTCCTTCAATAATATTAACTTTTAATAAAAACAATATAAAAATTATCTAAATTCAGTTAGTGTTGAAATAAAATTAAATTATTACAATTAACAACGGAGTAATGTAGAATAATTGTGGTATAGTACCATGTAAAGATCATGAAATTCTTTCCAAAAAAACTTCAATTAACATGCATACGTACACGTCTACCATTCATCCATACTTAGAATATTGCTGTCACATGTGTGCCGGTGTACGTTAAGCTCCAAAGAATAATCAACATTATATTATAGGTTGTGATCTGGTGGCTCGCCTCCAGTCATTTGCCCACCGCTGTAAGGTTGCCTCTTTTCTATAAATACTTTCATGGTAATAATCATAGATGAGATCTACGCTATGGTATCTAAACTTCATGAATTTAAGCGCATTACTGACTGGCTAGATGTAACCGTTAATTCTATGTTAACAGTTCCTTTTCATGTTCTTCACGCTTGTGGAACTCATTTCCGGACCCATGTATTTCAGCCAACCTTATTCTTCAAAAATGTAAATGCCAATCTATTTTCCTTTTCGTTACTATTTCCTCTTCCAGTTCATTATTAATGATTCTTTTCCTAATTCTTCCACATTGTCTAACTCTTGTGTCAATGTCTTTACTGCCTTGGATGGTGTGAAACTTATTTAAAACAATATATAAACTTCACGAAAACGTAAAATTCTTTTATATCTACATTTCAAATTTAGTAACTTTACGTGATGCGTAACAGAATTCAACTCAAATATAGGAAGTAAATCAAGAAATTATTTAGAATAAAAATATGTAAAAGATATATTGTTTAATATATTGTTAAACAATTCTTCATATGTTAATTATCTAGTATATTCACGTTTCGAGAGATTTAGTCAACGTCAGAGATTGAGTATCAGTCTTTCAGATCTCCAGAAGCTGCTATTCAACGCTGACACGAAAATCGCCGGAGTTTCCTCGTATTTTCAATTGGAAGATTTTTGGCAACAACACCTGTTGGGCACGAAAAAAATATTCATGCCCCCGAATTGTTCTAGATTTTCTGTAAAGGTCCTAGAAGGATCATTTTCGTGTGACTTTCTACTTGCTCAGTCATCCACTAGAATAGAATTTTGACAATTAACATAAGCAGAGTTCTCGTTTGAAAGGCAAGTTTATTCGAAAAATAGGCGAAAAAATTTAGGTCTTATTGAGAAGTTCTTGAACATTTACATTACGGGAGATCAAGGGCAAACGTTATCTCGAAATAAGCACGTCGTTTATCGTCATAGTGGTCAACACAAATATTGTTGTTTTCACAAACTGATCCTTTTCAAATCTTGAATGCTTGATTTTACGGAAACCCGAATACGATATGTTATAGGAGATTTATTGTTAAAGCAAACTATAAAAATATCTGAAAATATAGACCGTTTTTGCAAATTTATCATTTCTTGTACGCTTAAGTAGTTTTATATACCAAACTGTTTATTTGTTTGACTATCATTTTTTTTTTTTAACAATGTCTTTCGTAACATTATTTTTCTTTTTTCCAAAATGTTAACATTCTTGAATCTACTTTGTAAATGCGCTCGATATTCTTATTCCATGCCGTTCAATAAATTTGATTTTATTTTATTTCCCACCCATCTAATATTTTTATTGAATAAATGTTCCGGATTGCTGGAACAATAATTTCATGCACTGCCATAAACGTTTGGAATGCATCGAGAAATAAAGTCATTTACTTTACCAGATATAACAGAATTTACGTGCTACTGCCTGAGCTTTTAAGCAAATTATAGGAACGAGAATTGCGTTACTCTTCAGTTACTTACATTTTCAGCCATGATGCCAATGACAGTAAATTCAGCTATGGAACAAAACTTTGGGATTAGAGCTTCAATGGCTTTCGTTTGTTGCGCTGCGAACGTCAACCGAATTATATCGGATTTTGACAAACTTATGTGAAATGTAGTTGTGTTGAACATCCGGATCCAGTATATTTTTGTCTGTCAGTAAGTTGTTATACGTTGTAAATTGAAAAAAAAAAAAAAAAAAAAAAAGTAGCGACATGGATACGGTGAGACAAAATGAAAGGTCGGCGAAAACGTAGCGAGTCCTGGTTTTTCATTTGCTAATCTCTGACTGGAAGAATTTTTTTTTTGTTATCTGCAAGTTCGTATTTCATAAGGATATTTAGGATAAAAGATTTTCGGTCTTACCTGAGGAATGTTTGTTGGGATGCTGGCATCTGTATCCAATAAGTATATCTGCATTGATGCGCTTGCAGAACACAGGATTGTTTTGACCCGCTTTCAGCGATATGGCGTCTGTCCTCTCTAATTAACAATTAGATTTTATTTTCATTTGCCTTATCAATTTGAAACCACGGATTCAAAACTATCTTGGATAAATGTATAGTAAATGGAATCGGTATTTCGATTCAGCGTTCTGTACAGACAATATGACACCGGCACAGGAACAGATAGATCATACAAAATATATTCGAGTTAACAAGAACTTATACAATTCATATCAAATATATTAAAAAATTATTGCGATTTGGAGAAGTAAAATTTAAAACGGTATACGTCAGCGGAGAATACATGGTTTTAAATAAAATAGAAAATAGTCCATATAACCTTTGTTTAAATTTAAAAAAAAAAAAAGGACAAATTTTATAGAATTTCATGTTTTGCAACAATTTTCTCGAATGTCTTTCGCGCTGCTGCTATTTTCTTTTATTTATTTATTTTTTTTTTTTGATGAGCATCTCTTTCGGCTAATTATCAAAATGATTGAAGTTGTAATATATTACATAGAGTTCTGTCGAGTCATCTTGCCGAGGATGGATTCGTTAGAAAAAATTACATTTAATTTCAGCGCAGTTGGAACGGGTCTGGCGTTCTAAAGAAGTTCTTTTTCGATTGACCAATGTCAAATGTAAACTTCGCAATGATTGCTACTTTTTTATCTATAGTACAGCATTTGCTTTCTGCTGTTTTCGACAGGATTGTTTCTATGGATGTCGAAACATCTGATTAGGGAGAATATATCTTTGAAAAAGAATTTATGTAATGGTTTTGTTTTTCCCCATTAACCCTGCAACTGGTCAGGGCCCCATTAAATTTTGTATTACATCCATTTTATCGGTATTTACTTTATTGCGAGATCTGAAATAAGTTCTGTCTAATAGGGATTACCAATGCGCGTAAATATACACCATCGACTAAAACTACCCAACACACACAATCTTCGTCACTCTAGTGTTGGTACATTCCAACAATTATATCTTTACGATAATAGGTGTTGCAAGACAAAAAAATATACTGCCAATACGATCATGGAACGCATCGTTTTTCTTACACAAAACAAGAAGGGTGAAAACTTTCGAACGGCGAGTTTTCTTTTTGGTCCAACCAGTTCTGCACATTTCTTTGAATATCTCAATTACTTACCTGTTGAGTTGAATCATCAATTTTTACTCATAAAAAAAAAAAAAAAAGATGAAAGAGGCCTTGGTGAATATCACTTCAATTATGACCGTCAAGGTGTCTCCGTTTTGATTCTGTATACACGAGGACTACCTCTTCGAAACAATTTATCGGAAGAAAGCTAATAAGGAACTTACATCCTCCTTGACCATAAATCCAGCATCAGTTTTAGATTTAAAACAGTATTAGTTATGGTTAACAGTGAATTTTTCATTGTACTTTTCACCATAACGCCCAAACATTTTTTCGTATATCTGTCTCATATTGCTTTTATCAAACCTTTCAGGACAAAGGATCATAGCTATCCTCGACTTACTTTGTTTTTAATTTAAAGCACTTTGATTATTTACCTATTCAGCTTTAAAATGAATATGGCATGTTAGATATCAATAACATTTATAGATGTTAAATTCTCAATACTCTTCTCTCATACGTAGTTGATATTTCAACTCTCCAATTTTAAGTAGAAGTTTCCTTTTTATTCAGGATACACTTTTACGATACCTGGTTATACACGTTTTGTCCATGTTACTGAGTATATGTGTCAAACCAGATTACCTGTCAGTTTATCTCGTTGAGCTGTAATGAACATCGATTCACTGTCGTAACAGGATTTTCCCATCTCTTGCTAATTTGTTTTGTCTGGAGAAAGCATTTTCCGTCTAATCATATGCGCCTTCGGAATTATGTGCCACATATTCCGTTATGTTTTTTTTTTTTTTAACTTGCTGAAATAGTTAAATTTCTGCAATTTTTTGATGTCACCAATACTTACTTCACATTTGACAGTTCTGTCTAGACGACCATATGACAAAATATTGCATTTTCACCATTACAACAAAAATATTTAGAAAAAACAAAAACAACTGATATGTTAGTTGTCATAACACAAAGGCGCTGTTAATTTTTCAAAATATCTTGTACAATATGGTCAGAAAGTCTTGTCACCAGTATATATAATTTTCTATTTAAGATGGCTGACACGAGCTCCTACAGTTTGGAAGAGATGCTCCTTACAAGCGCATGGACACTTGAACTGAATGCCGTACATGTGCTTTGTAGTACTTGTTACTTTTTACTTGAGGGTGACAAGATTTTCGGACCACCCTGTATATTAAAAATAATGACATTTTTACAAAACTATTATACAGCCTTATTGACTAACCTTTATTAAATATTTTCAAAAACGTTCATTTCATTTACTAACAGTAATAGATGGAGGGCAAAATATCCTTATCCGAATAGTAGTAGACCACCTTTAAATCACGCTCATATATTCTTAGTAATCTTACTAACCTAACAATAATTTGAGACAAAGAATTCAACTATTTGTCTCTAGGAATCTTGCATCGTATATATGGATTCTTTCAGGAATGTTCATTGTGAATGCAACTAAAAAAACATTCATAATAGAATTGGTTTTCAACGAATTCTTTAAATTTGTCAAGAATCATTCGGTATAAAAAATAATATCAGTGTAATAAAGAGCAATCAATACAAAAAAAACATTCGATATTTTAAGAAAATACAGGCAATAGCAAGTTTGTTGCAGGCGCTAAAGACTTTTAATGTGTCTACAGGCAACTGGACTAAGGAATTAGATTGTTGGTATTCATACCAACCTCTGCAGTGTGGAATCATTCTTCTTCGAAAAGTTTCCGGACATCTTAGCTCTCTGCGATACTAATCTTCAACACTCTCCTGATTTCTCGATACTTGGCGACCTTCCTAAACTTAGAAAGGACTCCGTTCCGCATTCTTGGCCTTGGAGGTTAAGTGCGTGAAAATCTCCCGCTAGTTAGGGAACTCTTGCATTTCCAGACCATTCCTAAACTTGTTCAAGCTTTTGATAACGGATAAGCTAAACTTGTGGCTTTAGATACCTTGAAAGCGTTTGACATGCTGGATTTACGCAAGCTTTAGAGCTACGGCATTACAGAGCGATTCTTTGATTTAATCCAATAGTTCCTATCAAATAGAGAAATGAATGTCGTTCTGAAGCGGCTCGTTTCCAGAAACCTTCATACGAAGTCGGGTATCTCCAAGACTCAATCTGATCTTCAATGATATTCCTGAGGTCATCAGTTCCCAAGTTGGCATTTATGCAGATGACACTACCATTTACTCCTGTCTCAATAGCAAATCCGTCACAGCTGACAAATTTAACCTGACCGCTGCTCTTGAAATACCCGCCAATCAGGGCAGGAAATGGCTTGTAAATGTTAATGTCTCCAAAAGAAAACTGCTTTCATTTACTCCACAAAGAGAATCTTCTGTCGGCCTTCAGCATGGCTGATGCTAGAATCATGGTGAGTAACATATTGCGCCTTCTTGACCTCACGTTTTCAACTGACTTGACGTGGAATAACTACATTGAACCAATATATATAATGTACTAAAAGGAAATTTGGTTTGTTGTGTCGTACCACAATGCTTCTTTCTCGCCACTATCCATCTTGCACATTTACAAATCTACCATTTATTCGTGCATTTAAGGGTGCACCTGTTATTCTTCGAGGATCTTGACAAAATCAAATATAAAATCCGCAATAAAAACAATCTTGACATCAGTCACTTTCTCACTGACGTGTTGGTTCCCTCTGTTTTTTCTACAAATATTTTCATGGCAGTTGCTCTAACGAGACTTTTTTTTTTTACTGATGTCCCTACTAAATAAATTGAAATGTGTTACTAGATTGGCATCTAGATTCCACCCTTTTAATGCAGCAATATTTGTATGTAATATGTGTGTGTGTGTGTCGATTAGACAAAGTAACATGAACATCTGGCTTAAACATTTATAGAATAAGGTATTTGACTTTCTTTAGGTTCTAAATATCCTTGTATTCTACGTGGAATGTAATTAAATGTGTTTTGAACAGTTTCGAGCAGAATTTTATCCCATTCTACAATCAAATTCTCGAACAATTGTTTCAGCGACAATGGAGCAGGAAATCTGTTCGACACTCCAATCTAAATTTCTCAAATTGCTCAAGTTGAGATCAGGTTATTATGCTGGTCATGAACGATGTTAAAACGTTAGGATGCACTTCAAACAACATTTCACTTTTTTGCAGTGTGTATTGGTGCATTATCTTATTAGAATATGGCATTTTCTGGCAAAATTATGGTAGCCCTTGTTTCGAGGGTCGTTAAGAATGCAGAGAGATTAATATGCAGTAATTCTACCATTACGAGTGATGACGGGACCAGAAGAATACCAGGAAACTCCAACTCAAATCATTACTGAGTCCCACTCGATTTTTGAATATCGCGACTATGCAGTCTGGATCATAGGCTTCATACGGTATTTTCCCTACATGGACGCGCCCATTTGTAGAAAAGTCTCAGACAGTATCGTTTCTACACACCTCGAGTGCCCATTTTTTGTGAAATGCGTCTGATCTAAAGTATTTCAACAACCACTGTGTGTGTGTGTCTCCATTTAAGAAAAGCCATGTTTAATTTTTTTTGATAGATTTTATATTGCGAATAATTTTCGCAAATTTTTTTTTTTTTTTACAAAAATCACAAAGAATGTGTGTGTAAGGATTATATCGTTTGTGGTAAAACATTTGTAGCGAATTGGGTCAACCCTGATATAGTCAGGTGAAATCGGGATGCAGAACTGTAAGGTTAACGGTTCCAAGAAGTTGCATGGGCACTGGGTCCTGCCCACCTTGGTCAATGATATCGACCTGCCGGATAAACAGTGGGTCTTCGAAAGGGTTTCAAGACCTGACTGGTGAAGAAGAACGAGCGTTCCTCAACCCATATGTGTGAAGCGGACATCGGCCAACCGCGGCTTAGGAGCTACACTTCATAGGTCAACGGCTTTGCGAGTGGACTTCTGGCAGGAGGGACGGCGAAACCTCAACATCCCGGTGAAAACGTAACCTATAAGCCATTGCATTCTATTGCAATGAATGTCACTATGGTCCACAATTTCAACGGTGGTGGTGGTGGTAGGTTACGATCACATCGGTGTAAAATGAGCTAATAAGTTAAAGATTTTGTCTTTGAACCTTTTTTACCCCAATATTTTTCTCGCACTTTCCGTGTACTTACTAGAAAACTACAATCCTCAAAAAATTAATTGCACCGTCAATCGCCATCTTCTGTCGTATTGAATCCCATTCATCTTTTATGCTTTCCTCAATCCCATCATATCCAGGCTTTTACAGCACAACTATCTAACCGCATGCGTACGAGACATTCCAACTTGCTTGGGGCCGATTACACACAAAAAATTAGAATAGTAACGTGAACATCTGATTTAAACATTGTCTAATAAGGTGTTGTACGTCGATTAGCTTCTAAAACTGCTTTGATTTTATTCTAGGTGGAATCGAATCAAGTAAGATTTGAATAATTTCCTGTGGAATTTTATCCCATTCTTCATCGAGGAAAATAAGTTTAGGTGTATTTTAAGCAACCCATTGTTTCAAAAATATAATTAACTTTAGAGACAACGGACCATCACGTGATTTATTCACGCAAACTGTGTAAACGTCTGGTTAATGTCATTCTCGAATGTATACAAAATATTCATCGTATAACATGTAGCATCGGATTTAACTTTTCAAAATACTGACTTCAGAAAAATATGCTGTTTAAACTAGGGTTGTCCCAGGTAACGCTAAAAAAGTGGTATACTCGGGAGAAAAAGGTCCCCAAATTGATAAAAAAAAAAATGTTAACGTGTAAATGATTATGTTAAAATTAAAGAGGGAAGACCAAGGTATTTTTTAATTATTTAAAAATTTTTTTTTTTCATTTGCAGCATTTTTTAAATTTAGTTTGAAAACCTTGTTTTTTTTTAGGTCAAAATTAGGTTAAATTAGCATTATTTTTGTTTTCACTATTTTCAGTTGGAAAATACACATTGATTTGGAAAATCTTGCAAAAATCAAGTACTTGTTGGATTTTTATGAAACTTTCAGAACTTATTCACAAATGAATGAAATTATTTTAGAAATGTCTTTTTGAAAGTCATAGTATAAATATTTTTTTTTTATATATGTTACACCCCCCGAACTTAATTTTATGAAAACTTCAAAAATTTATTTTTGCATCTGGATTTTTTTTTTTTTTTATTAAATGCACAAGACTCTGAAGATTCTAAATCATCGATTTTTTTGGTAAAAAAAAGAGCGGAATTGTCCAAACTTTTACCTCAATTGTAAACATACAAAACCCAATAAAACTAAGACAATATTGAATTAAAAAAGCTTTTTATGACTTTTCTGAATAACATATACTAAGGTAATTCTTACCTGAAAAAAAAAAAAATTTTGAAGAAAAATGAATTTTTACAATAATTTTTTCTTTTTTTTTTTCTATTTTAAATACACAAATGACAAAATTCACAAAATATTAAAATATATTTCAAAGTTATTGTTGCTTTCTGCATAGTCATGGCATTGACATTTTATTCTCTACTTTTTGAAGATCATAAATTTGAAAGCTTATTAAAATCTGACAACCGGTGATATTTTTAAAATAATTTTTTAATATTCCAAAATTGTATTTAATATCGTCTCCAACGAAAGTACGGATGCACAGCTTTGAAATAACGTCAAATGAGGTAGAGTTGTTTCCCTTGATAGAAGCAAGTTCTTTTTAACTTTAGAAATTACTTCGCATTCTTTCTGTTGACAACTAACCACTCTTGTCAATTTTTCTGACGTAATCAGTGAATATCGTCGCATTTTCAATTTTTTTTTGTTTTCAAATATCAATTTGTTCCTTTTTCTTTTCAGTTTTTAAATATAATCAATTTTTCTTTTTTCAGTGTGAGACAAACTGCAAAATATTATTTCATTTTTTTTGTTTTATTCATTTTATTTGTTTTTTTTTACGGAAACGGCGAAGGGTTTTTTAGGGGACAAGAGTTAAGGTTTTATTTTTGTTTTTTCACTGTATATTCTTTACTTTGTTTTATTTACTGTTTTATAGTGAGAGCCGTAAATTGTTTTTTAGTTTTAACTTTATTGAAACTAAAAACAATTGAAATAAAAAACGGAGGTCTTGAGGAGCGTGGAACCACCTCTTAATTGCTGTTGTTCCCAGGTCCACTGACCCAGAGTGGTAGCACCTGAAAGGGTCACAGCTATGGGTAAAAAGTGGGCTAAAACAAAATATTGATCATTTACAATTACAAAATAAATAAATAAATAAAAAAAACATCCTTGGAAGCGCACCCGAATTTTCAAGTTTGAAATCGATTGCATAGCATTGCAATGTTATTAATAAATAAAATGTATAAAACTCCCATGACTGCCATATCACAAGTATTAATAAATAGAAAAAAAATCTGCCTTAATAAAAAGAAATAAAATCTCATTTCATTAAGTTAACCTGTTTCAATTATGAAATTTAAATGTTTCATGTAATTTTTATATTCTCAGAAAAATATTTCATGACAAGTAATAAAAATCAATTTAAAAAAAAAAAAAATGTTACTGTTTTATTTGTAATTTTTACTTGTAAATTTTTTTTTCCATAATTTAAATGTTATTTTCAGTGCAGAATTTTTCCCCAAACGTAAAGTTAAAAAAAAAAAAAAAAAAAAATTTGAAAGTGAATTTTCTTTAATTTACTAACCAGGTTCACTTAAAATTAGAACGAATTATATCACTTCTGTGCTACCGTACGATAAATTCCCTGACGTAAGTTGTCAATATATTGACAGGCATCAATTAACACCCTCAAAATACGCACCCGCGCGAGTACCACTGTTGGAAATATCTCTATTAAAAAAAATTTCTGCTAAAAAAGTAATGTTTCTTTCAAATTACATTAAGTATACTTTAATCATTCTAAATTTTCTAAGATAACACAAAAAAAAGGTATAACTGATTTTTAAAAAATTTTAATTGATTTTTGAACTAAGTTTGATTTTTTTGTTTACAAACTCGGCAGAAATGTCCGATAAATCGAATTTAATTTTTTTTTTTTATTCAAGAAAAACGAATTTTTTTAAAAATTTTTAAGAATTTATAGGAAGGATTTAAAAATCTGGAAAAATATTCAAAAAAATACTTTTGTCTTCCCTCTTTAATTTTAACAAACATTTACATGTTAAAAATTTTTTTAGCCATTTGGGGACCTTTTTTCTCCAGGGTATACCACTTTTTTTTACCGTTACCTGGGACAAGCCTAGTTTAAACTGTAGTGAACTTTTACTGTGGTGATATAAATCAAGAGTGCCCTGATCAAACTATTTTATAAATACACAGGCTCAAATTTAATAGATGTAAAATGCAAGTTTAGACATTCAGAAAATATTAGTTGTTCCCATATGCAAGCTCTACACAACGTCTTAAGGTAGGTACCGCCATGAGATCGCTAAAAAAGTGCATAGCATGACGAAAAAGACGCCAAACTTGAAAACATCTAAATGTGTAAAAACTTTATCGTCTAAATGTTTATGTTATTATTAAGTGGAATGATCAACGTAGTTTTGGGGTAGTTCTTTTTTTACATTTTTTTATCGTTCCTAGCACGTTCAAAATACTTTGAAAATATGTTTTGAGTCAAAAAAATTGACAGAATCATGTCAACCATTTTTTTCAGTTTTATAAAAAACTGATAATCTGAGAAATTTTAAAAATCAATGTTTTCAAAACTTATTTTAAGAAAATCAGAAGTGTTTATTTAAAATATTTTGAAACAAGCTTAAGTTAGTTTCTGCACCGAAAAGACGTAGTTTGACAATAAAACATATCAGCTTATAACATTTCGCGTAACTTGACAGGTGACGAATTTCATTTTCATGACTCATTGCAAGCTTATGTGAGGAAAATTTATTCTACGGAAGGAGAGAATTGAAATTATTTAGATGTAAGTGAACAAATTATTTATCTCGTTATATTTAAGGAAAACTTTCAGTGCTCTATTTTTTCTGTACTCAGCTTTCACCTTTACGATGCTTTAGAGAAAATATAAAGAAATAAAAAATTGAGAGCGAGATTAAATTTCATAAATTTGAAATGAGACGACTCACTGAAAACTGTAAAACAGCTTCACAAAATTGAAATTGCAATAAAATATGCAAATGAAATAAATTTTACTTTTAAAAATCTAGTAATGTTGCTGCTGAAATTTGCTTAGGATGGTGGTCAATTATAAAAACACTATTTCAAAATTTTCAATGTGTTTCGCACGAAGAATTTGCAATAATGAAATGGACGTTCAGCGGAGAAATCTTACAGTCACGTGACGTATTGCTTGTGACCTTCCGTACTTTTAAATTAGACATTTTAACGATTTTTATGAACACAACATTACTTTTACTTAGTGCGGTTCTTCTGATTGGACGAAGAGCTAAAGAGGATATCATAAGAACATTTAGGAAAGTGATTGCGGCTTTCAATTAATTTTATTGTTTATCAACTTAAATGTAGAGATCTTGAAAAATTAAAGAAATAAATTGTATTAAAAATTCATTTTTCATCGGAGTTTTTTTTGCTTTCAGAAAGTATTGCCTATATTAATGAAAGCAAATAAAAGCATTTGAATTTAAATGCTTCTGTTTTGAGTTTTGCAAGTCCCATTTTCGGGTTGATTTCCTGGTCGAGGGGGTCCAATTAAAAATAAAAAATTGGTTTACTTTCCTCAAAGCCTTTTCCTTTTAACTAATATAATCACGAAACTGAAAGCGACAGTATTTCTAGAGTTTTCATAAAAAAAATTCTGCCATGACTTTAAAAAGAAAAAATACAATTTCAATCATCTGAATATTTCCTGAAATTTTAAACCGACAATTTTTATTTTTGCAAGATTTTCCGTATTAACGTGTCATACAAGAGAAAAAAAAAAGCGTGCTAAAGATTGTACATGTTATTTTAGTAGTTCCAGTGATAAAAAAGTTGAAATTAAATTGAGTACATTTAATCAAATTTGATCTATGTACACAGTTATAAATATTTTTTAATCACATGTTATTTGTGTATTCCCGGTTTACTGTTGATGAAAGAGGTACCTTTAAATGAACCCCTAAAAATGTCTCCTGCTCAAGAAAAGTGACAATGTGTGTCATGGTTTATGGAAACAAAATCGGATACGCAGACTCAGCGAGCATACAGAACTTCTTTCCATGGGGGTCATGTTAAAAATATAGTGTATCGAAGAAAAATACGGCACTTCACTGATCCAAAGGTTACTGATGTCATTTCTACCATTGACACAGCGAACATGGCAAGAAATCTATACCTTTTCAACTTCAAAATGATAATCAACTTCAAAATCGACTCATTTTCAGGTTAAAAAAAAAAAAAAAAAAAAATCCACCCCAAAATGAAGAAAAATATAATACTAATAAATTTAATATTCTTTTATGTTAATTATAAACGTTCCTAAGAAATTTATTTAAAAGATTACATAATCTAAGTTAATTACAGAGGGTAGTAACCTCTGTATTCCAAATAAGAAGTTAGTGAAAGTCTCAGGATAAATATTAATTGCCTCAGAGATAATCGCTTCTAACATGCTGAGGCGGAAATTTTTAGTAGTTAAAGATCCCTGGCCTTGACTTCTTAAAATCCCAACAATTGAGCCTGCCATACATTTTAACTAAGACAACTCCCCTTTCCTAAATTTCATTTGCTTTTCTAATGCACTCCCTGGTCCATTCTTTCGCATCTTCTTTTTTGAAAAAACCTTTTAATTTCATGATGAATTAATCCGTTATTACTAATACATTCAATAACATGGATGTTATTTCCCCTGGATCTGGCCGCGACTGTAGTGCACCTCGTGCCTTTTTTAGAGCCACATTCCTCTTCTTGAAATATGGAGATTAATGCCATGGAGTCCAAGCGCTTTCATAAGCATTCTTTCCTTACACGAACCTCATATTTTCGACCAACTTATTTATAACGTCTTGAAGAGTGACCCGAGGAGAGTTTAATTAATTCGGCCATAAAATTCTTATGCCCTTGTGTAATTTTATATTTCCTTGCTCCTCCCCTAGAGTCACTCTTATCAGCACCCTGGTCTAACCAACGGTACACTGTTGGCAGAGGCACACCAATTGTTCTTGCCAGGTCTTTCCAATTTCCTGCTGCGGCATGTGCAGCTAAAATCTGGGCCTTTTTTTCGCCAGCCACAGTTTTCTTGAGGTAAGTCCTCTTTGGAGTTGTTGCTAATTCTTCTTCAGCTTCTTTTGTAGAGGTTTCTCCAGCATCATCAATCATCATTTTTGCCCATACGGGACTCTCCTACTTTTACTGTAGGCTCACTCAATGCTTTCTTGGCCTCTAAGTTTGTATTTTGTTTTTTTCTTCATCTATATAATGAAGATGAACAGTCAATTTTGTTACTCATGGAGTGAATTAATAGAAAAAATAATTTTCAATTTATCAAAAAAAAAAAAAAAAAAAAATCCCATTTTGGAGTTGATCGGTCCATTTTGGAGTTGATTAATTTTTTTTTTACTTGAAAATAAGTCCATTTTGAAGTTGATTATTATCATTTTGAAGTTGAAAACGTATAGTGTCGTTTTGATAGATTTCGGGCAAATAGGTGTATGAAATTAGTTAAAAACCTTCATTATCTACTCTTTATTTTCTAACAATTTTCACATTTTTTCATTTAGTTTTCTAAGGTATTTTTTTAAAAATTGTAAAGAGCCTTTATGGACACCCACTATATTACATGTATACACGTGTGTGTGTGTGTGTGTTGTGTGTGTGGTGGAACTCTTGAAATAAAGGGAGACATGCAAATTAAACAGACAATAGAAAAATTAAGGATGTGTTTCTATAAATAGTCTAAGTTCAATATTATAAAAATATTTTTTATTTCATTTTTCATACAATTTTTTTTGTAACAAAGCTGAAAATTAAATTCAATATTCATTCAGCTCATTTGAAATATTGCTTTGTGAATTGTTACGCGCATAATAGACCCATTTGGAAGTGGTTTTAATTGCTTTCTGGGATTCCATGATTTTATTTCTATTATGTATATTTTATTTCAGTGCTGTAGTCATGATTTTGGATGCGGGCGAACTTCGTTTTATCGCAATGGTTCTACATTAAAGAAAGAAAAAAAAAAATATCTGAATATTTTATTAATGAATTTCTGCGGATTTCTCTAATTTCTAACTGGCTTAAATTCATTCAGCATCTTTACATACGTCAATTCTCTTAATTTTAAGTGCGCGCATTTTTCAAGATTTGTCATTCAAAGTAACGTAATGGCTGCTGATTTTAAAGCAGCATACCAAATACTTAAGTTTGCAAATGGTGACTAATGTTTAATCGAATTTTATTTTCTTAATTTAACCAGTAAACTAAATATTAAAATGTAACAGACTATTTTTTTTATTATTCTTTTTTTTAATACAAACCTTAATAGCTTGATACGTCATTACTTGGTTTGACGTCACAAATTAACGTCTCATTTAATGTTTCTAATTAACCAAACTGTTAGGGAAAAAAAAGGAAATCATTTGGAGACTTCCAACAGAAACAAAAACTAAAATGGATAATAACGGAAATTAAAGTGTGTCTGATAATCCAGACTTTGCACACTACAAAAATAGATTAAGAAAACGCATTTTGATAACAGACTGAGCGAAGATAGATTTAAGACTTCAGAATTCTATTTGTCTTATAAAACTTTAGATTTTATATTTTTCAACCGACAATAACAGTGTTGTTTCAATGAATGCCGAATATTTCCTATATAGAAAGGGAAAAAAAAGCTTCATTATTACTAGAAATTTATCAGACCAATAAAATCGCCTTATAACAGTTCTCAGTTCATATTTTTGCTTTGTAGAAATATTTAGTTCTAATTTACATTACAATCTTTCGTAAACAACTTGTCTTAATTTAATATATCATTGAGCATAGAAATATTTTATATGTTACGAAGTGATTCACTTATTTGTCAAACTAAATTTATATAAATCTTACAAAGCTTCCAATAAGTTAAGAGAAATTTCTACAATATTCTTTGCGTAGAGAAAAAATTGGTTAATTACAGCGGTTGGTTTTTATCCTTGACAGGAATTATTAAATTACTACATCAAATGTCTTTTCTACTAATTTTAACAAGACAGCGCCTATTAGTCTTTGACAGCATATGCCATCTTTCCATTTCCGCTGCAAATATAAGAAAAAGTGTTTGGATAATGGAAAGGGTAAAATTAACTTCTCATGCTAGAAATTAGAATTTAACAGACAATTAGCGTTAGGGTTCGTTGAAACCTATGAAAATTTTCTTAATCGAGAATTTTCAGTGATTTGCTAATTCTAAGATTTTCTTGCAAATATTTTAGAAATTGGTAGCTATTTATTGATCATTATTTTCTCTTCTGATAAATATGTTCCGTCATTTTATTTTGATGGAAGTGACAATTTTTTTTTTTTGCTACTTGGGGAAAATGTCATTTATTACTGGAATATCAGACATGTTTGCGATTCTTGTAATGTACGATTTCTATCTGTCACAAAATATCTAAAAGACCAGTATCCCTGCTGAAAGAAACCTCATATGTAAGCATGATATAGTTCCAATGCAGTTTTAGAATGTGTTTGAAATGGTGAACGAAATACCCGAAACAGCATAGTATCGGTAAACGAAATTCCAGCACCCTGAGAATATTCCATACCAACCGTGAAGACAGACAAGATTCACACCTAGCGACAATGATCTATTCAAATCAATTCAAATATTTTCTGTATTATTCGTGTTAGAGTTAGCATCTGTATTACCCGTTTGAATTTATCTACAATTAACCGGAAATTGGTTTCATATTACTTCAGGGCGAAACCTTAAAACGTTTTCATATCACTCAGTGTAAATTGCGATAAAATAGGATTTAATACTAACTATTCATGGAGAGTTGAAAGAATACGCCATGTGAAATATACTAGATTCAAAGTTAAATTAACACTTGAAACGATGAAATGCAGTAATTACAATAAAACCAAGATATTAAATCGGCATTTAAGTTTTAAAACTTAAAATTAAAATGAATTTCGTATTAATTTTGTAAGCAAAGTTTTAATGAGAAAATACTGAGTTTTCTGCACTTGATTATTACACTAATTAATTAGAAATAACACAAATGAGTTTATAAAATATAAATCTCGAAGCAAGTTTTATTTCTGGTTTAAAATCGGTCTGTGACAAAGGAATTTATAGATGAGAAGCAAGACAATACGTGAGCTGGAATTGTAATGAAAGCAGTGATTCCTCGCACTGATTCCATCATAAAATGTATTTAGTAAATTCTTCAAATATTACAGGTAGTTGGACGGAACATCGAAAAAAAAAAAAAAAAAAAAAAAGGAAAACCAAAATAGAAACCTGAAAAAACTACAGTTACGTTAAATAGTCTCATCAGATGGAGTTTTTCATTTGGATATCATATATGACGCCAAGTGGCGTAGCTAGAGTAAACGTCACCCGGGGCGGTCCGCTTAAATGTCAGCCCAATGACCCCTGATTCACCCTATGCTGAATGGTTAGCTGTAGCTAAGTTTTCAGACATGCTCTACCTCTACTTTACTCTACTGACCGGTACGTTACTGTTTATATGTATGATCCAAGACAAAATCTAATACCACAAAATAATCAGTTGAAATCAAAAGATTTTTAAAATGCAACTGTTCACTTTCAGAAGAACTAAATACAAAACACGGCAATACACATAAGAATGACATTCGATACTATGGTCTTAGAATGAATGTTTTCTTGTTTTCATTGTGGCAAACTGGTCAATGACATCAAAATCTGGGTCTTGTAAGCTTGTTTTCAATGGACAGCACAGCCAAATCTGACAGTCGACTGGCTCATGGTTGACGTAATTTTCTGGTGCTAATTTTCTGGTGTCCAATTTTTCCGTTGCATCATTTTCTGGGTAGCATTTAATTATCAACGATGTTTGAAAGTATTTTTCTTGACAAAAATATTCTATTTAATTTTTAAGCATTTTTCGAAACATTGTATATCAACTGCATTCTTTTAAAGGTTACCTAGAGAATTTATACAAAGTTTATTTTTTTTGTTTTTCTTTATACAAGTAAAATAAAGTTACATCGTATTTTGATGTTATGATACTCCATAAATTTCCGATTTTTCCGATTCTCGATTAATCGTCCCAACACTAGTAGATATATTCAAAAGTATATCGCTCACTCAATGTAAAATTGTGTCTCAGCGAATTGATACACAGGCAAGACTGAAATTGTTGCACTTTTGGCTTCGTACTTCGCTTGGTTGTTATTAATGATGCAGAGTTAAAACACCATATCATCCGATAAAATGTTACAACAATGTCTCTTGTTAGTAACCAAGATTGTAGCAACTGAAACACATGAAAGCTGAAAACATTGCTATTTTTCCTACTCGCAAATTTCTGACGGGGGAACAAAACTGGGGGGGTCAAATTATTTCTGGGGTCATATGCCCGCCTGCGAAACCCTGTGTCTCCACCACTGTTTTCAGACTATTTTTGGCACCTTAGCCTGGTTGAAAAATTTTGTTTGGGGGGGGACATTGTGTCATCCCTCCTGTGCTAGCACCCGGGGCGGTCCGCCCCCTCCCTTTAGCTACGCCACTGATGACGCCAAACACGTTCATAGTTATCTAAGGTGTATCAGAAAAATTCTATTCGAAATCACTGGTTAAAAATTGGCTTTGAGCGAGTGAAGCCTGTGGGTGTTGTCTAAAATGACACTTCGAGACTTATACACAGGCGTTACAGAATCACGTTGAAAAGTTCCAGGTAACAGAAGCACACCATTTGATCATTTTAATAGCAGAAACAGTATATCACATGTCAGTTGAAGAGAAACCTTTATCAAGGTGTTGATCTACTATATCACTTCAAATAAAAGTCAGGAAGGAAACGCCTATCAACAGTGGAAAGAGCTATAACAGTGTAGGTTACTCGACTTTACTAAGAAAACGTCGCTGGAGGACGCTATAAATAGGCAATGCTATTCTGTTTTCCTCTTATACCTGCGTCTATAAAATGTAGCCGTACGTGGCACAAAATTGTCTCCTACGGGAGCATGTTCATTTCATTTTCAATGCATGATTTTTCACTCAAAATTCTTAGGAAACCTTCAAGCACACAAACATTCCTCAGTTTAAATATTGTCATTGTATACTTTTGCTAATACATACATTGTCGTTTGTTTTAGTGTTTTGTGTTATTAATTAGACTCGCATTCAAGCCAGCAATAATTGTTACGGGAAAATATGACTTTTCTATCTAATAATTAGCATTCCGGTAACAACAGCTACAGAGCTCAAGATAAAATGCGTTTTCATGAAAATAAGTTAAGTGAAAGATTTCATAAGTTTCTGCAGAGTTCTAAAATTTACTCTTTCAATGAAAGCCGTATATTTCCTTGTAAGGAAACGGATAATATTACCATAATATAAGAGAAAACGAATAAGTTCATTCTCAGATACCCGAAGAAAAAAAAAAAAAAAATAGAATTTTTTTTTTTTGAAGCGTATGGAATCGAAACAAATGCCGTTATGCAATAACATTTGATGGAATAACTTTATAAACAGTTACTCAACAATAAGGCACAACTAACAACGTCCGGCGTGGGTGTGAGCAAATGACTAAAATCGAAGATATTAAACTATACAATTATTACCAGTCATATTAGAAGACATTCCCATTTGAGATTTTATAGCCACTATCTTTTCTAGGCAAGTTAAATTTTACACCAATAAGGTACTATACATTAATTCGGTAGAATTCTTGGAGGTTTCTATAATGTCATAGCCGCAAGTAGGTATTAAAATATTGGAATAAATAATTTCATCATGAACGAGTTTAGCCATTCATTGCGTAAATGCTTTGTGACAGCAGAGCAAATGTAGAAGATTTTACGGTGACGTCTAGATTAAGTTCACTATGGCGATATTTTACATTTTCTTCTGTGTGCATTAAAGAACGGTTAAGTATCAACACAGCTTCCTATCATTTGTATCTCTTAAATTCGATCTTGAATTCCACACCCTTTCCTGAACTGTCATTCCTTATGTTCTTCTTGCCTTAAATGGACTGTAAGTATGAAGTATACCAAGACGTCTTCATGATGCGTCCTACAAATTACACCTGTCTATAATTTTTTTTTTTATTACTCACTATGATTGAATATTGTGTTTAGTTTCCTCGCATCGTAATGCTCTGAATGTAGATGAATTGTGTAATGAATAATTCGGCAAAACTACGCTAACAATTGAAACGCAGATATTAATAGTAGCAAAATAAATTGAAATTACTCAACGACGGGATACGCAAGTTAAATCACCCAATTGATTTTCGAGTAGGATATACAGAGATTCAATCGACATTTGCCATTTTCAGATTAAAAATAGGAATGCATAACTCAAGGGGACTAAACAATTATTACAGTCAAAGCAAAGACATTAGAGAATTAAACATACCTTCGTGCTTTAAAATGATAATTTCGAACATACCTCTGCTAATATTTCCCGAACTTTAAACAATGATCCACACAAATACGATCCGAATTTGATAGGTCGTCATTCAGATAAATTGAAAATATTGATGATCGCTTAATTTAAATTAAGAGGAGTTTTACAAAGGTACAAGGAACCATAAATTTTTATTGCTACATTTTATTTGGGACAACGGCTTTGAGTCAGGGTTGTCATATGTTTAGTTGGCCATGGATAATGGTTAATGTTGAAAGATGAAAATTTTCCCCTCATACAGAATTCAACATTAAATAACCAAAAGGACAGAAAGGTAAAATCAATCAAGATAAACGAACCTACGTTGGAATACAGTTTTTTTTTCAGTTTTCCAAATCTTAGTTGTCAATAGACCCAACTATAGTCGACTTAGCTGATATTACACACCCAATGGAGAATGTAGCAATAGTTAATCACATCACTATCAACCCTTTCTATTTGGACATACAATGTATGAGGGGGTGTTAAAAGCATACCCCTTCAAACCAGGGATATGAAAAGCCATCGGCCTCAATCATAAATTAAAAAAATTACTCAATCGACCGTGCACTTTCATTTTACTTCTAGATATTCTTAGAAAAATGAAAATTTGTTTCTTATTAAATCGAGCAGAGGCAACAGTTTACATAAGTACGTAAAAGCGTTAATATACTGAAAGCAATAAACAGAAGTGATTATGTCAAATATATTTTGAACTGTTGTCTTCAATCTTATTGGCAATGTAATTTTTTTCGCTCATCCTATATTATACATTAAGACTGTTTATAACCCGGGCATGAAATGTTTATCACGTTATTTAGTTTCCTCCATTAGGTCACGTAAAAAAGCAGCATATCACGATTAAAAAAAACACTCGATTGTGACGAGGTGATGACAGATTACTATGAGTGATCAAAATTGACAATTTTTGCAAAGTAAGCGAACGCGGTTTTTCGTTTTTAACTAGTACTTTTTAAATATTAAAATTTTTATTCAGCAATTATGTAATATCTATTTTTTTTTATTTCATACTTTCTTGATTAGGTAATTATTTAAAGATTTTATTAATTAGATAATTATTTTAAATTTAAGGATTATGTCATGTATACATTTCCATACGTATAAATAATGAACGTTTGTTTTTCAATAAAATTTATTTTTAAATTATTTTAAAAATATTTAGGGTCAAACGACTTATTTGTTTTTCAAATTTCGTTTTGTAAATTGACTTTCATTAACGTTATCATTGCATTACGTGCTTGAAAGCAATAAAGAATTTAATGATTTTTGAAGTAGTAAGTTAATGAAAAAAAAAATTTTAAATTTTTTAAAAATACATTATTCATCGAAAAAAAATTATTTCTTCACAAAATAATCTCCTTAGTATAACGTATTTATAAAAACGGGTGAAAGCTTTTCTAATTAATTAATGTCATAGTTTTTATATTTTTTTTATAATTCAGAGCAGATTTATGATATGGTGGTACTGTTTTACAAAAAAACAGTTGATTTACTTTCTACAAAGAATCCTGTTTATAACTAATAAAACAAATCCTGCGCTTGAAGATTTAATTTCTCGAAATTTCATGAAAATATGTAAGTGGGTGGAAACATGTTAAAAAAAAAAAAAAAAAAAAAAAATCTCAAAAGTAATTTCATTTGTGAATAAGTCCTAAAAGTTTCATTAAAATCCTATAATTATTTGATTTTTGCAAGAATTTTTAAACGTAGGTATCGAAAATTTATGCCAAAAGTGGAGAAACCTACGTTATATTCCTCCAAATTCTCAAACGAATCAATTACAAAATGAAAGAAAATGAAAACACGGAAATGTCTATAGTGAAATTGTGATGTAAATAAGACAGACAACTGTAATTTCCTATATTTTTATTTACCACCACGGACTTTCGGGAAAAAAAGGAAACAGGATGACGTCTTTCAAATTAAATTTATTCTATTTGAAAATTTTATGGCTATTACTTTTCCTCACCCTTTTTTTTATTCGATTGATACAAAACACGAGTGAATAACATTTAAGTTTTCATGAAATAATTTATTTTTGAAACATGGTTGGAAATTTTACGACAAAAATCAAGAAAAATTCAATTTACTAAAAATTAAAATTATCTTATGACTACACATTAAACTTTCCTCGAATAGAATTGGGCGATATTATAAATTTGTACCAATTAAATGCTTTATTTAAATGCTCAAATAAGCCCAAAATAAGTTAACACATTCTCAAATAAAATAAATTTTCTTTCAACTTAAAGAGTAACTATCTTCACTTCGTCAAATAAATTTTGGTTAGCGGGGCGCGAAGGTGTAATTGCGCCAAATTTTTAAATCTTATTCATTTTTAATTTAGAAAGTGTATAAAGAAACTTTTCCGGCATCATGAAATCATATTTTCCGTCACTCCTCGCGCCACTACTGTATACGAAAAATGTAAAAAAAATTAAATTTCTTTAAAATCCACTATTTTTCCAATAGATGGATTAGGATTTCTTAGTAAATTAAAAGATTTAAGTTTATGACCTAAATGTAATGCTTACTTTTACTTAAAAAAGAATGAACATAACGTTATATTTATGCACAGTAGCCTGCAAGTCAAAGTAGAAACAGTCATTCTACCACTGTCATTAAAAGCGGAGATAAATGTACAAAATAAAACTCAAAGTAGGGAAGCAGTGCGATAATGAAGAATGTTATAACATATATAAAATTTATTATATATACACACATTTATTAAACTTAGTATACTTTATGACTGAACGGGAGGTACAAAATTAGGTTAACGTAATACTACTGATATTGAATTATGAAATATCAAATGAATCCTTTTTGTACATCCATAGCAAGAATAACCTATGCTTATAAAGAAAAACAAATTGATCTTAAAAAAAGTATACACTCGAAAATGACATTAACTTGACATTTTAAGTCGTCAAAGATGCCTTTAATAAAAACAAAATGTCATCTGACGAACTGCAATGGGATTAACTTAAGAATTGCATTGAAAAGTTATTTTTTAAAGTAAATATTAAGTTTAGATATTTTCTGTCGAATGAAAAAAAAATTATTAAATTACAGAAGCAGTAATTCTCCAAAGCAAAAAAGTTTTATTGAATTGCATTTCAGACGATACGATATTGAAACTTTTTTTTTTTTTTTTTTTTTTACTTAAATAAAATCGTCAACGGTTTGTTTTATATAGTTAAAAAAAAAAAAAAAAAAAAAAATCCCACTTCTAAATTAAATTGAATACACAATATGGAAAATGTGAGACAACCCCAAAAATATTTCCCCAATGTTTTTAATAAGTATATACTAAAATCCATTCATTAATAATAAAGTCCTAATAATTTTATTTGAATAAGATAGGTAACTCTATGAGATCGCTAAAAAAGAGCATAGCATGAGGAAAACAAAACTGTCGTTTAAATGTTATTAAGAGGGTTTTTTTTAATCGTCCCTAATATGTCCAAATTTTTCCTTAAAATCTTATTTTTGGAGTCAGAAAAATTGACAGATAATCAACGATGTCCATTTCTTTCCATTTTATAAAAAAAAAAAAAAAAAAAAAAAAAAAGAAATCTGAGTTTGAATTTTTTTAAAAAAAATAATCTTTTCAAAACTTATTTTAAGAAAATCAGAAATTAAGTTTCTTTGAAATATTTTGAAACAAGCTTAACTTATTTTCTGCGCCGAAAAGATGTCGTTGGAAAATAAAACAAAGCACGAAAGTGAATGCGGCTTTCATCTAACTTTATATTTTAACAACTTGAATATAAAAATCTAAAATAATTAAAGAAATATTAAAAATTCATTTTTAATCGAAGAAAAAAAAAAGTTGCTTTCAGAAAATATTGTCAATATTCTGAAACTAAAAGGAAATAAAAGCGTTTGAAATTAAATATATTTGCTTTGAGTTTTGTATGTTACAATTCAAGGCGGATTTAAAAAATGATTTGATTTCTTCAAAGCCTTGTGCTTTTAACTATTTTAATCACTAAATTGAACTCGATTCAATTTCTAGAGTTTTCATAAAATTAGATATAGCAGGTAATAAATTTTAAAATATTTCTGCCACGACTTTCATAAAAACATTTATAATTTCCATCATCTGTGAACAGTTTCTGCAAGTTTCATTAACATCAGACAATTATATTTATTTTTGTGAACAGTTTCTGCAAGTTTCATTAACATCAGACAATTATATTTATTTTTGCAAGATTTTGCAAATTAATGTCGGTCTACAAAAAAAAAAAAAAAAAAAGAAAATTGTACATGTTATTTTACTAGTTCCGGTGATAAAATAAAAAAATTAATTATAAAAAGGAAAAATTTAAAATCTTTTTTTTCCTCTTAATAATATCAAACATTTAGACGACAAAATTTGTCAATTTTGGCGGCTTTTTCATCAGGCTGTGCTTTTTTTAGCGATATCATGGAGGTATAAATGTCTGAATTGTGATAAATATTTGAAAACTGAGGACATCTTTCATACTTACATTATCTTGTATGTATTCTAAACGCTTAAATTACCCCCCCCCCTCACTGAAATGTCAAACAAAATAGATTAAAGTCTTAAAATGTCGACTAAAAAGAGAATGGATATTAGGAATCTCATTTTATCAACATGTTAAATCGAGTGTAAATGTTACAAGTAATCGATACTTATGAAATTGTACTTTTTCAATACGATTAAGTCACGCCGAAAGCTCTATTTATCGTCTAAACTTAAGCAGCAATGACACTGGTCAGCACTTAGATTAGGTACCTCCACGAGATCGCTAAAAAAAGAGCATAGCATGCTGAAAAATACATCAAACTTGACGAAAAGAAAGTTTTATCGTCTAAATGTTTGTTATTAAGAGGAAAGGTCAAAGTATTTTTTGGGTATTTTTTTTCCATTTTTAATCGTTCCTAGCACGTCCGAAATTTTCGTTAAAAAATCTAGTTTTTTTTTTTTTGAGTCAGAAAAATTGACCATTTTTCCATTTTAAAAAAAATGGAAATCTGACTTTGAAATTTTTTTAAATATCAATTATCATTTTTTCAAAACTTATTTTAAGAAAATCAGAAATTATAATGTTTATTTAAAATATTTTGAACCAAACTTAACTTAGCTTTTGTGCCAAAAAAGATGTAATTTGAAAATAAAACAAAGCAGGTCATAAACTTTTCGCGTCTCTTGACATGTGATGAATGATATATTTACGAATTCCATGAGGCTAATTTGTTCTACGGAAGGAGAAAAGTGAAATAATTTACATTTACGTGAACAAATTATTTACCCCGTTATTTTTAAACAAAAAACTTTCAGCGGTCTAATTTTTTTTTTTTTTTGTACTTAGCTTTCACCTTTACGTTTATGATGCTTTATGGGAAATATATTGTAAAGAAATTAAAATAAAACTGTTAAGAGTGACATTAAATTTCATATTTCTTAAGAAAGGTATCTAATTAATTTATAGGTACCTTTCTTATGAAATTTTATCAGAATTGTACATAAAATACTATAATTTTATGTACATTTATTACATTCTACTGTTATTTGTATTTGCATTCATTTTATTATTAATTTTGATATTTCATTTATGGAAAAATGTCGTAACTGAGATTAATATAAAAATAAGATCATATAAATTTCATAAGATGATACTGATACTTGTAGGTACCCTTCTCAGTTGAAATTGAAAAAATCAAATTAACTTCTCTCCACACGTGTTTCGCAAAAGTAAAGGCCTTAACAGCGGAGAACAATGCTTAACTCAAATAACGCAACTTAATTATATTCTGGTTGGTCTTCCGTATTTTATAATTACAGCTCGATTATAAGCACAAAATTACATTTCTTAATTACTGGGGATCTTCTGATTAGTCAAAATGATACAATTTACAACGCGCTAAAAAAAAAAAAGATCTATCTCATAAGGACACTTATGAAAGCCGATGCGGCTTTTAACTAATTTTATAATATTTTAACAACTTAAATGTAAAATCTATTATAATTAATGAAATAACAAATAATTGTATTAAAAATTCATTTTTCATCGAAAAAATTTTTTTGCTTTCAGAAAATATTGTCCATATTCATAAAAACAACTAAAAGCAAATAAAAGCATTTGAAATTAAATAATATCTTTGTTTTATTGAGTTTTGTATGTTACAATTCAGAGCTGATTTTCAGGTACTGCGTATCCAATTAAAAAAAAAAAACATGATTTGCATTCCTCAAAGCCCTGTGCTTTTAATTATTGTAATCACTAAAACCGATGCGATCGAATTTCTAGCGTTTTCATAAAATTAGTTATGGGGGGGGGTAATAAATATTTTAAAAAATATTTCTACCATGACTTTCATAAAAAAAACATTTATAATAATTTCGATCATCTGTGAATAGTTCCTGAAAGTTTCATTAACATCCGATAATTATTTCTATTTTTGCACGATTTTTCAAATTAATGTGTGTCATACCAAAAAAAAAACGCTAAAAATTGTCTATGTTATTTACTAGTTCCGCTGATAGAAATAGAAGAAAGGTTTTTTTAATCAATTTAGAATGTTCTAAAAATTAAAATTTTTAAAAAATAATTAAAAATACTTTTCTTTCCTCTTAATAATAACAAGCATTTAGACAATAAAATTTAGTTTTCGGCAAGGTTGGCGTCTTTTTCATCAAGCTATGCTCTTTTTTTAGCGATTTCGTGGAGGTACCTAACTTAGATGGGCTTCGTTTCAAGGTGTGATTAAACAACGAAAAAAAAAAAAAAATCAAAAAAATATCTGTTTCGAATGCAAAGAACGAGGATACAACGAATCACAATTTAGAATATATCTCCTATGGCGAAAATATTTTATTAGGATCTACAACCATTTGAAGTCATTTGGAATGTAAATGATAGAAAATGTATTTAGATTACTGAATAGTTATGTAGTTCGAGAACAGTGTCCTCTGCGTGTAATAATTCTGTTTGTTAGTAAAACAAATTAATACATTACCTCTTAAAATAAAGTTCATTAGAATGTTGATCTTTCAGATTTCAAATAATTTTGCAATGCTATGTGCATAATATCTAACTTTGGACATACAATTTAAAAAATATATTTATTACTTTTAATTTTTTTTTAACTGTCAAATTGTGTTCTTGATCTATATAAACCCTTCATATATCTACTTTAATTTTAAATGCGAAGTTATATTTGTGATTCAAGGAACTTGTTACAGATGACTGCAATAAAAAAAAAAAAAGGGAATACAATTCAACGGTCAAGAATGTTAAATAATAATGTGGCCATTTAATGTAATTTGTTTCTACCTCAAACTCCATGCCAAAAAACAAAAGAACAAAAAACAAAAAAAAAAAAAAACAGTCGGATTTTTTGCGTAATATACTGTAGACAAAGAGGAAAAGAAAGCAAATGAGAGACTGTATGGACGGAAATCATGTGAATTTCAGAGAAATCGCACTTTGTTTTCCAAGGGAGTAGTTACGTATTTGATCAAAGTTTAGACAATGAACTATCATGCTCGGAAAAAAAAAAAAACGAAGTCTTACACCGGTAGAGAAGGTATTTGTTAGAGTTCGATGAAAAACTTTAATTCCTCTCACGTTATAATTCACTAATTTTGTAGTTCATGTATAACCACTGTTGAAATGAAAAGCAAACAGGTATTGGCATATGGAGAGGCAAGCCTTAATCAACGAATCAATTATTTATAAAGGAAGGTTACCAGATAAGCTTATCATAATAACCGCTTACCTTAGAATTAAACGATGTGGGAAGCTTGATAAGAATGCAGAACTGGCTGTTTTCAAGTGGTTGCTAAAGTGAATAGCCAAATAGACTCATTAAGCATAGAACTGGGGAAATCGACAAGCATCTTCAAATCACAGAAACACACCTCAAGGTATGCAAAGGAATTTCGACATTGAATTGTTTTTGGCAGGTAAGGGGAGGGGTTAAAAGAAATTAACCCCACATAAACTTCCTATTCTTTTCCCTCTCCGTCCTCACTCCCTTTCCGTCCTTCCAACTTTCCGTCCTCCCAAGCCTCTCCTCACTCCCTTGCTTGTCCTCACTGTTGATCTCCGTCCTCACTCCCTCTCCGTCCTCATATATCTCCGTCCTCATATGTCTAATCCTATAATTTCCGTCCTCCTCCCTGAAAATTCCAATGACAAATGATTTAAATGATTTTACATGTGGAGTTCGTCTTCGTCTGGCTATTTAACAAAGCAGAGGGTTTCGCGCCATTTTCTTCGGAATTATCTGGGTAAGTAATTGTCATTTTATCCCTCCTCCCTCAGACATATGGTACATATGGGGTTTCTGAGGTATTATGATTGTGTTTTTTTTTTTGGTGTAAGAATTACCGTGTTATGTTTGGGTCAGTGAATGGCTAGTTGTTTAATTGTAAGAGAGATGAAGACACGTCTAACTCGAGATTTACCTTAATCTTTTTCCACTAGGGCCACTGGTCCGTGGTTGTGTAAGCAAGTCATAGCTGGACATGCCACCGCTAAGTAACAAATTTACGCAACGGTGGGGGAAGGCAAGGGAGGAGACAAGGCCTCCGGTACGGAACAGATACTACAACTGCAGCATCTATTCCGACGGGGGGCAAAAAAAAAAAATTTTTAAATCCTTTCGGAAGAATCCGGGGAGAGCGCCACAAAGACAACCCTTCCCCATCCCCATTTTGTGTTCGTGCCATTTTTGTAAACTTTCGTACAATAAATATCATTATCCCGGCAAGTGATTTTCTTTTTTTACCGAGTTAAGTATATTCGTTCGTTTGAAAACGGGAAAAAAAGTGCATTAAAAAAAATCCTTTGTTTGCATGTGAAATTGATTCATCAGAATTTTATTGATGTAAAATATTCTATATTCTAAATATCTTCATAAGTATGATTGGGGTATGATTTTTGAGATTTAAAATATCAGCTTTATTTGGGAAGAAAAATGAAAATCACGCGTTAGTTTTATTACCTTTGCAAGATATTTCTGATAGTGGAAATATTTCTTAGCATATTCCGTTACATTATATTTGTTCAATGCAATTTGAAACACATTTGGTGTGCCACGAAGATTCATAATTGAAGTTTTGTCCGTAATATCAGGGTTGTACGGGAGTGGACAGGTAAAGCAAAGAAAGCCTAGTAACGCCCCCTGCCGTGCCCTGCCACCTCTATTTTTGGTTATTTAGGAGTTCAACCAATGACAACTGTTTCTACACTTACTGCAAGCTTTGTCTGCTTAATTAATGGAGCTGAAGTTTTGCCGCCATTTTTAGGGAATTATCTGGGTAAGTAAAATTCACTTTATTTTTTTTAAATATTGATTTGTGTGTATTGACATTGGGGTTGTAAAAAAAGCAGAGTAAACGTTAAGAAATTTGAAATGTTCACAATCGAAAAAGATCCATATATAATTTTGTGCGAATTGGCCATACCATTTGAAATAGCGCATTAAAAAAAAAAAAAATTCAAGGTATTATATCCATTGCAATACCCTTTCGTAAAAAATTTGACACGATCCTTTCATCGATTCTTATATTTTGCAAATCGAAATTCTTTCTGCTATGAGCGTAGTCGTGTCTATTTTGGTGCTTCCTACTCTTTGGAGATCTAACCTTTTGGTCTTGGTACTATAAGATATTTTCATATACGTAAAACTCATGACTAGATTGATCTTTTCGAACCTACTAAAAGTAATCATTTCTTCACTAAGTGATTTTTTTTGTTTTAATATACGGAATTAAAGTAATCATTTCTTCACTAAGTGATTTTTTTGTTTTAATATACGGAATTATTTTCTATTGTCCACTTCTGAATAGACAATTGCGTATAATATTAACCATAATTCAAAATCATTCCTTAGCGCTATTACATTTCGGACTTCCCCTGACATTGTCAATCAGACGATGTTTTTAGTCTTAAGTACGTTTTAGTTTTTTGTTTTTTTTTTAAAATTAGATCTTACTGTTAATATTTGTTTAATGTGTTGATTTTAATTTTAAATAATACATTTCATTGCTTTATCTTTCTGACTTTTTAGAAACTTTTGACAGTAGAAACACATTTACAGAAGCTTTTTATTACAAACAGCTAGTGTTTGTAAATTAAATTTTACTGATGATTGCGACAGTACAACTGATTTAAATTAATTTTATGAAGTAAAACTTTAAAAAAAAACTTTAAAATGTTTCTTTTCATTTTATAAATTTATCCAGTTGATTTAATTTTTTTTTTGGGGGGGGGGTTCGCATGTGAAATAGCCCCCGATCCTTCTCATATCTTCAATTTTTTTTTAGGATCCACGTTACTTCAGCGTAAATAGCAATTGGCGGGAATAAACTGCTAAAATTTGTTCTTGGACAGAAAGAAGAAAAATTCAGATCGAGGTTTTCGTAATATTTCTGCATTATGTTTCTGAATTTTCTTGCTCTTGAACCCTTTAATGGTTCGTGATATGCTTGAAGATTTGACTACAAATTATCTGCGTTTGGTATCCATGAGTTGGCACGATGCTTACCAGCCTATATTTCTTAATGTTCTCAATATATTCCAGATATAACACCATTTTTTTTTATCTGGTATGCTCCTGTTTCTCCCATGGTACAGTTATATTTTTTATGGCGACGTTTAAGAATGTTATATCTAGGTAAAGAGATTTGTTTTACGTTTAGGTTCTTTAGGGAATTTCACTCGTTTCCACACATGTAATCGGATGCAATCTTTAGTATTTTTGAATTTCTTTTTGTTTCCAACTTTTATGAATGTATTTGTCTTGGTAGATATTCGATATGTTTTTTTCCATTCTTCCAGTGCAATTGATCTTAACTAATATTGGCGCCATTTTAAAAATTCTTCTCGCTGTACTCTAGAACATCTTAGTGTGATCCTCTAACATTACACAACGCAGATTTTATTTCCTCTTCCCGCCATTCATGCAGGTTTACAGGACTACGTAGTACGATAAAAAGGTCTTGCATTGCAACCTTTTATAAATATCGCTTCACTCAGATTTAAAAACTAAAATTAATGTCTCTAGGAAGCTTGATGGAATTTCGGAGGTTACCCATTTCCCCCCTCCCCTAGGTAAATTTAAAAGGGAATCTTCGGAGAACGGTATTACTGAAGGATATTAAAATCTTCACCTAATGTTCTCATGTAATTCAAAAAAAGATGGAGGTTTATAAACAATGAAGCTCATAGGTATTCCGGAATAAACTAAATATTGAAAGAATAATTCGACAATGATATACGGATAGACAGCAATGGACGCAATGGTGACTTAGTGATATACGCGTCTTTTATTCAAATATCGCAAAATAGCTAAAGTTCCGGCCATTGTAAGCTGATCTTGTTCGATAGAAGATAACTAAAATTACCGTTAACTCACTGAAGAAATTTAGGCAGTATTATACTGTTACACCTCTTCTCAATATTTTCACTCATTATATTTAAACTAGAGTAACAGTGCCATCAAAAATGACAGCAGGTATTAATGTATTATAAGTAATATTAAGTACCGCCATGAGATCACTAAAAAAAAGAGCATAGCATAATGAAAAAGACGCCAAACTTGACGAAAACAAAATTTTAGCGTCTAAATGTGTTATGAAGAGGAAACTCCAGAGTTTATTTTAATTATTTTTGAAAGCGTTTCCTTTTTAGAACATACTAAATTTTGAGTAAGAAAGCTTGATTCTCTTAGTATCACCGGAACTAGTAAAATAACATACAATTTTTGGCATGTTTTTTTTTTTTTTTTTGTATGACGCACATTAATTTGGAAAAACCGGCAAAAATAAAAATTGTCTGATGTTAATGACTTCCTGAAACTATTCACAGATGATCGCAATTATTATAAATGATTTTTGTTTTTTTTGAAAGCCGTGGCAGAATTTTTATATTTATTGCCCATACCATAACTAATTTTATTAAAACTCTAGAAATTCGATCGAGTCCAATTTAGTGATTACATTATTTTGAAGCACAAGGCATTGAGGAATGCAAATCATGTCTTTTTTCTTTTTAAATGGACCCCCTACCTGAAAATCAGCTCTGAATTGTAACATATAAAGCTCAATAAAACAAAGATATTTAATTTTAAATGTTATTTGCATTTAGTTTTTATGAATATGGACAATATTTCATGAACGCAAAAATTTTTTTCGATGAAACATGAATTTTTAATACAATAATTTTCCTTTAATTATAATAGATTTTTACATTTAAGTTGTTAAAAATATTATAAAATTAGTTAAAGGCCGTATCAGTTTCCTAAGTGTCCTTATGAGGTGGATCTTTTTAGCGTTGTAAATTGTATCATTTTGAGTAACCAGATGATCAGCAGTAATTAAGAAATATAATTTAGTATTTATAATCGAGCTCTAATTATAAAGTACTGAAGACCAACCAGAATACAATTAAGTTGCTTTATTTTAGTTCAGTATTGTTCTCCGCTGTTAAGTCATTTACTTTTGCGAAACACGTGTAGAGAAGTTTATTTGATTCTTCAATTTCAACTGACAAGGGTACCTAAATTATCAGCTCATGAAATTTTATGTTAATTTTATATTAATCTCAGTTATGACATTTTTCCATGAATGAAATATCTTAATTAAAAATAAAATTAATGAAAGTACAAATAACAGTAAAATGTACTAAATGTACATAAAACTATTGTATTTTACGTAACATTTCTGATAAAATTTCATAAGAAAGCTACCGATAAATTAGATACATTTCATATGAAATATGAAATTTAATCTCACACTTAAAACAAGTTTTTTTTCCTGCATTTGTTTAGTGTTTTTTTTTCTGCATTTGTTTACAGTGTTTTTTTCCTGCATTTGTTTAGTGTTTTTTTTCCTGCATTTGTTTACAGTGTTTTTTTTCCTGCATTTGTTTAGTGTTTTTTTTTTCCTGCATTTGTTTACAGTGTTTTTTTTCCTGCATTTGTTTACAGTGTTTTTTTTCCTGCATTTGTTTACAGTGTTTTTTTTCCTGCATTTGTTTACAGTGTTTTTTTTCCTGCATTTGTTTACAGTGTTTTTTTTCCTGCATTTGTTTACAGTGTTTTTTTTTCCTGCATTTTAAAACAGTGTTTTTTTCCTGCATTTGTTTACACTGTTTTTTTCCTGCATTTGTTTACACTGTTTTTTTCCTGCATTTGTTTACATTGTTTTTTTCCTGCATTTGTTTACAGTGTTTTTTTCCTGCATTTGTTTTACAGTGTTTTTTTCCTGCATTTGTTTACAGTGTTTTTTTTTTTCCTGCATTTGTTTACAGTGTTTTTTTTTCCTGCATTTGTTTACAGTGTTTTTTTCCTGCATTTGTTTACAGTGTTTTTTTTCTCCTTTACAGTTTTTTTTTTCCTGCATTTGTTTACAGTTTTTTTCCTGCATTTGTTTACAGTGTTTTTTTTTCCTGCATTTGTTTACAGTGTTTTTTTCCTGCATTTTGTTTACAGTGTTTTTTTTTTTTCCTGCATTTGTTTATTTGTTTTTTTTCTTTCCTGCATTTGTTTTTTTTTTTCTTTCCTGCATTTGTTTTTTTTTTTCTTTCCTGCATTTGTTTTTTTTTTTTTTTTTCCTGCATTTGTTTTTTTTTTTCCTGTTTTTTTTCCTGCATTTGTTTTTTTTTTTTTCCTGCATTTTTTTTTTTTTTTTTCCTGCATTTGTTTTTCTTTCCGGCATTTTCCTTTTTTTTTACAGTTTTTTTTTTTCCTGCATTTTTTTTTTCTGCATTTTTTTTTTCCTGCATTTGTTTTTTTTTTTTTTTCTGCATTTTCTAGTGTTTTTTTCCTGCATTTGTCTTTTTTTTTTGCATTTCCTGCATTTGTTTTTTTTTTTCCTGCATTTGTTTTTTTTTTTCTGCATATGTTTTTTTTTTTCCTATATTTGTCTGTTTTTTTTTTTTTTTACCTACATTTGTCTGTCTTTTTTTTTCGGCATTTTCTGTTTTTTTTTTCCGGCATTTGTCTAGTGTTTTTTTCCGGCATTTGTTTTTTTTTTTTTTCCTGCATTTGTTTTTTTTCCCTCATTTTTTTAGTGTTTTTTTTCTGCATTTGTCTTTTTTTTTTCTTCCTGCATTTGTCTTTTTTTTTTTCTTGCATTTGTCTTTTTTTTTTTTTCCTGCATTTGTCTTTTTTTTTTTTCCTGCATTTGTTTGTTTTTTTTTCTTCTTTTGTCTAGTGTTTTTTCTTTTTTGTTTTCTGTTTTTTTTTTCTGCATTTGTCATTTTTTTTTTTTTTGTTTTTTTCTTGTTTTTTTTTTTTGCATTTGTCTGTTTTTTTTTTTTTCCTGCATTTGTTTTTTTTTTTTTTTTTGCATTTGTCTGTTTTTTTTTTTTTTCCATTTTTCTGTTTTTTTTTTTCCTGCATTTGTCTTTTTTTTTTTTTTCCTTGTCTGTTTTTTTTTTCTGCATTTGTCTTTTTTTTTTTTTCTTTTTTTGTCTGCATTTTTTTTTTTTGTCTCCTGCATTTGTCTGTTTTTTTGTCCTGCATTTGTCTAGTGTTTTTTCTTGCTTTGTCTGTTTTTTTTTTGCTTTTGTCTGTTTTTTTTTTTGCATTTGTTTTTCTTTTTTTTTTTCCTTCATTTGTTGGTTTTTTTTTCCTGCATTTGTCTGTTTTTTTTTTCCTGCATTTGTCTGTTTTTTTTTTTCCTGCATTTGTCTGTTTTTTTTTTCCTGCATTTGTCTGTTTTTTTTTCCTGCATTTGTCTGTTTTTTTTCCTGCATTTGTCTAGTGTTTTATTCTTGCTTTTGTCTGTTTTTTTTTGTCTGCATTTGTCTTTTTTTTTCTGCATTTGTCTTTTTTTTTTTTCCTGCATTTGTCTTTTTTTTTCCTGCATTTGTCTTTTTTTGTCTGCATTTGTCTGTTTTTTTTTTTTTTTGTCTTTTTTTTTTCCTGCATTTGTTCTTTTTTTTTCCTTTTTGTCTGTTTTTTTTTCCTGCATTTGTCTGTTTTTTTTTTTCTGCTTTTTTTTTCCTGCATTTGTTTACTTTTTTCCTGCATTTGTCTGTTTTTTTTTTCTGCATTTGTCTTTTTTTTTTTCCTGCATTTGTCTGTTTTTTTTTTTCTGCATTTGTCTGTTTTTTTTTCTGCATTTGTCTGTTTTTTTTTCTGCATTTGTCTTTTTTTTTTTCCTGCATTTGTCTTTTTTTTTCTTTCCTGCATTTGTCTGTTTTTTTTTCCTGCATTTGTCTAGTGTTTTATTCTTGCTTTTGTCTAGTGTTTTTTTCTTGCTTTTGTCTGTTTTTTTTTTCCTGCATTTGTCTGTTTTTTTTTTCCTGCATTTGTCTGTTTTTTTTTTTTCTGCATTTGTCTGTTTTTTATTTCTGCATTTGTCTGTTTTTTTTTTCTTGCATTTGTCTGTTTTTTTTTCTCTGCATTTGTCTTTTTTTTTTCTGCATTTGTCTTTTTTTTTTTTTTTCATTTGTCTGTTTTTTTTTCTTGCATTTGTCTGTTTTTTTTTTCTGCATTTGTCTTTTTTTTTTTTTGCATTTGTCTTTTTTTTTTTTCCTGCATTTGTCTGTTTTTTTTCCTGCATTTGTCTGTTTTTTATCTTTGTCTGCTTTTTTCTTGCATTTGTGTTTTTTTTTTGTTTTTGTCTGTTTTTTTTCCTGCATTTGTCTGTTTTTTTTCCTATTTGTCTGTTTTTTTTTTTTGCATTTTTCTTTTTTTTTTCTGCATTTGTCTGTTTTTTTTTTCCTGCATTTGTCTTTTTTTTTTTCTGCATTTGTCTAGTGTTTTTTTCTTGTTTTTTTTTCTGTTTTTTTTTTTTTTCTGCATTTGTCTTTTTTTTTTCTGCATTTGTCTTTTTTTTTCTGCATTTGTCTTTTTTTTTCTGCATTTGCCTTTTTTTTTCCTGCATTTGTCTGTTTTTTTTTTCCTGCATTTGTCTGTTTTTTTTTTTTTAGTCTTTCATTTGTGTTTTGTTTTTTTTTTTTACATTTTGTTCTTTTTTTTTTCTGCATTTTGTGTTTTTTTTTCCTGCATTTGTCTGTTTTTTTCCCTGCATTTGTCTAGTTTTTTTTCTTGCTTTTGTCTGTTTTTTTTGTCTAGTATTTTGTTTTTTTTTTTCCTGCTTTTGTGTAGTTTTTTTTGCACTTGTTTTTGTTTTTTTTTTTCTGCATTTGTTTAAACTGTTTTTTTTTCCTGCATTTGTTTACATTTTTTTTTTCTTTTTTTTTTTAGCATTTGTTTAGTTTCCTTTCCTCGCATTTGTCTGTTTTTTTTTTTCCAGCATTTGTTTGTTTTTTTTTTTTCCAGCATTTGTCTTTTTTTTTTCTGCATTTGTCTGTTTTTTTTTTCCTATTTGTCTGTTTTTTTTTTTTCCTACATTTGTCTAGTTTTTTGTTTAGCATTTTCCGTTTTTTTTGTCTGCTTTTGTGTAGTGATTTTTTTTTGTCTGTTTTTCTGTTTTTTTTGTTTTAGATTTGTCTGTTTTTTTTGTCTGCATTTGTTTTTTTTTGTCTGCATTTGTTTTTTTTGTCTGCATTTTTATTTTTTTTCTAGCATTTGTTTAGTTTCCTTTCCTCGCATTTGTCTGTTTTTTTTTTTCCAGCATTTGTCTGTTTTTTTTTTTCTGCATTTGTCTGTTTTCTTTTTCCTATATTTTCTTTTTTTTCCTACATTTGTCCGTTTTTTTTTTGTCTGCATTTGTCTGTTTTTTTTTGTCTGCATTTGTCTGTTTTTTTTTGTCTGCATTTGTCTGTTTTTTTTTCTGCATTTGTCTGTTTTTTTTTCTGCATTTGTCTGTTTTTTTTGTCTGCATTTGTCTGTTTTTTTTTTCTTGCATTTGTCTGTTTTTTTTTCTGCATTTGTCTGTTTTTTTCTGCATTTGTCTTTTTTTTTTGTCTGCATTTGTCTTTTTTTTTTTTTGTTTTTGTCTTTTTTTTTTCTGCATTTGTCTGTTTTTTTCCTGCATTTTGTCTGTTTTTTTGTCTGCATTTGTCTGTTTTTTTTTTCTGCATTTGTCTTTTTTTTCCTGCATTTGTCTTTTTTTTTTCTGCATTTGTCTGTTTTTTTTTTTGCATTTGTCTTTTTTTGCATTTGTTTTTTTTTTTTCTTGCTTTTTGTTGTTTTTATTCTCTTGCTTTTGTTTGTTTTTTTTTTCCTGCATTTGTCTTTTTTTTTGCATTTTTTTCTTTTTTTTTTCCTTTTTTTTTGCATTTGTTTTTTTTTTTTTTTCCTGCATTTGTTTTTTTTTTTCCTGCATTTGTCTTTTTTTTTTTTTTTTATTTCCTGCTTTTTTTTTTTTTTTTTTTTGCATTTGTTTTTTTTTTTTTTGCATTTGTCTTTTTTTTTTTTTTTGCATTTGTTTAGTTTTTTTTTCCTTGCATTTGTCTGTTTTTTTTTCCTGCATTTGTTTTTTTCATTTTGCTTTTGTCTGTTTTATTCTTGCATTTGTTTTTTTTTTCTCTGCATTTGTCTTTTTTTTTTTTTTTTGTCTGTTTTTTTTTTTTTTCCTGCATTTGTCTGTTTTTTCCTGCATTTGTTTGTTTTTTTTTCTGCATTTGTCTGTTTTTTTTTTTCTGCATTTGTCTGTTTTTTTTTTCCTGCATTTGTCTGTTTTTTTTTTCCTGCATTTGTCTAGTATTTTGTTTAGCGTTTTATTTCCTGCTTTTGTGTAGTGATTTTTCCTTGCACTTGTTTTTCCCTGCATTCGTTTAGATTTCCCTGCATTTGTTTAAACTGTTTTTTTCCTGCATTTGTTTACATTGCATTTTTATTTTTTTCTAGCATTTGTTTAGTTTTTTTTTCCTGCATTTGTCTGTTTTTTTTTTCTGCATTTGTCTGTTTTTTTTTTTTCTGCATTTTTTTTTTTTTCTTTTTCCTATATTTTCTTTTTTTTCCTGCATTTGTCTGTTTTTTTTTGTCTGCATTTGTCTAGTGTTTTTTTTGTCTGCATTTGTCTGTTTCTTTTCCTGCATTTGGCTTTTTTTTTCTGCATTTGTTTTAACCTTCATTTGTTTACAGTTTTTTCCTGCATTTGTCTGTCTTTTTTTTTTTTTGCATTTGTCTGTTTTTTTCCTGCATTTGTCTGTTTTTTTTTTCTGCATTTGTCTAGTGTTTTATTCTTGCTCTTGTCTGTTTTTTTTCCTACGTTTGTCTGTTTTTTTCCTACGTTTGTCTTTTTTTTTCCTACATTTGTCTTTTTTTTTCCTGCATTTGTTTACACTGTTTGCATTTGTTTACACTGTTTTTTTCCTGCATTTGTCTAGTGTTTTGTTTAGCGTTTTATTTCCTGCTTTTGTGTAGTGATTTTTCCTTGCACTTGTTTTTCCCTGCATTCGTTTAAACTGTTTTTTTCCTGCATTTGTTTACATTGCATTTTTTTATTTTTTTTTCTAGCATTTGTTTACAGTTTCCTTTCCTTGCATTTGTCTATTTTTTATTTTTCCTGCATTTGTTCAGTGTTTATTTTTCCCTGCATTTGTTTGCACTGTTTTTTTCCTGCATTTGTTTACAATGTTATTTTCCTGCAATATAGTGTTTCTTTTCTGCATTTGTCTAGGGTTTTTTCATTGCATTTGCTTTTTCCTGCATTTGTTTACACTGTTTTTTTCCTGCATTTGTTTACACTGTTTTTTTCCTGCATTTGTTTACACTGTTTTTTTCCTGCATTTGTTTACACTGTTTTTTTCCTGCATTTGTTTACATTGTTTTTTTCCTGCATTTGTTTACATTGTTTTTTTCCTGCATTTGTTTACATTGTTTTTTTCCTGCATTTGTTTACATTGTTTTTTTCCTGCATTTGTTTAATGAATTTTTTCCTGCATTTGTTTAATGAATTTTTTCCTGTATTTGTCTAGTGTTTTATTTCATTGCATTTGTTTCTCCCTGCATTCGTTTACACTGTTTTATTTCCTGCATTTGATTAGTTTTTTTTCCTAGTTTCTAGTGTTTTATTTTTTTTACTGCATTTGTCTAGTGTTTATTTTCTTGCATTTGTTTTTCCCTGCATTTGTTTACACTGCGTTTTTATTTTTTCCTGCATTTGTTTATTTTTCCTGCATTTTAGTGTTTTATTTTCCCTCCAATTTAGTGTTTTTTTTCCTGCATTTTTTTTTTCCTGCATTTTTTTTTTCCTTTTTTTTCCTTTCATTTTTTAGTTGTTTATTTTCCTTTTCATTTGTTTAGTTTTTTTCATTTGTTTTTTTTTCCTTCATTTGTTTTTTTTTTCTTTTTTTAGTTTTCATTTGTTTAGTTTCCTTTCATTTGTTTAGTTTCCTTTCATTTGTTTAGTTTTTTCATTTGTTTAGTTTCCTTTCATTTGTTTAGTTTCCTTTCATTTGTTTAGTTTCCTTTCATTTGTTTAGTTTCCTTTCATTTTTAGTTTAGTTTCCTTTTCATTTGTTTAGTTTCCTTTCATTTGTTTAGTTTCCTTTCATTTGTTTAGTTTCCTTTCATTTGTTTAGTTTCCTTTCATTTGTTTAGTTTCCTTTCATTTGTTTAGTTTCCTTTCATTTGTTTAGTTTCCTTTCATTTGTTTAGTTTCCTTTCATTTGTTTAGTTTCCTTTTCATTTGTTTTGTTTCCTTTCATTTGTTTAGTTTCCTTTCATTTGTTTAGTTTCCTTTTCATTTGTTTAGTTTCCTTTCATTTGTTTAGTTTCCTTTCATTTGTTTAGTTTCCTTTCATTTGTTTAGTTTCCTTTCATTTGTTTAGTTTCCTTTCATTTGTTTAGTTTCCTTTCATTTGTTTAGACAAATGCAATGAAAGGAAACTAGTGTTTTTTCATACATTCGTTTACACTGTTTTTTTTCCTGAATTTCTTTAGTGTTTGTTTTTTCCTGCGTGTGTTTAGTTTTTTTAGGCATTTGTTTACACTGTTTTTGTCCTGCATTTGTCTAGTGCTTATTTTATTTTACTATATTTGTATGTTTTTCCTGCATTTATCTAGTGTTTTTTCCTTGCAGGGAAAAACAAATGCATTTGTTTATAGTGTTTTATTTTTCCTGCATTTTTGTGATTTCTTTTCCTGCATTTGTTTACACCGTTTTTTCCTGCATTTGTTTACAATGTTGTTTTCCTGCATTTTAGCCTTTTTTTCCTGCATTTGTCCAGTGATTTTTTTTTTTTTCTGCATTTGTCTAGTGATTTTTTCTTGCATTTGTTTTTCCCTGCATTTGTTTAGTGTTTTGTTTTCCTGCATTTGTTTGCAGTTTTTTCCTGTATTATATCCTGCATTTGTTTACACTGTTTTTTTTTGCTGCATTGGTTTGCAGATTTGTTTTTCCCTGCATTTTTTTTTTCTGCATTTTTTTCATTTTAACCTTGAATTTGTTTACAGTTTATTTTCCTGCATTTGTTTAGTTTTTTTTCCTGATTTGTTTACTTTTTTTTTTTTTTTCATGCAATTGTTCAGTGTTTTTTTTTCTGCATTTGTTTAGTGTTTTTTTTCCAGCATTGGTTTAGAGATTTTCCTGCATTTTTTTTCCTGCCGTTAGTGTTTTTTCCTCCATTTGTTTACACTGATTTTTTCCTCCATTTGTTTAAACTGATTTTTTCCTGCATTTGTTGACAGCGTTATTCTTCCTGCATTTGTTGACAGTGTTTATTTTTCCTGCATTTGTTTAGTGTTATTTTTTCCTGTATTTTAGTGTTTTTGTCCTGCATTTGTTTACACTGTTTTTTTCCTTGCATTCGTTTACAGATTTTTTTTCCTTGCATTCGTTTACAGATTTTTTTTCCCTGCATTCGTTTACAGATTTTTTTTCCCTGCATTCGTTTACAGATTTTTTTTCCCTGCATTCGTTTACAGATTTTTTTTCCCTGCATTCGTTTACAGATTAGTTTTTCCCTGCATTCGTTTACAGATTTTTTTTCCTTGCATTCGTTTACAGATTTTTTTTCCCTGCATTCGTTTACAGATTAGTTTTTCCCTGCATTCGTTTACAGATTTGTTCTTCCCTGCATTTGTTCAGTGATTTTTTTTCCTGCATTTTTTATTCTTTCCCTCCATTTGTTTAGTTTTTTTATTTTTCCTGCATTTGTTTATTGTATTTTCCTTCATTTTCGTGTTTTTTTCCTGCATTTGTTTACACCGGTTTTTTCCTGCATTTGTTTACACTGGTTTTTTCCTTTTTCGTGTTTATTTCATGCATTGTTTACACTGATTTTCTCCTGCATTTGTTTAGTGTTTTTTTACTGCATTTGTCTAGTGTGTTATTCTTGCATTCGTTTTTCTCTGCATTTGTTTACACTGTTTTTTTTCCTGCATTTGTTTAGTGTTTTGTTTAGCGTTTTTTTCCTGCATTTACGTTTTATTTCCTGCTTTTGTGTAGTGATTTTTCCTTGCACTTGTTTTTCCCTGCATTCGTTTAGATTACACTGCATTTGTTTACTGTTTTTCCCTGCATTTGTTTACACTGCATTTTTATTTTTTCCTTGCATTTGTCTCGTGTTTTTTTCCTGTATTCGTTTATTTTTCCCGCATTTATTTAGTGTTTTTTCCTGCTTTTTAGTGTCTTATTTTCCTGTATTTGTTTATTTTATTTTCCCTCCAATTTAGTGTTTTTTTCCTGCATTTGTTTACAGCTTTTACCTGCTTTTTAGTGTTTTTTTTCCAGCATTTTCGTCTTTTTTTTCCTGCATTTGTTTACACATTTGTCTGCATTTGTTTACACTGCATTTTTCTTTTTTTCCTTGCATTTGTTTAGTTTAGTTTCCTTTCATTGCATTTGTCTAGTGTTTTTTCCTGCTTTTGTTTACTGTTTTTTTCCTGAATTTCTTTAGTGTTTGTTTTTTCCTGCGTGTGTTTAGTGTTTTTATGCATTTGTTTACACTGTTTTGTCTCGCATTTTTTTACACTGTTTTTTTTTTACTGTATTTGTCTGTTTTTCCTGGATTTGTCTAGTGTTTTTTCGTTGCTTTTGTTTTTCCCGGCATTTCTTTACAATGTTTTTTTTCCTTTTTAGTGATTTTTCATGCATTTGTTGACACTGTTTTTTCCCTGTATCTTATTTTTTTTCCCCTGCATTTGTTTATATTGTTTTATTTTTCCTGCATTTTAGTGATTTCTTTTTCTGCATTTGTTTACAATGTTTTTCCTGCATTTTAGCGTTTTTTTTCCTGCATTTGTCTAGTGTTTTTTTGTTTTCCTGCATTTGTCTAGTTTTTTTTTTTACTGTATTTGTCTAGTGTTTTTTTCTTGCATAAGTTTTTCCCTGCATTTCTTTAGTTTTTTCCTGCATTTGTTTACACTGTTTTTTTTTTCTGCTTTTTAGTGTTACATTATTCTGCATTTGTTTACTGTTCTTTTTTCCTGCAATTATGTTAGTGCTTTTTCCTGCATTTTAGTGTTTTGTTTCCAGTATTTTTCCCGCATTTGTTTACAGTGTTTTTTGTCCTGCATTTTCTTTCCTTTCATTTGTTTACAGTTTTCTTTCCTTTCATTTGTTTACAGTTTTCTTTCCTTGCATTTGTTTACAGTTTTCTTTCCTTGCATTTGTTTACAGTTTTCTTTCCTTGCATTTGTTTACAGTTTTCTTTCCTTTTTGTTTACAGTTTTTTCCTTTGCATTTGTTTACAATTTTTTTCCCTTGCATTTGTTTACAGTTTTCTTTCCTTGCATTTGTTTTGCAGTTCTTTTTTGCATTTGTTTATATTTTAGTTGTTTAGTTTTCTTCCTGTATTTTAGTGTTTTATATCCTGAATTTTAGTGTTTTTTCCTGCACTTGTTTAGTGTTTTATATCCTGAATTTTTTTTTTTCCTGCAGTTTTTTTTGTGCTTTTTTTTTCAGCAGTTTTTTCTGCATTTGTTTACAGTTTTCTTTTCTGCATTTGTTTACAGATTTGTTTTTTCCTGCAGTTTTTTTCATTTTTTCCTTGCATTTGTTCAGTTTTTTTTCTGCATTTGTTTAGTTTTTTTTCTGCATTTGTTTAGTTTTTTTTCTGCATTTGTTTAGTTTTTTTCCTGCTTTTTAGTGTTTTATTTTCCAGCATTTTAGTGTTCTTTTTCCTATATTTGTTTACAGTGGTTTTTTCCTATATTTGTTTACAGTGGTTTTTTCCTATATTTGCTAACGGTTTTTTACTCCTACATTTGTTTAGTCTTTTTTCTTCCTGCATTTGTTTAGTCTTTTTTCTTCCTGCATTTGTTTAGTCTTTTTTCTTCCTGCATTTGTTTAGTCTTTTTTCTTCCTGCATTTGTTTACAGTGTTTAATTTTCCTGCATTTGTTTCCCTGCATTTTAGTGTTTTTTTCTTCATTTGTTTAATGATTTTTTTTTTCATTTGTTTTTTCCAGCATTTGTTTATACTTTTTCTTTCCTTCATATGTTTACAGTGTTTTTTTTTGTCGTGTATTTTTTGCATTTGTTTTTTCCTGCATTTTAGATTTTTTTGTTTCCTGCATTTGTTTACAATGTTGTTTAGTGTTTTGTTTCCTGCATTTGTTTCCTGCATTTGTTTAGTGTTTTTTCTTGGATTTGTTTAGCGTTTTTTTTTTTTTGGCCCGCATTTATTTAGTGTTTTTTCCTGCATTTGTTTCGAGCTTTATTTTCCTGCATTTCTTTACAGTGTTGCTTTTTCCTGCATTTCTTTACAGTGTTGCTTTTTCCTGCATTTCTTTACAGTGTTGCTTTTTCCTGCATTTCTTTACAGTGTTGCTTTTTCCTGCATTTCTTTACAGTGTTGCTTTTTCCTGCATTTCTTTTACAGTGTTTTTTCCTGCATTTGTTTAGTGTTTTTCTGCATGCATTTTAGTTTTTTTCCAATTTGTTTTTTTTTTCCTGCATTTGTTTAGTGTTTTTTCCTGCATTTGTTTAGTGTTTTTTCCTGCATTTTTTATTTTTTATTTAGTGTTTTTTTTCCTGCATTTGTTTACAATGTTTTTTTTTCCTGTTTTTTTTAAAATGTTTTTGTTTTAGTGTTTTTTCTTCATTTGTTTAGTGTTTTTTTTTTTTTTTTTTTTGCATTTGTCTAAGTTTTTTCAGTGTTTTTTTTCCCTGCATTTGTTTAGTTTTTTTTCCTGCATTTGTTTAATGTTTTTTTAACTGATTTTAGTTTTTTTTGTTTTTTTTCCTGCATTTTTTTAGTGTTTTTTCCTTGCTTTTTCTGCATTTGTTTTTTTTTTTGTTTTTTGCATTAGTCGCAGTTTTTTTTTTGTATTTCACTGTTTTATTTTTTAGTGTTTTTCCTGCATTTTTTTTACTGTTTTTTTCCTGCATTTTTTTTTTTTTTCCCCATTTTTTTTTTCCTGCATTTTAGTGCTTTTTTCTTCATTTGTTTATTTTTCTTTTTTTTTTTTTTTTTTTTTTCTGCATTTTTACTGTTTTTATCCTGCAATTACTTTTTTTTCTGCATTTGTTTAGTGTTTTTTTTCAAGCATTGGTTTAGTGTTTTTCCTGCATTTGTTTGTTTTTTTATTTTTTCCTGCATTTGTTTAATGTTTTATTTTCCTGTATTTGGTTACAATGTTTATTTTTCCTCCATTTGAGATTTTTCCCTGCATTTGTTTACTTTGTTTTTTCCCTGCATTTGTTTACTTTGTTTACACTGTTTTTTTCCTGACTTTTTTCCTGACTTTTTTCCTGCATTTGTTTAGTGTCTTTCCTGCATTTGTTTAGTGTCTTTTCCTGCATTTGTTTAGTGTCTTTCCTGCATTTGTTTAGTGTCTTTTCCTGCATTTGTTTAGTGTTTTTTCCTGCTTTTTAGTGTTTTATTTTCCAGCATTTTAGTGTTTTTTCCTGCTTTTGTTTACAATGTTTTTTTTTTTTCCTGCTTTGTTTTACAGTTTTTCCTTTTTAGTGCTTCTTTTCTTCATTTGTCATTTGGGTTTTTTTTTTTTTTTTTTTACTGCATTTGTCTAAGGTTTTTCAACACATTGCATTTGTTTAATTTTCTTTCCTTTCATTTGTTTAGTTTTTTCCTTTATTTTTTTTTGCTTTGTTTTTTTTCCCTGCATTCGTTCACATTTACCTGCATTTGTTGACAGTTTTTGTTCTGCATTTGTTTAGTGTTTTGTTTTTCTGCATTAGTTCGCAGCGTTTTTTCCTGTATTTCACTGTTTTATATCCTGCATTTTAGTGTTTCTTCCATTTTTTTTTTTTTTTCCTCCATTTGTTTAGTCTTTTTTTCCCTGCATTTGTTTTTTTCCTGCATTTTTTGTGCTTTACATTGCATTTGTTTTCCTTTATTTCCTTTCATTTTGTTTATTTTTCCCTCCATTTTTACTGTTTTATCCCAATTACTTTTTTCTGCATTTGTTTAGTGTTTTTTTTCAAGCATTGTTTAGTGTTTTTTCCTGCATTTGTTTGTTTTTTCCTCCATTTGTTTAGTCTTTTTTTCTTCCTGCATTTGTTTACACTGTTTTTTGTGCTTTTAATGTTTTATTTTCCTGTATTTGTTACAATGTTTTTTTTTCTCCATTTGCCTGGCATTTGTTTACTTTTTGTTTTTCCCTGCATTTGTTTACTTTTGTTTACTTTTTTTTTCTTGACATTTTTTTTTTTCCTGTTTTTTAGTGTCTTTCCTGCATTTGTTTAGTGTCTTTCCTTTTGTTTTTTTTTCTTGCATTTGTTTACACTGTTTTTTTACTGCATTTGTCTAGTGTTTTTTCCTTGCATTTTTTTCCTGCATTTGTTTACACTGATTTTTCCTACAGTAGTTTTTTCTTTTTCCTGCATTTTTTTACACTGTTTTTCCTTTTCCTGCATTGGTTTTTCCTTTTCCTGCATTGGTTTTTCCTTTTCCTGCATTGGTTTTTCCTTTTCCTGCATTGGTTTACACTTTTTCCTGCATTGTTTACATTGTTTTTCCCCTGCATTTTGTTTTTTTCCTGCATTTGTCTAGTGTTTTTTCCCTTGCATTTGTTTTTTCCCTTGCATTTGTTTTTCCCTGCATTTGTTTACAATGTTTTTTTCCCGGCATTTATTTACCGTGTTTTATTTCCCAGCATTTGTTTACCGTGTTTTATTTCCCAGCATTTGTTTACCGTGTTTTATTTCCCAGCATTTGTTTACCGTGTTTTGTTTACCGTGTTTTGTTTACCGTGTTTTGTTTACCGTGTTTTATTTCCCAGCATTTGTTTTACTGCATTTTTTTGTTTTACTGCATTTTTTTGTTTTTACTTGCATTTGTTTTGTTTCCTTTCAGTGATTTGATTACACTGTTTTTTCCAGATTTTTTTTCCTGCATTTGTTTAGTGTTTTTTCTGCATTTGTTTTCACTGTTGTTTACACTGTTTTTGTCTTGCATTTGTTTACACTGTTTTTTCCTGCATTTGTCTAGTTTTTTTTTACTGTATTTGTCTACTATTTTTCCTGCATTTGTTTAGTGATTTTTTCCTGTATTGTTAAAACTGTTTTTCCCCAGCATTTTAGTGTTTTTTTTTTCCTGCATTTCATTAGTGATTCATTTTCCTGCCTTTGTTTACAGTTTTTTCTGCATTTCTTTACACTGTTTTTTTTTCCTGCACATCTTTACACCTTTTTTACTGTATTTGTCTGTTTTTCCGGTAATTGTCTAGTGTTTATTCCTTCCATTTGTTTTTCCCTGCATTTTGTTTAGTGTTTTTCCTGCATTTGTTTACACTGTTTTTTCTTTTCCTGTATTTTTTTACACTTTTTCCTGCATTGTTTACACATTTTTCCTTGCATTGTTTACACTGTTTTTTCCCCAGCATTTTATTTTTTTTATCCAGCATTTGTCTAATGTTTTTACCTTGCATTTGTTTTTCCCTGCACTCGTTTTTCCCTGCACTCGTTTACTGATTTGTTTTCCCGGCATTTGTTTACTATTTTTTTCCCGGCATTTGTTTACAGCGTTTTATTTCCCAGCATTTGTTTACCGTGTTTTTTCCTGCATATGTTTCACTGCATTTTTGTATTTTTTTACTTGCAGTTGTTTAATCTCCTTTCCCTGCATTTGATTACACTGTTTTTTTCCTGATTTTTTTCCTGCAATTGTTTAGTGTTTTTTCTGCTTTTGTTTTCACTGTTGTTTACACTGTTTTTGTCTTGCATTTGTTTACTGTTTTTTTCCTGCATTTGTCTAGTGTTTTTTTTTACTGTATTTGTCTACTATTTTTCCCGCATTTGTCTAGTGTTTTTTCCTTGCATTTTTTTTCCTGCATTTGTTTACAGTGATTTTTTTTCCTGTATTGTTAAGTTTTTCCCCAGCATTTTAGTGTTTTTTCTGCATTTCATTAGTGATTTATTTTCCTGCATTTGTTTACACTGTTTTTTTTCCTGCACTTCTTTACACTTTTTTTCCTGCATTTGTCTTCAGTTTTTTTTTACTGTATTTGTCTGTTTTTCCTGTAATTGTCTACTATTTATTCCTTCCATTTGTTTTTCCCTGCATTTGTTTAGTGTTTTTTCCTGCATTTTTTTATTCTTTCCCTGCATTTGTTTACACTGGTTTTTTTTCCTGCATTAGTTTAGTGTTTTTCCTATACTTTTTCGTTGTTTGTTTCCTGCATTTGTTTCCACTGTTTTCTTTTCCTGCATTTGTTTCCACTGTTTTCTTTTCCTGCATTTGTTTCCACTGTTTTCTTTTCCTGCATTTGTTTCCACTGTTTTCTTTTCCTGCATTTGTTTCCACTGTTTTCTTTTCTTGCATTTGTTTCCACTGTTTTCTTCCTGGATTTTATTGTTTTTCTGCATTTGTTTACAATGTTTTTTTCTGCATTTGTTTATTTTTTTTCACTGCATTTATTTTTCCCCTGCATTTGTTCAGTGTTTGTTCATTGCATTTGTTTACAGTTTTCTTTCCTTGCATTTTTAGAGTTTTCCTGCATTTGTTTCCAGTGTTTTTTTTTTTTTCGCGACAGTTATTTTCCTGCATTTGTTTAAACTCTTTTTGTCCTGCATTTGTTTAGTGTTTTTCCTGCATTTGTTTATTTTTTTGATTTCCTGCATTTCTTTAGTGATTTATTTTCCTGCATATTTGTACACTGTTTTTTTTCCCTGGATTTGTCTAGTGAGTTTTCTTCCATTTTTTTTCACTACATTCGTTTTTCCCTGCATTTGTTTACAGTTTTATTTCCTTGGATTTTAGTTTATTTCCTGCATTTTATTGTCTTATTTTCCTGTATTTGTTTACCATGATTTTTCCTGCATTTGTTGACTGTTTTTATTGTTCCTGCCTTTGTTTACACTGTTTTTTCCTGCATTTGTCCTAGATTTTTTTTTAATGTATTTGTCTGTTTTTCCTGTATTTGTCTAGTGTTTTTTCCTTCCATTTGTTTTTCCCTGCATTTGTTAAATGTTTTATTCCTGCATTTTTTTATTCTTTACCTGCATTTGTATACTGTTTTCTTCTTGCATTTGTTGACACTGTTTTCTTTTCCTGCATTAGTTTATCCTGTTTTTTTTTTCCTGCATTTGTTTCCACTGTTTTTTCCTGCATTTGTTTCCACTGTTTTTTCCTGCATTTGTTTCCACTTTTTTCCCTGCATTTTTCCTGCATTTGTTTCCACTGTTTTTTCCTGCATTTGTTTCCACTGTTTTTTCCTGCATTTGTTTGCACTGTTTTTTCCTGCATTTGTTTGCACTGTTTTTTCCTGCATTTGTTTGCACTGTTTTTTCCTGCATTTGTTTGCACTGTTTTTTCCTGCATTTGTTTGCACTGTTTTTTCCTGCATTTGTTTGCACTGTTTTTTCCTGCATTAGTTTGCACTGTTTTTTTGTTCACCTACATTTTATTTTTTTTCCCTGCATTTTTTTTCCCTGCATTTTTTTTTCTCCTGCATTTTTTTTTCTCCTGCATTTTTTTTTTCTCCTGCATTTTTTTTTTTCTCCTGCATTTTATTTTTTCTCCTGCATTTTTTCAGTGTTTGTTCATTGCATTTGTTTACAGTTTTCTTTCCTTGCATTTTAAGTTTTTTCTTGCTTTTGTTTGCACTGTTTTCTTTCTGCATTTGTTTACACTGTTTTTTATCTTTCTGCCTTTGTTTACACTTTTTTTCCTGCATTTGTCTAGATTTTTTTTTACTGTATTTGTCTGTTTTTACTGTATTTGTCTGTTTTTCCTGTATTTGTCTAGTGTTTTTTCCTTCCATTTGTTTTTCCCTGCATTTGTTAAATGTTTTATTCCTGCATTTTTTTATTCTTTCCCTGCATTTGTTAACACTGATTTTCTTCTCCTGTATTAGTTTACAGCGTTGTTAATTTTTCCTACATTTGTTTAATGTTTTTTTCCCTGCATTTTTTCCCTGCATTAGTTTCCACTGTATTTTTCCCTGCATTAGTTTCCACTGTATTTTTCTTGCACTTGTTTTTTTCCCTGCATTTTATTTTTTCTCCTGCATTTTTTCAGTGTTCATTGCATTTGTTTACAGTTTTCTTTCCTTGCATTTTTTCTTGCCTTTGTTTACACTGTTTTTTTCTTGCCTTTGTTTACACTGTTTTTTTCTTGCCTTTGTTTACACTGTTTTTTTCTTGCCTTTGTTTACACTGTTTTTTTCCTGCATTTGTCTACACTGTTTTTTTCCTGCATTTGTCTACACTGTTTTTTTCCTGCATTTGTCTAGATTTTTTTTTTTACTGTATTTGTCTATTTTTCCTGTATTTGTCTAGTTTTTTCCTTCCATTTGTTTTTCCCTGCATTTGTTAAGTCTTTTATTCCTGCATTTTTTTATTCTTTCCCTGCATTTTTTACACTGTTTTCTTCTTGCTTTTGTTTACATTGTATTCTTCTTGCATATGTTGACACTAGTTTTCTTTTCCTGCATTTGTGTTGACATCTTTCCTGTTTTTGTTTCCTGCATTTTTTTTCCTCATTTGTTTTTTTTTTTTTTTTTGCATTTGTTTCACAGTTTTTTTTTTTTTTCATGTTTCCAGTTTTTTTTCCTGCATTTGTTTCCACATTTTTTTTTCCTGCATTTGTTTCCACATTTTTTTTTCCTGCATTTGTTTCCACAGTTTTTTTTCCTGCATTTGTTTCCACAGTTTTTTTTCCTCATTTGTTTCCACAGTTTTTTTTCCTCATTTGTTTCCACAGTTTTTTTTCCTCATTTGTTTCCAGTTTTTTTTCCTCATTTGTTTCCACAGTTTTTTTTCCTCATTTGTTTCCACAGTTTTTTTTCCTGCATTTGTTAAGTTTTTTTTCCTGCATTTTTTCCCTGCATTTGTTTAGTGATTTATTTCCTGCATTTGTCTAGTGATCTTTCTTCCATTTTCTTTTTCCCTGCATTTGTTTAGTTTTCTTTCCTTGCATTTTAGTTTTTTTCCTGCATTTTATTGTCTTATTTCCTGTATGTTTACCATGATTTTTCCTGTATTTGTTGACTGTCTATATTTTTCCTGCATTTGTTGACTGTTTATATTTTTACTGCCCACCTTTTTTTCCTGCATTTGTTTCCTTTTTTTTCCTGCATTTTGTTTTTTTTCCTTTTTTCCCGTGCATTTGTTCAGTGTTTGTTCATTGCATTTGTTTACAGTTTTCTTTCCTTGCATTTTTAGAGTTTTTTCCTGCAATTGTTTACACTCTTTTTGTCCTGCATTTGTTTAGTGTTTTTCCTGCATTTGTTTAGTGTATATTTTTCCTGCATTTGTTTATTTTTTTGATTTCCTGCATTTCTTTAGTGATTCATTTTCCTGCATTTGTGTAGTTTTTTTTTCTTCCATTTTTTTTCACTACATTCGTTTTTCCCTGCATTTGTTTAGTTTTATTTCCTTGCATTTTAGGTTTTTTCCTGCATTTTATTGTCTTATTTTCCTGTATTTATTTACCATGATTTTTCCTGCATTTGTTGACTGTTTTTATTGTTCCTGCATTTGTTTATTTTCCATGCATTTGTTTTTTTTCCATGCATTTGTTTTTTTTCCATGCATTTGTTTTTCCATGCATTCGTTTACTGATTGGTTTTCCCTGCATTTGTTTTTTTTCCCTGCATATGTTTAGTGTTTTTTCCCTGCATATGTTTAGTGTTTTTTCCCTGCATATGTTTAGTGTTTTTTTCCTGCATATGTTTAGTGTTTTTTTCCTGCATATGTTTAGTGTTTTTTTCCTGCATATGTTTAGTGTTTTTTCCCTGCATATGTTTAGTGTTTTTTCCCTGCATATGTTTAGTGTTTTTTTCCTGCATATGTTTAGTGTTTTTTTCCTGCATATGTTTAGTGTTTTTTCCTGCATTTGTTTCCACCTTTTTTTTCCTGCATCTTATTGTTTTTTCCTGCATTTGTTTACTCTTTTTTTCCTGCATTTGTTTACTGTGTATTTTTGTTCGTGCATTTGTTTACTGTGTATTTTTTCCTGCATTTCTTTATTTTTTTTATTTCCTGCATTTGTGTACACTGTTTTTTCTCCTGCATTTGTCTAGTGATTTTTCTTCCATTTTTTTCCCTACATTCGTTTGTCCCTGCATTCGTATACAGATATTTTTCCCTGCATTTTATTGTCTTATTTTCCTGTATTTGTTTACCATTATTTTTCCTGCATTTGTTGACTGTTTTTATTTTTCATGCGTTTGTTTACACTGTTTGTTTTTCCTGCATTTGTTTACACTTTTTCCCGCATTGTTTACACTGTTTTTTCCCCAGCATTTTGTTTTTCCCCATGTATTTGTTTTTCCATGCATTTGTCTTTCCATGCATTTGTTTTACCCTGCATTCGTTTACTGATTTGTTTTCCCTGCATTTTAGTGTTTTTTTCCTGCATTAGTTTCCACTTTTTTTTTTCCCTGCATCTTGTTTTTTTCCTGCCTTTGTTTACACTGTTTTTCCTGCATTTGTCTAGATTTTTTTTTACTGTATTTGTCTGTTTTTCCTGTATTTGTCTAGTGTTTTTGCCTTCCATTTGTTTTTCCCTGCATTTGTTAAATGTTTTATTCCTGCATTTTTTTATTCTTTCCCTCATTTGTTTACTGTTTTCTTCTTGCATTTGTTGACACTGGTTTTCTTTTCCTGCATTAGTTTACAGCGTTGTTTATTTTTCCTATATTTGTTACCACTGTTTTTTTTTCCATGCATTTGTTACCAGTTTTTTTTTCCATGCATTTGTTTCCACTGTATTTGTTTCCACTGTATTTTTTTCCACTGTATTTTTTTCCACTGTATTTTTTTTACACTGTTTTTTTTTTTCCACTGTTTTTTTTTTTTTTTCCACTGTTTTTTTTTCCACTGTTTTTTTTTTTTTTTTTCACTGTTTTTTTTTTTTGTTTCCACTGTTTTTTTTCCTGTATTTTTTTCCACTGTTTTTTTTCCTGTATTTGTTTCCACTGTTTTTTTTCCTGTATTTGTTTCCACTGTTTTTTTTCCTGTATTTGTTTCCACTGTTTTTTTTCCTGTATTTGTTTCCACTGTTTTTTTTTTACCCTGCATTTGCATTTTTTCAGTGTTTGTTCATTGCATTTGTTTACAGTTTTCTTTCCTTGCATTTTAAGTTTTTTCTTGCTTTTGTTTCCAGTTTTTTTTCCTGTATTTGTTTCCACTGTTACTGCATTTGTTTCCACTGTTTTTTTTTTCTCCTCTTCATTTGTTTTTTTTTTCTCTTCATTTGTTTTTTTTTTTTTCTCTTCATTTGTTTTTTTTTTTTTCTCCTCTTCATTTGTTTTTTTTTTTTCTCCCCTTCATTTGTTTTTGTTTTTTTTTCTCCTCTTCATTTGTTTTTTTTTCCCCTGCATTTGTTTTTTTTTTCTCCTGCATTTTATTTTTTTTCTCCTACATTTTTTGAGTGTTTGTTCATTGCATTTGTTTACAGTTTTCTTTCCTTGCATTTTAAGTTTTCTTGCTTTTGTTTACACTTTTTTCTTTCTGCGTTTGTTTACACTGTTTTTTATCTTCCTGCATTTGTTTACACTGTTTTTGTCTGTTTTTACTGTATTTGTCTGTTTTTCCTGTATTTGTGTAGTGTTTTTTCCTTCCATTTGTTTTTCCCTGCATTTGTTAAATGTTTTATTCCTGCATTTTTTCTTTCCCTGCATTTGTTGACACTTGTTTTCTTCTCCTGCATTAGTTTACAGCGTTGTTTATTTTTCCTACGTTTGTTCATTGCATTTGTTTATAGTTTTCTTTCCTTGCATCTTCAGTTTTTTCCTGCATTTGTTTACACTGTTTTTTTCCTGCATTTGTTTTTTTTTTTCCCCATTTTTTACTTTTTTTCCTGCATTTGTTTACTGTTTTTTTTTTCGTTTGTTTACACTGTTTTTTTTCCTGCATTTGTTTACACTGTTTTTTTCCAGCGTTTGTTTACACTGTTTTTTTCCAGCGTTTGTTTACACTGTTTTTTTCCAGCGTTTGTTTACACTGTTTTTTTCCAGCGTTTGTTTACACTGTTTTTTTCCAGCGTTTGTTTACACTGTTTTTTTCCAGCGTTTGTTTACACTGTTTTTTTTCCAGCGTTTGTTTACACTGTTTTTTTTTCCAGCGTTTGTTTACACTGTTTTTTTTTTCAGCGTTTGTTTACACTGTTTTTTTTCCAGCGTTTGTTTTTTTCCAGCGTTTGTTTACACTGTTTTTTTTCCAGCGTTTGTTTACACTGTTTTTTTTCCAGCGTTTGTTTACACTGTTTTTTTTCCAGCGTTTGTTTACACTGTTTTTTTTCCAGCGTTTGTTTACACTGTTTTTTTTCCAGCGTTTGTTTACACTGTTTTTTTTCCAGCGTTTGTTTACACTGTTTTTTTTCCAGCGTTTGTTTACACTGTTTTTTTCCAGCGTTTTTTTTACACTGTTTTTTTCCAGTTTGTTTACACTGTTTTTTTTCAGCGTTTGTTTACACTGTTTTTTTCCAGCGTTTGTTTACTTTTTTCCAGCGTTTTTTTTTTTTTTTTCAGCGTTTGTTTACACTGTTTTTTTTCCAGCGTTTGTTTACACTGTTTTTTTTTCCAGCGTTTGTTTACACTGTTTTTTTTTTTTTGTTTACTGTTTTTTTTTTTCCAGCGTTTGTTTAGTGTTTTTTCCTTTTGTTTTGTTTTTTCCAGCATTTGTTTTAGTCTTTTTTTTCTGCGTTTTTTTATTCTTTTTTCCCTGCATTTGTTTACACTGTTTTTTTTCCAGCGTTTGTTTACATTGTTTTTTTTTCCAGCGTTTGTTTACACTGGTTTTTTTTTCCGTTTTGTTTCCACTGTTTTTTTTTTTTACTGTATTTCTGTTTTTCCTGTATTTGTTTTTTTTTCTTCCATTTGTTTTCCATCTGTTTTTTTTCCTACATTTTTTTCTTTCCTGTTTTTTTTACCTACATTTGTTTGGATTTGTTTTATTTTTTTCCTACATTTGTTTCCACTGTTTTTTTTTCCTACATTTGTTTCCACTGTTTTTTTTTCCTACATTTGTTTCCACTGTTTTTTTTTCCTACATTTGTTTCCACTGTTTTTTTTTCCTACATTTGTTTCCACTGTTTTTTTTTCCTACATTTGTTTCCACTGTTTTTTTCGTGCATTTGTTTTTTTCTCCTGCATTTTTTCAGTTTGTTCATTGCATTTGTTTACAGTTTTCTTTCCTTGCGTTTTTTCTTGCTTTTGTTTACACTGTTTTTTCCTGCATTTGTTTACACTGTTTTTTCCATTTTTACTGTTTTTTTCCTGCATTTGTCTCGATTTTTTTTTTTTACTGTATTTGTCTGTTTTTCCTGTATTTGTCTAGTGTTTTTTCCTTCCATTTGATTTTCCCTGCATTTGTTAAGTCTTTTATTCCTGCATTTTTTTATTCTTTCCATGCATTTGTTTACACTGTTTTCTTCTTGCATTTGTTTAGTTTTCTTTCCTTGCATTTTAGTTTTTTTCCTGCATTGTTTACACTGTTTTTTTCCATGCATTTGTTTTTCGCTGCATTTGTTTTTCCCTGCATTTGTTTTTTTCCTGCATTTGTTTTTTTCCTGCATTTGTTTCCAATGTTTTTTTTCCTGCATTTGTTTCCAATGTTTTTTTTTCCTGCATTTGTTTCCAATGTTTTTTTTTCCTGCATTTGTTTACACTGTTTTTTTTCTTCCTGAATTTGTTTACACTGTTTTTCCTGTATTTTTTTATTCTTTCCCTGCATTTGTTTACACTGGTTTTCTTTCCTGCATTAGTTTACAGCGTTGTTTATTTTTCCTACATTTGTTTCCATTTTTTTCCTGTATTTGTTTCCATTGTTTTTTTTTCCTGCATTTGATTTCTTTTCCCTGCATTGTATTTCTTTTTTCCTGCATTTTATTTTTTTCCTGCATTTTTTCAGTGTTTGTTCATTGCATTTGTTTACAGTTTTCTTTCCTTGCATTTGTTTACTGTTTTTTACCTGCATTTGTTTACTGTTTTTTACCTGCATTTGTCTAGATTTTTTTTTACTGTATTTGTCTGTTTTTCCTGTATTTGTCTAGTGTTTTTCCTTCCATTTGTTTTTTTTCCATTTGTTTTTCCCTGCATTTGTTAAGTCTTTTATTCCTGCATTTTTTATTCTTTCCCTGCATTTGTTTATACTGTTTTCTTCTTGCATTTGTTGACACTGTTTTTCTTTTCCTGCATTAGTTTACAGCGTTGTTTTTTTTTCCTGCATTTGTTTACAGTGTTTTTTTTTCCTACATTTGTTTACAGTGTTTTTTTTTCCTACATTTGTTTAGTGTTTTTTTTTCCTGCATTTGTTTACAGTGTTTTTTCCTGTATTTGTTTCCACAGTGTTTTTATTTCCTGCATGTGTTTTTCATTTCCTGCATTTGCTTACACTGTTCTTTAGTGTTTTTTTCCCTGCATTTGTTCAGTTTTTTTCCTTGCATTTGTTTACACATTTGTTTTTTCCTGCATTTTTTAAATTTTTGCCTTGCATTTGTTTACAGTTCTCTTTCCTTGCATTTTGTTTTTTTCCTGCATTTATTTACTGTTTTTATTCTGCATTTGTTTACAGTGTTTATTTTTCCCCTATTTGTTTACAGTGTTTATTTTTCCCGCATTTTATTTAGTGTTTATTTTTCCCGCATTTTATTTACAGTGTTTATTTTTTCTTCATGCATTTTATTTACAGTGTTTTTTCTTCATGCATTTTATTTACAGTGTTTTTTCTTCATGCATTTTATTTACAGTGTTTTTTCTTCATGCATTTTATTTAGTGTTTCTTCTTCATGCATTTGTTTACACTGTTTTTTTCTGCTTTTTAGTGTTTTATTTTCTTGTATTTTTTTTAGTTTTTTTCCTGTTTTATTTTTTTTATTTTTTTTTTCTTTCCAGCATTTGATTACACTGTTTTTCCTGCATTTGTTTACAGTGTGTTTTCCTGCATTTGTTTACTGTTTTTTACTACATTTATCTAGTGCTTTATTTCCTGCATTTGTATAGTGTTTTTTCCTTGCATTTCTTTTTCCCTGCATTTGTTTTTTCCTGCATTTGTTTAGTTTTTTTTCCTGCATTTGTTTAGTGTTGTTTAGTGTTTTTTTCTGCATTTGTTTAGATTTTTTTCCTTGCATTTTTTAGTGTTTTTGTTTTCCTGCAATTGTTTAGTTTTTTCTCCTGCATTTGTTTACACTGTTTTTGTCCTGCATTTGTTTAGTGATTTTTTTACTGTATTTGTCTAGTGTTTTTTTTTTACTGTATTTGTCTAGTGTTTTTTTTTTTTTTTTACTGCATTTGTTTTTCCGTGCATTCGTTTAGAATCGTTTACAGATTTGTTTTTCCTGCAAGTTTTTATTTTTTCCTTGCATTTGTCTAGTGTTTTCTTTTTTTCCTGCATTTTAGTGTTTTTACTGTACATCTTTTGTATGAAGAGAGGAATACTAAACCGGTTTAGCTGTTATTAACCTTTATATTTAGATATTACCAATTTACGGTAATATATTTTTGCTACCTCTTTTTGTTATGAATGATGCCCTTTCATTTTAGATTTATTGATCTAATGTTGTGTACCCTTTCGAAAACCGTTTTTTGTGAATTACAATTCATTTGCTGTTTTATTGAAATCGAAGTATTTGAATAGGCCCTTCTGGTAAAACAATATCTATTAAATAATCTACATTGTTTTGGATGATATTAAATAGGAATCCAAAAAAGAAAAATGTTCATAATTATATGTAAAGCGCCAACACGCATCAATAATTATGTTTGTCAATGTTATTTGATTAACCAATCCCATAGCTGCATCAAGTATCATATAAAGCAGGACAAGATGAAGGTGATTATACCTTGGTTATCCTTAAGATTCTTGGAGGTTTATTGAAGTGAAGTTCTTCGTGGCATTGAATGCTTTTAGATTTTGACTAGCTTCAAATCCGCTTTATCGGGAGGGGGCATTTTAGCTAGCCCTTGCAGAGGGCTCTTGATTGTGTGTTCAGGAGATAGAAAGTTCTTAAATCTTTGCATATTGTAAGCACTGGAAACTCTCTTGACTGCCATTTGATCTGGGTTTTCATTTAATTGAAAGACAGTTTGATGCACGTAGGACCTTACTTTCCGTACAATTATATTTATTTCAGTGCAACTCGTTGCAATTAATTTCAATTACTCCCAAATTTATTCCCAAATTATAAAAATTTCACCCAAAAAATTTGTCTCAAAAATCTTCAAAAACATCGCAGTAATGAAAATTTGGGAATATAAAATTTCAGGATTGAGTCCAGGCCCGAGATCTTAATTTTATCATGGAGTCTGCCTGATTCCAAAATGGTATAAGTTGGCACTATTGCCTCTAGGATTATAGTTGAAAAAAATTTATTCGTTTATATTCTCATTTATTAATATAACAGTCGGCACAAATTGTACGTTCTATATTAAGACACATAGTTATGCAATAATATCCAGATGAATGATTATTATTTCAACTTAGGATTATTTTGATAAGGGGATTTTCATTGTCATATTTGCAAATTATCCACTTCCACATTCTCTGGCCTTTGATAATACACGACGGACACGCATAATTTTCTTGCATTGAAATAAATTCTACGATTTCATGTACGATGCGCTGCCAACTTCCAGAGCTTTTACTGAAGTCATAATTTAGTATAGAGTTAATTCGCTACTTGTATAGAGTATCCACTGTTAATTTAAGCCATGTTTTCTTTTTACACCCGTTTCCCTTTTATTGTGCATGATCAATTCTACCCTTATTTCATCATGTACTTAAAGAACCTAAAATAATTGCCAGGAATGACACGGCTGTAATAATAAATTAATATCGTAATTTCTTGTAACGAACTGTTCACACAAATTACATTTTTCCATTATGGCAAGAACTTTGCCCCTACATGAACTTTGATAACTGGCATAATTTCTATGGAGAACAAATTCAATCTTTCAGATCTATTTCCAATTGATGAGATAATTGTACAGTTGATAGAAATATTTTGTACCATTGTTTGGAATCACCTTATACTGACAAGAAACTATTGGAATCGCTTTCAAAAGAAACTTATTCAAAACGATTGGTTTCTAATGTGAGAATGTTCAGTGTTAAATGGCTAAACCTTGCTTCTATTCAGATTTAATTCTCGGACTCGACTAACTTACTAATTTTATTTTACTCCCCGTTCATTATATAAATTTGTATAAAATAGACAATCAGAAAATGGTACGTAGGCCTTAACGTCGCATCTCATTTGATTTTATCAAGGCAAATGTATTGTATAAGCCTCTTTTGGGATATAGTAACTCCTTTTTTTCTTTGCTTAATAGTGTATTTTTTGTTTTCCATGTCGACAATGTTAGATTTCTCAGGATAAATCTGTTGATCAGTCAAAAAAAATTACTAAGTTCTATTATTTTACGTTTAAAATGTCCGTTTTAAAGTCTTTTATAAATTGAGGCGGGCATGCGTGTGATAGTTTTTTATTGCAGGCAGCGTCCCTCCAGGACATAGGCAATCATGGTATTTCAGATCTTCCTCTCATTTAAAGATTTTGCCATCCCTATTAAATTCTTTTCTGCCATCGCTTTACACAAGCTCGTTAGGTAGGCCATACATTGCATTCCTCTGTCTTGATAGGCTTTAAAATGTCCTGTGTGTTTAATGTTTCCAAAGTCCTCTATCCTTCTGTTTCCGAGAAATATTACCTGTATTTGTGATTCTTATTCTAAGTCTTTTCTTTTTACAGTTTTAGTTAAAACTTCCTCAATACTCATGTTCAAATGATATTCTCTGCAATATTTTGTGTAAACGCGTTCTGTTTGTTCGCCTCTTAATCTGAGGAGATTGTCCCACATTCACTGGAATATAGCAGGACTGATATTGCACGTACGTTTAGAAATCTTATGCTTCTAATGAAATATTCCTGTTTAATACTTTGCTTAACTTTTGCAAAGCATTTTTCTCTATTCTAATGCGCCTTCGGATTGTGGCACCATTTACCAGGGCAAAAAAGAAAAGAAAGGAAAAAGAGAAAGGAAGGAAAGGAAAGGCGAGACTTAAACGTAGATGATAAAAATGAACCACCCACGACCACAGACAATTGACAATGTTATTTTGATAAGTAGCAAATGGCGAAAAGTGTCATTACCATGGCAGAAAAAAAGTGGATTAGGGAATCGACTATGTTCTGGCGACGCACAGACTAGCCAAGAAAACTCTAATTGAAAATGTTATTTTGATAATTGACAAAGAACAGGTGAAATACAGGGCTTTGGATAGATATGAAAAATTAACTGTGTCGTCTGCCAAGCCGCACACGAAGTAACGGCTGACCGTTTTTTTTTGTTTGTTTTTTTTCGACAAGACATCTTTGGCTGTGATAACAAATTGTTGACGCCCCTCTGAAGTATGGTGAGAATGTGGGAATAAGAGAAGACTCCCAAAAATAGAAAGAAGTGGAAATGTATTTAGAATTATCGAGGAACCTCCGACGACGACAAACCCACCCCGGTTTTGCTCGGCGTCCATATAAGCAATGTCGCAGCGAGCGAAAATCAGACAGGACACAGCTCAGTACAGTTCAGAGGAGTTCAATCCAGAGTGCTCAGTTGAAGCAGGCCTCGCAGATGACTAAGATTCGCGCAGCTTACGAACTTATCTTCAATCCAAGAAGAATTATTTTGAAGAGTGACTTAGATCCAGACCACCAAAATAACTTTTTTCGACTTTCGCCTGAAGACACACCAAGAACCAATTTCTTGAAGAACACACAACCTAAAGTGTTAAAACTCGCCTAACAAAAGAACAACGTGTCACAATCCATATAACGGGCCGGGAGATAGACGCAGTCCTATGTATCCAGCAACTAGACATAAAGTTTTGTTATTCTTTTTTTGATACCATGAACTTTTGAGTTGTCATTTTATTTTCTTTTATGCATATTTGCGCGGTGTCACCCTCGTTGAACTCGATTTGCATTACGGCCACAACTACTGATTGATTTCGTCTGCCTAAGATCAATTCACAACGTGAGTAGGCAGACTGGAGATCAACGCAGTTACTTTGGTAACCAGACGTTGGAAGTGAGTTGGGAACGACGACGCTGATATCGAATCTAACCAGATTCCCATCCGAATCACCAAAAGGTTAGAACGTCACATTTGGGTGCCGCGACCGATACCAAGCCAGTTGGTCGTCACAGGACGGGACAATACGACTGACGCAAACAGGCGGACGTCACGTTTGGAGCGGCGACACCCGAACGAAGCAGCGAGGAGCGAGCGAAGGCTGTGTTTAGGGACGTCACAGGATTATGGTGAGCTATATATTTTTTTGAAAATTACTAGATTGTTTTCAATGTCTTCAATTCAATTTTACATACATTTTTCTTCGTATTCTAATTGATGTTTCGTCGTTTCTATTTATACTCCTTTCATACATTCACTAGAATCTCCTATAGGTCTCCGTTGCTTTTATGGAAAAATAAGTGAAATTACCGGCACGTGTGCGTGGGTTGCGGTCAGACGTGGGAGGCGGAGTGTTTGCCAAGATGGTTTTACAAAGCGAACTCACTTCGTGCTCTGGTTTTTATAAACGTTTTACCGGAAGGGGTTGGGTGCGCAGTTCTGTCACCTTGTTAATTAGGGTCTGCCTTGTCGCCCTTCTCCAAGTTTCCTTTGCGAGAGAAACTTAACACAGTCGTTCCGCAAGCTCTTTTCTTACATTTTCTTACTGTATGAATTTCGGTCGCAAGATAGGCAGTGTTTGACAACACTTACTGTAACAGACCACCTTCAGGCTACCATTAGCAAAATTTCGACATGTTTTCTATTACCACTATCATCTGCATATTTTATGCTGTCGAATTGGCAGCCACTGATAATTAATCCTACTAAAGTTTCTAATTCTTTTATTGCTTCTCTATAAAAGTTGCGTAAGTCCGGTGAGAAGACGCATTCTTGTCTGATGCCATATTCTTTTTTTCATTTGAAAATATATTAGTCATATTTGAAGATGGAAATAAAGGTTTCTTGAGTTAACTATATCTTCATTAAAGTTATAAATTAAAACTAGTCTTCAATATTATGGGTGACATAACACTTATCCAAATGAAGGTTATCTCTCTGGCTTATAAATCACGAGATTTCTCGCAAATGAAAGACTCTGTAGATATCAAGACTATTCTGAAATCACCAACAGGCAAAGAGTGACACCCGTCTTTCAAATTTCGTGAAGATATTTATGAATGAAGTGTTACTTGTATTGCACTGTTTTAGACCTTCGCATTCCGACTGCTTAGAATTTTCCTCACCTCCGACTTGAAGATACTCAATATTGATAGGACTTAGTTTTCCATAGAATCATTGACTATCGTAAATTTTCAGAACTATCGTTGGTATATCTAAACAGAAAAAAAAATCTCTCTTGCCATTGACTTATATATCTTTTCATCTACCGTTCCGGGAAATCACTTATTTTTAATTCATACGAAATTTAGTGCTTGATAAGAGACTGATATAAACTCGTTTTAAGATTAAAGACGAAGTAAATTTCATCAATTGCAATATTACGAAACCTGCAAAGAAGGAAAATTACACAACGAGTGATGGTTATTTTATTGTAAATACCGAAAAACATTCAGTGTTCATGTCAATATATATATATATATATATATATATATATAGCAGTCGCATGATCAACTAAATTATTCATCTTCCACGTCACGAGATGTGGTTGCATCACTAATAAATGGTCAGTCGCCTTGCTTTTCATGTTAATGATTTACATTCAGAAATTGGTTTTTATATTCAGTTTTGAAAATAAGATGTGATCTCAATTTCTATTGCAATATTTTCTACGAGCTTTTTAATTTATTTAAGCTCTGTTAAAAAAATATGAATAATGATTAACGAACCATTCCCAGTTTGGCTTTTTGAGAGCTTCGTTAAGCACAATCTATCTAATGTTAATTGATCCTTTACCAGAGTTAATCAGGGTAAATATTAACAAATACAATTTCGAGAAATGCAGAATGAACATATCATTTGTCAACTGCATTAAACATTTCCAAGTTTAGCAAATGAGTGAGTGAAAAGAAAAATTAAATAAAACTTAATGAATTTATTTTTTTAGGAGGTACTTTTCAGCAGAAACTAATCTGAATATTAGTCGTTGCCTTATGAAGTAACATTCGTTATTCATTGACCAAGCAGCCAGTGGTATTACTTCTTTGAAATTTATAAAATGTTTATCTTTATAGAATTTTCGAGGAAACCAGCTTCTCGAATCAAGTGCTAGTTATTAGATTATAATAATAGTAATGGTGGATGGCTTCCTTCATAAACATTGTTTTGAAGTGGAACAGCAACAATTTCGTATTTGTTTACTTGTTGCTGCTGTGGAAAGTCCTCGAGTGATGTTTTTTATATGGCAAAGTTTTTATTATTTCAGTCTGTAGCTCCAGTTAAAAAACGACATTGTTTCCTTTCAGTAAAACTCTTTTGGAGATATATAATGTTCAATCTTCATACTGACACGGGCTGACAGGACTGTCATCTGTCTGCACCATTTGTTCGATTATAAAGATAGATGACAAGTATGGGTGTAGATCATGGACAAAATTGCACTAAATTGTCCATTCAGTAGGTACAATTGAAAATGATTTTTTTTTTTTTTACATTATTTATGCTTAATTATATTCTACAATCCTTTCGTAATGCATTTATAGTATTATTTTTGGGAATCATACGCTAGGACTGAATTTCTTGCTCGAAAAATTTCATTAAATACCAATGCCGTGGCACATTTGCATTAATTTTTTTTATCTCTAAAAATCTCTTCAATTAGATCTGCCTATACTGAAAATATCGAAATGTTGCAATATCGACATCTTTTCTGTTTCTAATAAATCCGAAATCAGCGGAGGTTAATTTTTAAGACAACGAAGTAGGTGCATTTGCAAATGTCGGCTTGCTGAAAAGCAGGGAACGTGAAATAGAGGATTCTATTCAACATTCAGGTAAACCTCAGCACATTTATTTACGCAAAAATATTCTCTAGCTCCAGCTGTGGGTTAAATAGTTGGGCAAATCTGATTGTCTAACCGTGATTGGCAGCCAATACAGTTGTAAAACTCCGAACTTAAAACCGTATCTGCATAGTTGCCGTATAATTCATAGTTTTGCTTTGTGTGTTTTGAAGTAATACAAACCTGCCTGAGCAGATGGCAAGCTGAAGATAAACCACACTCATTGACAATTGGCCTAATGATGAAATGGTTTGTTTCAAAGTGATAAACAACTGAGAAAAAGTAGAACTTGATAGATATCTAATCAGCGATATGTACAATGACTCTTAGATAATTCAACAATTTTTCAATTGAACAATCATGTCATGCATAGTGACAAACGCGTTTAGAAATATCGAAGTTGTCAATCGTAAAAAATCGTTTTCTTGGATCTATGCTTAAAGGTGGCTCTGATCGAATGTAATCTATACTTCTTAGCGAGGACCATCCTTCTTCGTATCTCGTCATCTGGCACGGCAAAATTAGAATACATTGCACCAAATGACCTCATGTAGCGCACTCAACTGAGACAATAATAGCATAAACAATATATTTTAGTTTCAGACTACTACAAACAAAAGGTTAAAAAACCTCGACAAATACTCGAGAAAGCTATAAGAATTAGAGAACTTTATAAACGGATTTTAATGAAAAAAATTGTAAGATTAATTTTATAAAACTCGAACGGGAACACTGGCTATTTGGTCAATTAATGCTTATTCTTTCATTGTAAGGGAATGGTTGATGTTACCATCATCATAAATGAATCTCATGCAGAAACCATTAAAAAACCGTACGATAATTAAAAAAAAAATTAAAATAGAGCTATTAGGTACAAAAAGCCTATTAAATATAATTGTGTCGGTGTGGCGTTAACTCTACTTATTTTCCTGAAAAAGCTACTAGGGGACGCTCTCCGAACTATATTCTCATTCTCTTACTTTTGCATATAAACACGCGCTTTCCCTCACTTCACACACTTTGAACTTTAAATATTTTCATATTCTTTTTTTTTTTTTTTTTTTTAACACAATTCTTTGTTACTGGTATACTATTCTTAAAGCATTATGATTTGTTTCGTGCATATACTCGTTCTTCTTTATTTGTATTTTAACATGGCGGACACACAAGTCCTACATTTTTGCCATGAGTATTCCAAGAGACACGTTTTTCCCAACTCAAACACAGGATTTACACAAGGCCCGCAACAATGGTATAAATCTACTCAGCTCTATCATTTCAGAAAGTGAGATCATGACAACTTCCTTGTCTTTTGTGGCTCCAAGTGACTTTTACCCCTTTTAGCATTCCTTCGTCATTTGTAATGCCATGCATTTATTAAAACTCGTTAAACAGTTTATACACTGTCATCCCCACCGATATCTTTTCCCTTCATTGTCTTGTGAGTGTTTAATTCTCCTTGTTTCCCAATGTGTATATGAAATTTAGTAGCGGCAATTTCAATTTACTCATCTAATTTCCTCGTTATTCATACTCCTTACCGATATTATTTTAAGAATTTGTTCGTAAAACGTTCACTGCCATATGAGGTAGCACATCAGCACTGTTTATTTCTGACATTATTTTCAATCTCTTAACACTTCTAACAGATATTGATCGCTATAACACATAAACATATCCGTGTCATATTTACCATTGTGGTTTAGAAAAACGAAATATTGAGATATATCATTTTCGCATTAGATTTAGTCATGATAGACAGGGTTTCCTACCACCTACTTTAGCGAGCAACATGATAAATAATATTGCAACTGAAATGGATTTACCAAACAAGTATAATCAAGTTGATTGCATTAAAGATAACTGCAAGGATCAAGTTAATCTTAATGACTATCCAGCAAAAGTAGGTTAATAAGAATTTGTATGTCCATGACACGCATGGTTTAATAACATTCTGCATACGAAAAAAGCTGCTTAGTATCATCTTCAAGATAACATACGCGAAAGTGTCTGCCTTAGTTTTTCTGTCTGTGTGTTTGTGTATCTCTTTTCTGTGTCTTGTGTGCGTTTCTATGTCTTGTGTGCAAAAGCAAGCACACACAGACATTAGCCGATGTATCTGGCGTTCCGCGGTTGTACATGGCTGCAATTGTATTATCGCAACTGCTGTCTCGAAATGTCTGCCTGCGTTTCCGCTTGCATTTATCATCCATTGGTTTACTAAGCTGCTCCCTACTCAACTTTTTCACGTCATGTCTTTCGCAAGTGTTTGGCTGTTCTTTATAAAGGAATTCCATCGATAATACCTTGTGTGATCGTTGCTCGGGGTTAAATTTTCAATGTTTTAGATATCAAGAAAATTTACTATGGCCGTAATAACTCTCAAATACTATGACATTGTTAACAAATCTAATCCAGCAAAAACAAGGATGAAGTGTCAGAGATTGTTTCAACTAAAAGTGCAAACGCATAAAGCCCTCCCCACCACTTTCTTCGTATGTTTATTGTAAAGCTGCAGTTAATGAGGTTCTTACTGAATTTTTGCCTTTCAACGATTCAATAATCCTTCTCAAACAATCTTCGCATCAAATGTGTGTTCGAATGCCACTTTAGGATAAAAACACATGAAGAAACTATTGGATAAATCGCAAAAGCAGATTTTGGACTTAGTTTGTCGCAGGTTTCCTCCGCTTAACTGAAATAATCTAAACTAAACATGCATGCAAAACAATTTGACTGTCATATGCAATTTACTTAGCAAATTTGGAAAGCATAGGATGAAAAACCAAGGAGATTTTCTTGGTTTCTCGTTATGTGTGGAAGCGAGATCGACTAAAATTGCACTATATTATTCATTGAATAAAGCCATGTTTTGTCATATGTTTGCGGAAAATCGGATAAAAAATAGTTATTCAAGTTTTTATTTAAAGTAGTACGAAAAAACAAACGATTTTTTTTCACTTTTTCCTCTTTGTGATTTTTTGAGTGAAGCCAATGTCACAGGAAATCTATCATGCACTTGATATAAACCTCGTAAAATAAGATTATTTTGCATTAAGTACAAAGAAAATTAGCTCATCAAGTAAAACTTTTGCATTGTTTTTTGCAAAAAGTAGTACTGGCATTCAGTTTTATCGACTTTTCCGCTAATTTATCTAAATCGGTCGAGAAATGTGGACGCGCATGAATAGCAAACACACATTCCGTTCTACAGAGATAGATTGAGATATATAATATTGGTTAACATTGGGCACTGTTACTGTCCACAGTAGCCTACCTGTATTTACCCCTTCGGAGATATATATATATATATATATATATATATATATATATATATATATAATGTGCCATTTTATCAAGAGAAAAATCATACTGATCCATGTCATCAGTGATTCATTTTTAGAACAGTGACTGACACCTACCTGGGGCAGCGAGGAGCATTCTACTGGGCTTCCTCATTGCATCCGTCAAGAAGTACGAGTGTCCATTTCACAGCTTAATATAGCCTAATACATTTAAGTGTCACCTTCTGTGCATGGCTATGAAGTGGACAGCTCATTATTTAAATTGGGAGATTCCACCCGGCCCAATCTATCAATTTCAGTTGCTACACCCGTCAGGTACTGCGATCTCTTGCCAAACTAACTACGTCTCTGGCTTCCTGAGACATATTCACACCTAAACTACCAGACCCGACTAAAGTGGATCGCAGAATAAGGATTGTGAATGCACTAAAACCCACTAAATTCGCAACGCCTAAACATCAGTTTTTAAGCAAGATGGATACTCTCCTGCTTCAACTACAGACCAACAAAGCTCTCTGCCTATACTTCTGATGGACACCCCCCTCATCACGCTTTGTGACGTGGAATGACCATATCAATAGTAATGAAGAACTTAGTTATCAAGATCTTCTAAAGGAGCAACAGTCCATCAGGGCCCTTATAGACAAATCAATTTTAAATTATTATAATAATATGAGTGGTAATATAACCTAATGAATGACATGGATGTCTGAAGTGGACAGCTCATTATTTCAGGTGGGTGATACCATCTTGCCCTATCTAACAATTTCAGTGGCTACACCATTCAGTTAGAACTTTTGCCTACTAAATTCGCATCATCGGAACAAAGCTCTGTCCCTACATTCCAGCTTGACCGTCAAATATATATATATATATATATATATATATATATATATAGAGAGAGACAAAACATACCCATTTAAAAAAATGAGTATATATATACATATATAACATACCCATTGAAAAATATTTAGTGTGTGTATACATATATATGCACTAAATGTTTTTCAGTGGGTATGTCTTTCTCCAAATTACTCTCACAATTGCGCCCGATAACCTGTTTAAATATAGTTTGTTGACTAGGTAAAGGAAATCTCGAGGCATCTGGGCTATGATTAACAGACTCGATGTTTGATGCGCTCTTTGCTCAATTAGTGTCAAGTATACAGATGTGATGGTTTGTTCATTATATTTCTAAACCTATTTGTGTATATGCACTCACATCACCCATCTGAATAATGAATATCGTATAAAATCCGTAGTTTATCAATGCAATATCTCATCTATTGAGAATCCTAATAACGTTAGTATATGTATGATTTACAAAAAAATGAATTTACATTAACTTGGAACTAACACTAACTTTCCTTCCATAATACTATATACCACAACTAGACATCCTTATTTAAATATTTCTGGCATTTAAAAGAAACCACTAAAACACCAACAGAAAAATCGAAATCATTTAAAGAAATGAAATAGCGCTTTTTTTGTAGATATTGCCAATTTTTTCCTTAATAGTTTAATTTTTTATAAAATAGCTATCATATTTGATCGTAAAACAATTTACGAATACATAATTAGATTCTAATATATTAATTTTAAAATTAACATATGTACGCAATTAGTAAATAAATTTAATATATCTTAAGTCGGTACGAATGAAAATATAAATATGAAAAATATGACTAAATAAATATTTGAATGCCCCTTTTAAAAATCGTAATTGAAATTTATAGAAAAATACAAATTAAATAACACACGTAAAATAATAATTATTGAATTTTTCTCAGCCTTAACATCTCAAAATATCAAATTTGTCTTGATTTATAAAATAAGTAAATTTCTAAAATGTTACTCTTTACATCGCTTGATAATAGAACGGAACTTTGTATTTTTAAGTTTAATTTTTATGATTGAATTTGAATTTAGTTGTTGCAATGATTATATATTGAAAAAAATCAAATATAATGATCTAGCACTCTTTTTAAAACTAAAACTAAATGCTAAGAACACGGAATTGTCAATCATATTGTTATATATAGCCTCACAAAAAATTATGTTGAAACAAATTAAGAGTAACTTAAATATCATATATTTACTAGGTTAAAAATATTGTAAATCCAAAAGTATCTTTGAAATCTGTTGACACTATATTAGTTGCCAATTAAACAATGTGGACATTCTTACGGGAATAGGGGTGTAACTTAGCACGACAATTTGTCCTACTTTCTCGATTTCAGTTTTCAAAAATCAGCTTTTTACACCTGCGTCTTGAATAGCTTCAAGTTGTTCCCTATTCTGAGAGGGAGTCAGGTGTGTTCTACTTTGAGAATCGATAAGTGGCTTTAAGTTGAATATTGATGTGTTGCGTATCGTTTGACTCTTGCGATAATCAAATTTTTCTTTCTAATTATGACAAAAATTACTAATGAAATTTTGGAGAAATTTTACTTTAAATAGCAATACAGCAGAATATTTTTAAATTATTTAATGAACTAAGTTTTGCATTATACAAATAGTCACGTACAATTAAAATGCACCAAAAAGTGTAGTCAAAGTATAAATCTCTTATTATAATCTAAAATGTTTCTTTACATTGTTTAATATGTAGAAATAGATGCAGTTCATTGACGTTAGACATACTCATGACAATGAGTTATTTTAAAAAAATGCAATAACGCTACGGTTAAGGGAAATTAGATATACGCATCCATCCATATATATTATTTATTACTTTTAAATATTTATTTTCAGTGGATACTGAATACCTGTGAAATCCTATTAGAAAACTATGCTTTTTCTTGCAGATTTCGAACCTGCGTTCCGCTAGGTGAAACTCACATTAGATAAGACGTGTCTTTTCTCTGCTACGGAGCACATCGATGGCACTATTCAGACTTTTGTTGACCATAGATGCGCTCTCCAGTCGACAGTTCAAGTCAGATTTAATTTTATATGATGGAATAGAATAAATACTGTGAACGGCGAGGAAAAAATATTCATCATTTATATTTATAACATGAGAATTCCTCTCTCTACAATCCGCTCGCTATCTTTTTTTTTTTTTTTTTTTTTTTTGCCTTTGTTTTCGGTTTTGTCCTTCATACATTTATAATTACTGATTTCTAATTCAAACATTTTTTCCTGTGTTAACATGAACTGAGGTTTGAAATAATATACAACAATATAATACTTTAAATTTCAAACTCGTGTAGTTTCCTCCGTCTCTTATTTCTGGTCAAGAGTCGTAATTATTTACAATAATTAATCAGATTAATAACCCATTTGTTACGATCGCAATATTTCTGCCATTGTGCCTTGGATCTTTCTTCTGGTGTCAGGTATTCTTGTAACCTTCAGTTTATTTCAAACTGAATTCTTTTTCTTTTCATTCAATGTAGTAGTTTTCTGTCTAATTAATCTACCTCTTGACATATACATCTCATTTTTGTTAATTGTTCATTTATAGTTATTCTCACTTCCTCCGTGTTTATCTGTAATATCAATTACAGGGATAGAACTTCATAACGTCACCACATTCATTAAAAGGCAGTTTAATTGGCATTGACATTGTACTGCAAGACAATCCTGAAGACAGACCTTTAAATTTAAGTGGGCACCCCGAGGTGGCGTAATGGTTAGCAAGCTTGTCTCGCTAGAACAATTACAACTGAATAGTGAGTTCGATCCTCACTGGGTGTCTCATACTTTCGGCCTTGTGCCACATCTGAACTATGCTTGGAAAATCACGATCTTTAAATTTAAGTTTAATCTTCCCGACTTCATCACCGCTGCCGCAACCTTTTTGTCAAAACTGTCCCATCCAGTCCACTTTCTTCGTCACATATTTTGTCATCCATTTGCCACCTACAATTTGTCAGGTCTCACAGACAAGGGTTGCTGCTATTTTCCCGCTCATGAAATTTTCTTAAATGAATGACCCAGTTAAATTCCTCTTAATGTTACCTTTATCAGACACACATGAAGGCCGGTGTGCACAACTTTGTACATTTTGTGATCGTAACGGCAACACAAGAAGCGGTTAACGTCATATCGCGAGTTCATCAGGGTGGGTTTCGAAAATATATACTAATGTAAATACTCTTTGAATTTTCGCCAAGCCACTTTCCAGCGAGATGAAGCCATATAATTTTCTTTACAGATGATTTTATTTATCTTTAATTAAGTCAACAGATTGTCTTCTCTACAAAATGTTAAAATATTGACAATTCTTCTGCAGTAAACTGTATGAGATGAGACTAATAACTGCCATCTAGCTCTATGAACAAGATGTCTAATATTGACATTTCTCCTAATTGTCTTAAATTAACTTATTAATAAAATGGGAAAACAATTCTTGACGCTTGGAGAATTAATTTCTAAGCATAGACAGAATTCATTGTTAATCTTCATTGTTTACTGATAAGTCGTAGAAATTGCCACATGGATCAGATAAATATTTGTCTGGAATTAAAAATTAATGGTGTCTTATTTTGTTTCTGAAATGTTGATTGCATGTAAATGGTACAATACTCGAAATTTTAAATTATGGCAAAATTAAAGTTTAACATGGTAAAGTATATAGAGAAAAGTTACATTTCGATTAAGAAAATGTCTTCTATTTTTCTTATTTGATAATAAAACAATTGTTGGTTAATATGGAAGGGTATTACTGAGCTCTCCAAATTGAACTCATCCTATAGATGCATACTTCATAACAAAGATGGATGATTCTCGGTCTTACACTGATTCTCGGTCTTACACTGATTCTCGGTCTTACACTGATTCTCGTCTTACACTTCTCGATTGATTCTCGGTCTTACACTGATTCTCGGTCTTACACTGATTCTCGGTCTTACACTGATTCTCGGTCTTACACTGATTCTCGGTCTTACACTGATTCTCGGTCTTACACTGATTCTCGGTCTTACACTGATTCTCGGTCTTACACTGATTCTCGGTCTTACACTGATTCTCGGTCTTACACTGATTCTCGGTCTTACACTGATTCTCGGTCTTACACTGATTCTCGGTCTTACACTGATTCTCGGTCTTACACTGATTCTCGGTCTTACACTGATTCTCGGTCTTACATTGATTTTTTTCATTCTTATCTTTGAGACATATGTATATTACAACCTGACAATTTTTATTTTGTGAAATGTTTAATTTGTTACTGTCTTATAATTGCATTGCATTATATTGTCTTGTTTTCATATCATTTTGTCTTGCTCTTCCTCAAAAAAAAACTTATGCTTAATAGTGCCGCCTTTCTCAACACTGTTACTACTTGTTTAATTTGCCGCTCTGCTATTTATTACGTTCCAGCAATTATATCTGTAATAGTCTATTCAGAAATGAAAACTATACATTCAGTAGTTTGACAATGCAGATATTGCTAATATTAATAGCTCCATATTGTCTTCTACTGACATACAACTTTTTCCTTCATTTCAGGTTTGATGGTATTCATGATATAACACAAATATGAACATTAAATATTAAGTTTAGATGAAAAATAAAGAGAAATAGGTAAACGTGGAAATGTTTTCGAAATGATGTAAGGACAAATTAATATAGGACATTGAAAAATATCTGATGGAAGTCGCAGAAAGTAATGAAATAATTATTAAAGGTTTTAAAATGGTAAATCTAGAAACACATTTAAAGTAAATGATACAATCGGTAAACACAAAATACAGAGAAAGGAAATGGTGCATTTATAGGAAAGAGATATGGAAATTTAACAAATGAATGTTAACAATGCAGAAACATGAAAAAAACAAAAAAACTTACAGCCAGTAAAATCAAGAAAGATCTTAACTAAAGTAGGTTGACAACGGATACTTTTTTTTCCAATGAAACCTTCTCAAAATTTAGCTAAGCGATATAAAACAAAATATAATAAGACAGGAACATTTATGGGAAAACTCTTTTGACGCCGGTTTTATGGGATTCCCTATAAATGGAAGCATTTTCCTGGTTCCATTCTCTCTATTAGAAGATTGCCTGAAATTAATGAAGCTATTACACATTGCTCCCAGAGTGCTCATAATTCTGTGGAAACATTTAGAAAGAACGATGTTTAATTTATTTTATAGATGAAAGCATTATTTCTCGACCGAACGGGGGCACACGTATAACAGAAAAGGCGACTTAATATATCTCTAATAAAATGAATTAGTTACACCGAATTCATTTTATTAAAGATGTTCATAAATTCTGATAATGTTTCTGAAAACATGCTGATATCAAATAAGTAAAATCGTAAACTAGACAATGTTTTACAGTGTTCGATCCTTACATATTTCTCCTTAGGTATAGCAAAACTACTTAATCAAACTTATAACATATTTCTGCCTTAGTCAAAAGAAATTACCTATCAACTCTAAGGCATGGAATTTTAAATGAATTTATGGTTAATTTTCAGTTTTAGTGCCCGTGCTGAGTTCGCATTAAACATTACGAGAATACTTAAATTTGTGTAATTGTACAGGATCCATTCAAATCTGACTTGATAAATCTGATAAAATCTACCGTTTTCGAGTTATCGACAGTAAAATTTTGGGTTCATTCGCGTCGCGGTAGCCATTACAAGCGTTGTTTGCATACATTCGCTGCCGAATGAGTAGAGTATTCATTTGTCTTGATTATTGCACACGCAATGTTGTTCTATTGCGCAGTAATTGAGACAAGTTATATTAGTAAACAAGCCCGTTAACTACGTTCACTTCCACGGTTAGCTTTCCACAGTAAATGTATGCAAACAACGCAAGTAATGGCTGCCGCCATCGACGCGAAGGAATCCAAAATTTTACTGTCGATAACTCCTAAACAGATTTTATCAAGCCAGATTCGAATGGAACCTATGCAATTGCAGATAAATGTAAATATTCTGTAAATTTTTAATGCGAACTTAGTGTGGGTGCTAAACTGCAAATTAACGGAATATGCAACACTCCCTTACTTAGGTACCTCCATGAGATCGGTAAAAAGGAGCATAAAATGATGAAAAAGACGCCAAACTTGACGAAAACAAAAATTTATCTTCTAAATTTTTAATATTAAGAGGAAAGATCAATGTATTTTAGGAATATTTTTTTTACATAATTTAATCGTTTCTAGCACGTCTGAAATTTTCGTTAATCTTTTTTTTTTTTTTTTGAGTCAGCAAAATTGACATATAAACAATCATGGCACATTGTTTTTCAATTTAAAAAAAAAATGAAAATCTGTTTGAAATTATTTTAAAAATAAATTCATTTTTGTTTTTTCAAAACTTATTTTGAGAAAACCAGAAATTATAATGTTTATTTAAAATATTTTGAACCAAGCTTAACTTAGCTTCTGCGCCGAAAAGATGAAATTTGAAAATAAAAGGTTAAACTTTTGCGTCGCTTGACAGGTGATGAATGACATTGACGGTTTACACGAGGATAATTTAATCACGGAAGGAGAAAAGTGAAATTATTTAGATTTAAGTGAAAAAAAATATTTACCCCGTTATTTCTAAGAAAAACTTGCAGCGCTCTAATTTTTTTTGTACTTAGATTTCACCTTTAAATTTACAATGCTTTATGGAAAATACATTATAAAGAAATTAAACTAAGACTGTTAAGAGTGAACGAAATGTCGAAAGAAAGGTATCTAATTAATTTATAGGTACTTTTCTGATTAAATTTTGTCAGCAGTGTACATAAAATTCTATAATTTTATATACATTTATTACATTTTGACTTTTATTTGTATTTCCATTCATTTTATTAGTAATTTTTATATTTCATTTATGGAAGAAATGCCATAACTGAGATTAATATAAAAAGTAAGATCATATGAATTTCATGAGATGATACTGATACTTGTAAGTAACCTTCTCAATTGAAATTGACAAATAAAATAAGTGTTTCGCTAAAGTAATGGCCTTAACAGCGGAGAACAATGCTTAACTCAAATAACGCAACTTAATTGTATTCTGATTGGTCTTCCGTACTTTATAATTACAGCCTAATTATAAACACAAAATTATATTTCTCAATTACTGCGGGTCTTCTGATTAGTCAAATCTAAACAGATTATAACGTCCTAAAAAAGATCTTTTGCGTAAAGACACTTACGAAAGTGGATGCGGCTTTTAACTAATTTTATAATATTTTAACACCTTAAATGTAAAAATCTCTTATAGTTAAAGAAATAACAATATTTGTATTAAAAATTCATTTTTCATCGAAATTGTTTTTTTTTTTTTTTGCTTTCAGAAAATATTGTCGATATACATATAAAACAACTAAAAACAAATAAACGCATGTGAAATTAAATAGATCGTTTTATTTTATTGGCTTTTGTATGTTCTAATTCAGAGCTGATTTTCAGGTGGGGGGTCCAATTAAAAAGAAAAAATACATGATTTACATTCGTCAAAGCTTTGTACTTTTATCTATTGCAATTACTAAACTGGTTTCGATCGAATTTCTAGAGTTTTCGTAAAATTAGTTATGGTGTGGTAATAAATATAAAAAAAAATGTTTCTGCCATGACTTTCATAAAAACACATGTAATCTCGATCATCCGTGAATAGTTTCTGAAAGTTTTATTAACATCCCATACTTATTTCAATTTTTTTTCCAAATTAATGTGTGTCATTCAAAAAAAAAAAAAAAAAACGTGCTAAAAATTGTATATATGATTTTACTACTTCCGATGATGCAAACAGAAACAAGGATTTTCGATGAAAATTCAGAATGTTCTATAAAGAAGGAAAAAGTCTAAAAAAAAAATTAAAATAAACTTTGAATTTCTTCTTAATAAGAAAACTTTTAGACGATAAAATTGTTTTTTCGTGAAGTTTGGGATGATGGATAAATTGACTTCGTGGAGGTGGCCTGGTTGATTCTAGATAGAAATATGCAAAAATCGAAGATATAATGATCGGCTATTCACATTTTATTAACATTGGATGATACGTTTCCATTGACATTTTTCTGTTAAATTTACAAATAAAAAACCTATAAATAGGTTACAAATAATAAAAAAAAACCTCTAAAATAGCCATACATAGCCATACATTGACCGATCAAAACCAAATTTTTCCGAGACATGATGACTTGAAGTGTGTGGGGTGGGGTACAAAATAGTTGTTTTTTTTTAGGGTGCGTGGCTTAGAACGTAAATTTTCTATTATTTAACATGCAAAATACTTCCACCATTTTAAAACAATTTCTTAATTAAAATAACATACTTATTTAGTAAAAATGCAATATTGTTTTTGAATATCTTAATTTTTTATTTATTTATTTATTTATTTTTTGAATATTATAATTTTTTTTTTTGTATATTTCATTCTGGTAAAATATATGACGAAAGGACTAACGGAAGTTATAGCATTTTTTACACACACACACTATATATATATATATATATATATATATATAAGTGAACATAGAAGTCAACACTTAGAGGCTTCTATGTTCACTTTTATATTTACACACGCTCTATCTCTGATATCGAGCACTTTATCCCATAAATATAGCAGTCCTTAAGACTATATTTCTTTATATATATATATATATATATATATATATAACCATAAGTGTTTGATTTGCTGAAAAAGAAAAGCTCTTAGACGACTCGAATATGGTGTAGAGTGAAAATGATGGGTTAGAATTTGATACAATATTTAACTTTGTGCTAACTTTGTTATATTGCAACGGTTTAGTGCATCAAGGAGACTAATTCGCTTCTACCTTCAAAAGTTGCTTACTCGATTGAAACATCACGAACTCCCCGAAGACCGAGTATTCCACTCGGTCATTTCAGTAAAGCAAAATTTCCGCGTCTAAAAGTTTGAATAGAAACCAGTTTCCGCAATATTCCGATACATGCTCACCCTTTCATTTTCATTTCTTCCTAAGTTGATCTTTTTCTTCACTGGTTTATAAAGTCTACAACATATGTTTCTGCGTGAATTAAAACGAAGCATTTCAATTATTTTGGGATTAATATACTTTTCGGAACGTTACCCTAACTACTCTTATAAAGAAACGTATTTTATTTTTCCTTATTATTATGTAATCTTGTCATTTTTAGGCAAATTGGAATAACTTTTAACACACATAAAATGTCCATGCTGTGTATATCTTATTGGAGAAAAGACCAAATGCTATTTAGATTTTAAAATATTCCCATCAGAAAAAAAAAAATGGTGTTAACAGTTTAACCTAAGAATTTATTTTAGCAATTCACCCTCATCCAGCCACTAAGACTGAAGTAGTTACTGGAATTGCAAAAGAATGAAAAAAAATGAAAGGGACCGAAAACTCAATGCTAAACAGAACGACGGATAAACCTCTACTCCTGTTCAAATGACGAGGCAGGAGTTTGAAATCTGGCAATAGACAAATTTATCTTCTCTGAATGAGAATACAAATCATTAGTTAAAAGTAATTAGGAATCACGCGGAGAGTTTAGAAGTATACAAAGAAACTGGAAAGCAAAGGATAAACAGGAAACGATGGATAAAACTCTAGTCCTGTTCCAAAGAACACGTAGGAATTTGAACTGAACAATAGGCGGATATATCTACTCCTTTTCATCCACAGAAAACATTAGATATGAAAAGCGTACATCTTAGAAGTAAAAGAAAAGGAGACATTGCATCAATAGAATCTTAATTTAGTAATCTCCCCTTAAATGTAATACATAAAGCAACAGTTCTTTGGAAAAACTGTGAAATATTCTTAGATAAGTAAACTAGTGTGATTCGACGCAATGGAATTGGCATGGTATGGCGAAGCATGTGCAAGATTTAATTATGTATTTTGTCGCATCAAATTAACATGATTAAATTAATTCAGTAATTGGCTTCTTGGAATCTTAGAATATTCCGGTTGCATCCCTAGTAGAGAGATATGCTCTTCCAGCATATGCACCTTCGGAGTGCATCATACTTGTAGAATTTCCTGTACACAGGTCCAATGTTTGTTTCTGATTCTAGCGTAAAGTGTATTAAAGTTTAATAATTCGACTCTAACGTGAAGCGTAAATATGCCTATGTCGAGATGTTTAATTTTAACTCGTATTTTAAACTGCATAATCAGAAAAAAGATTGATGTATCGTTAACTTAACTAATGCAACCTTTATTAAAAATATTTTTGACACATTATTAGAAGATTCTAACACATTTTTTGTGTGTAAACATCAGTTATAACAATCTTTACTTGTTAGAAAGTAAAAAGTTGTCATTGAAAATGAAAACCAGATTTTTTCTTCAATCTAAAATAGCAGGTTAGCAAATGAACAGCACGATTTGTCCTAAAGAATGTAAATACTTGTGATCATTAAAATTTACAAAAATATTGCCGAACAATTTTTATAGATATTTTTTCCATTTCTTAGAACTCCTGTACGAAAAAGAAAATCTTTAATTCCAAGTAACATTCTTTGATACAAGTAGCAATTCAATATGTAGAATTATTCCACATTTTTTACATTTGCATGCTGATTCTAACGGAAGCTGACTGTGATAAATACATGTTTATACAATTTTTATTTGAATAGAATTCGGTCATAATTGATATAAACGGACTTTAATCCAAGTGATTTCCATTGCAAACCGATTCCTTTCTCCATCATTGAACTGGGACAGTGTTTGTTGATATTCTTTCAGTTTCCTATTCTCTTAGCTGACTAATGATCAACCTTCGGTTCAAAACTGCTTCCTGATCTTTCGACTCAAAGTATTCAATGCTCGCTGCTTGCAGGTAATCTGATATGAAATCGATTGCCCATCCGTCTCAGAAGTTATGAGGACTAAATTAATACGGGACACAAATGTTGACCTTTGCTTTCAAACAGCCATCTTAAGAACCACTTTTGCCCATCGATATCCATCTCTTTTCTTAATTTTCCGTAAGACTTCATAACATACAGGACTTTCGATGATCTTCACTCAACGGTTTCATGTTACTTTTGAAGCTCGACACTTGACATAAGATAACCATTGGAAATAAGGAAATAGGTTTGTTTGAATGGAAATTTGTAAGACCCTGAACGTCCGACAGATGATCTAGTGAGGTTGATTAGATCATAAAGTTTGAGGCACACTGATAAAATTTCATGTTCAAATAATAGGTAATGTTATGCCCCAAAAGTCAAAACAATAGAATCCGAATGTCTCAGTTTCGTTTACTTGGAAGTCCAAAAGCATATGAAATAGAAATGTATTTCCGCTACTTGATAACTGACAAGAATCTTAACCCGTTTAACAGAAGATACTTTTTTCTGATGTAAATGCATTGTGACTTTTATACACAATATAATTGGTTTTAGGAATGCGCGGGAAATATATCAGATACCTGCATAGAAAATTAACATTATTGCCTCGTATATTGCATTCAGTTTCGCATAAATATCCTTGGGTAATGGAGGAACCACTTTCTCCCTGCCTCTATCTAAGGCTTACATAGCATAGTAAACTAGTTTCACAAGCTTTGTTTCAACAAATCTGAGAAAGATATATATGAATTACAAACAGTCGAGAAGACAACAAGGTCCATTCCACTAATTTCTCCATGAACACATAACATTCCAAATACAAAAAAAATCATCGGTTTATATTTCTAAAGATGTGATGTTGTAACTATTTACAGAAATGGGATGGATTTTCTAATCTTTACGACGTTTCGGCGGCTGTACGATCCCCAATAAGATAAAAGCCTTGGCTGAAGCAAACCAGTGACTTCAAGTCGAGAATTGTCATTTCAATACCTGGGGACAGACGAGATGAACAAAAACTTGCAGAGTTGATTTAATAAAATGAAATATCTGAAGCTATCGAGAAAAGGCATGGAATGTGGAACTAGAACAATCATCATCTTGCGGCCTCAGCCGAGATTGAACTCACCAATACTTTGATTGGTGTAGTTCATAATCTTGTCAAATAGCTGAATTCTTGATGCTTCGCTAGGGCTATCAAGGGTGTTTTTATCGTGACACCAACACTAAATGGATTGTAAACCAAGGCTTAGAGAGACGCCATTCACCCTCCTCTATGAGCAGGTTTGAATTCAGTTTTCCTTATCCTAGACCAGTTGTCATCCAAGGCTATAGAACCCAGTCTGTCCTGCTATGTACCCATCTTTCCCAAGGGTGTTAGCACGTAAGTGAATGTAATGGATTCGACTGGAATTCGAACTCGGCTCTCCGATTCCTCAATCCAAGCCGCTATCCATTACTCCACCGTGCCTCCTAACACTCAACCCCAGTGGCCGAAATAAAAAGATCGCTCTCAAATTCCAAAGTATATCAAATGATGAATGTCAGAGCTTACAACAGCCGAACCGTTGTGTATATGACTACAAAGTTGAGTATAGCAATCCGAACAATGAAGAAACATAGCCTGTTACTAGCTTTTATAGTAAAAGCCAAAATTGTCAAGATAAATATTCATAAAGATATTATGTTATTGAGCAGTTGTATTTTCATGCATGTTTGTTGGTATTAATTTAATTTATTTATATAGCATGATATATTATATGACCTCCTCCATAAGGAACTCTAATTCAAATTATATACGAAATAATTTATACATTTGGGTAATGGCTCTTTTTATTTTAGTGATGTGGAAACTTTGTTTGTTTTTTCTCGACAGCATAAATTGTATCCTGTTTTTTTTTTAATAAATTCAGATATTTGATGGTGACTGTTTGCGATAACTTTGTTAGGTACCACAAAAAACGCAAAATCCAAGGTTGTTTATTTTGCAATGATTTCTACATTGTCAAACATAACAAAGGAAATGGTCGTCGATATTTACAAAAATCCCAGTTTTATTTTTATACACGTACAAAAAATTCAAAATACTTTATAAACAAATATAGATCTTTGATGATTTGCATTACGTTTTTCCGTTTATAATTAATAAATAGTATTTTTTATGTGACACCATTTAGGGATGCAAGGAAAAGGAAGAAAAGAAGGGAAAGAAAAAGAGAGGCGAGAGTTAAAAAAAAAAAAACTTAGATGATAAAAGAACGCCATCAAAAAGGGACATTTAGTGATGTTATTTTGATAATGAAAAATGAAGGGTTTCATTGCCATTGTCGAGAATTCTAAATAGATAAAATTTAACTGTGTCATGGTGGCGGACTTATACTATCGGGAATAGATAACAGCCACTTGGTGCTGGCGAAAATCTAATTGACGAATTCCAGATTGGCTAGCTGGCCTCAGACAGAATTCTAAATAGATAAACATTTAACTGTGAAACGGGAATGCCATTTGGGGCTTCCACAGAATTCTAAAGAGATAAAAATTTAATAGGTCGCCGGTTGACCACACACGAGCTGAAAAAAACCCAATTAAAATAGGTTAAGTCTTTGTCGATGGAAAGATATCGTTAGACAAGGTCCGTTTTGTGATGAAATTTGACTGCGAGCGAAACAATATTATCAGAAAAATGGCGAAGTCGTCCATCGTATCAGTGGTTGGCGCCGAGAAATGAATACGTCTGTTTGGCCACCCACCTGATAATTGGCGAAAATCTGATTGACGAAGTCCAGATGAAAGTGACGGGTCGTATTGTTCTGTTGGCGGCCAGAGAAGAAGAGAAGAAACAAAGGAAATTTTTTTAAGAAACAAGGTTAGTCTGGTCCCACCCACACTGTTGATCGCCATTGGCTGAATGTTACCGAGAGCCAGGCGGAGGTGATCATGTGATGCAAGGGGGGAGGCCTGCTACCACTCATTAAGAGGATAGGATGAGATGTTACTGCGAGGGAGTAGGAGGATCGTTGACGCCCTCTGAGGGTATGGTAAGAGAAGACTTCCAAAAATGGAAATAAATTTTTCCTGACCGAAAACAAAAGGGGATTGTGGATTTGGAATTATCAGGGAACCTCAAACCCCGACAAAGCCCACCCCGGTTTTGGTCGGCGTCCATATAAGCAAAGTCGCAGCGAGCGAAAATCAGTTATCAAAATTATTTGATTATTGCAAGATTTCCAAAGCGTTTTTTTTTCTTTTTTAAGCAAAAAAAAAAAAAAATAAATAAATCCATAAAATCCCAATACTAATCTTTGGCCCACACGCTAAGGCAAGAAAAAAAAATAGAATTTTAACCAAAATTTCGAATGTGCTAGAACGGAATAAAAAATAATAAATGCTCTGGACTTTACTCATTATATAATAAAACTTTTGACGATATTTTTTTCTTTGTAATGGAATGTCCCACACTCCCTATTGCCTACGTGGACTGACTATATTCGCAGCTATATATAGAGTGAGCACAGGATATACCTGGGGACTTGCTTGGAGATCCGTCTCCAGCTAAGCTAGTTGAACTCTGTCTTCACGCGGAGAGGAACCCAGACGAGGCTATGCGAAAGGGCTGTCTCTCGTCTGAGGTGGTAGTCAGCCACCCGGCCCTGTTTTTACGGGGTCTACTGGGAATTTTTATCCGAGTCCACGGGCTCGGTTTAACCCTGCATTAAACAACTGCCTTGTGTCATATCCTACCTCGCGTGGGGGCTGAGGTAAATAACCTTGCTTCGAGAAGGAAGGAACCAAGACGAGCCAATACCGAAGGGCAGTCTCTTTAGAGGTGGGGGAGACAGCTACCTGACTCCGTATATACGGAGTCTACGGGGAATGTTTGCTCGAATCTACGGGCTCCGTTTTACCTCGCATTAAAACAGCATCGTGTTACATCCTGCCTTGCGGGTAGGTTAGGTAAATATCCTTGCTTCGGGAATTATTAGCCTACCACCCGATTCCCTGTTTTTCCGTATGTATTCTCTTTTACCAGAAACTTCTCTTTCATCTAAGCGTGTAGCTTTTTCTTCACTAAAGTATCATCTTTGTCTGATTGTAATCTCTTTAAGGATAAAATATTATCAAGTCTGGGGAATTTTTATAATTGTATGAACTTTTTCATGAATTTTCGAAGGTATCTAAATTTAGTAGATTATCATATATTAAGCCTTCTACTTACGATATCATAATTAAGAAGTATATATTTATCATTCAGATGGGACGGTTCACCTTCCCAATATATTGTCAAAGTTGATGTGTGACCAACTCCAATAACGTCGCTTTCTACGGGAAAATTAATCGTAAAATTAATCTGTTAATTTTAAAGTCTTGAATTCAAGGGCCACTTTATTTATATATACCTAATCTTCATGTCTTGACACATCCTTTTACGATCGTATCAGATCTTATATATAAAATAAAACGTTTTAACACTAACCCTCTAAATTGAAGACCGTCTGTGATTCTTCATTTTAACACACACGCATGAGAAACATTTCCCTCATAAGAGTGCAGTGAATTTTATATTCACTGACTGGCCCACTAATAGTTTATATATATATATATATATATATATATATATATATATATATGTGAAATTAAGCCCAGCTTAGCAATAAAAAATACACATCCAGACCGGCGTATTTAATAATCAAATCTTACGTATCTGAATATCTAGAGGTTTTACGAATATATGTGCTCTTAAAATCAATAATGAAAAATAAGCTTAGTCAAAATATCGTTTCTCCTCTAAGTGCATTTTATAAATATAGTGGCAAACAAATTTAAAGAAAGAGCTTTTTTTTTCCTCCCAGGAGACTAGTTTGAATCATCTTTAATATCCTGAATGTATTTAACAAAATATATAATTTGTCTTTTTACACTGAGCTCCTGACTCATAACCACAAGCATTGTTTTGTTGTCTGAATTTGTGATCATTTATTAGTAATAGTTTCAATTAAAATAATTTATAAATACATTAGAAAGCATGTAGAACTGGCTTCTGCCAATGAGGCTAACTGTAGAGCCATGATATGCTTACGAATTTATCACAGAATACAAGTCACAAGAGCCAATAAAGTTTGAGGGTTAATAAATGAAGCTGCTGTAGGAGTTATTCGAGGAGAGAGTGAATTAAGCTGATAGAGGATACCTATGATATATATCACTTGACCATAGACATGAAATATTTCCGTTTTAGTGTTCGTAAAAGCAAACGCTCGGGCGTCTGATCCATAATGGAGCGGACAATTGTAGGAAGCTGCCTAAATGGAACTTCTGTCTAATCAATGTCGGAAATGGGGGACACAATGAATGTAGCTCATCAGAACATTTTTATGGAATTAGGCTTGTACCGTATGAAGACGGGGGATTTTGCCTGGAAATAATTAATCAGCTACAAGACCGATTTTTTCTCTCATGAAACTACGGATAGTTCGCATATTAAGGTATTGAATATTTGTCGGAAAAAAAAAACTTTCGACGCAGTTAAAGTGGGGGAAAACCCAGAAGATAGCAGTGACAGCCTGGTAAGGGTTGCAAAAGGAGTCCTCCTCTTGCGACCCGCTCTCAGTAGGTCTAGGAACAGAGAAGAATCCGACCAAGACCATAAATATCAGTTGGTCATTTGGTTCCAGTTTAGATGAACACAATTCCCCCGGGGCTGAAGCAACCCGTCCGTAAGTAACCCCTTCTCTCTTCCTCTTTCCTTTTCTTCACATATTCACTGGGTTATTGACAGTTCTACGCCTATACCAACATCAGCTTCATAAATAGAATGGCGAGATTTTGACTCTTCATAATAATTACGGTTTGAAACATTTATTTCGAAGTAGAATATAATTATCTTACAAAGGTTTAAATTGTGGATTGAGAGTGCTTGTTTTAATATAATAGCTGCCTGCTCATATCCGAATATATCAGATATTCGCGTGGTTATCCGATGTCTGATGCAGACACCTGCTCAAACACACGTGTTTTTTTTCAACACGCGCAGAAACCAAAGGCATCCTTTTTTCGCAGAATTAACCAATAATTAACACTGTGTTTTGAATAGCCACATTGGAACAGACACATTTTATTCCGGGTGTATCAGACAAAATATCGGTGAGCAACACTTTGCTCCTTTAAAATGTTTTCACTTTCTGTGCTTTGAAAAGTAGGTAATATCCGCTTTCAGTTTAGTTTGGATAATATTTCTGAGTCTCGCGATTTCGTGGTAGTGTTTAGATGAATTATTAGTGTTCTTAAAAATTGCTCTTTAAATTCACTTTAACGTTTGAGCGTAAATTCAAATTAAAAATTACAGTTGAAAATAAAACTTATAAATTATGTTCATTTAAAAAAAAAGTATGGACGCTGTTGTAAATATGTTTGAAAGTCAAGGTGGGTAAATCCTTTTGCTTAAAATTTAATAAAATTAATAAAAAAATGCAGTGATAAAATCATAAAAAAGTAACGATAATAATACTATTATATAGTAATGCTAACTACAATAATAGTGATATAGTAAAAATGATAGATCATGGTAATGACATTAATAATATAAAATACTCGTTCATTCCGTCGGCGTAAGGTATTATGTATTTTTCTTAGTATATTGTAAATAGTTCTGCTATCCTTGAGCACTGTTTGTCTTACGCCAAATGTATGTGAACATTTACACATGCATTTAAGTATGTGCATTCATTTGATTATATATATATATATATATATGCACATACGGAAAAATCTTTATACATTCTGCACATTTTGGTCGTTATCAAAGTGATTTTATTTTCATTGATGCAAAAAATTTCGTACGAATGAAAAGTGGGGCGTTGAAAATTTTAAATGTAAATGTTGTTTTTAACTATAATTTCGGTATAAAATCTAGTCGATTTAATTTAGATTTTTCTTTGTTTCCATCACTTTTCAATTAAATTTATCACATTGCCATAATAAAACATCTGCCAAAAGCGGTAGAAATGTAAGAAATGTGGACGATTTAAAAACTTTCTAAACATTTTCGTCTATTCTGTTACTGTAGCATTTGTATATAATGCATTTTCTCGTCAATCTCAATTTATCTAGAAACTTTAGAATTAAAATGCACTTATTCAATATCAGTGTATAAACAAATTATCAATCTAAATCATTTGCTATATATATATATATATATATATATATATATATATATATATGAGAGACAAATAGTTTTAATGTGTGTTATTTTTATTGTTTGAAGTACTAATTAAAATGCAGAAAGGAAAAAAATTACTATGTTACTTAAAACTCGAGAACTAACAAGAAGAAACAATAAGTAAAATAAATCAAAACCAACAATATATAAATAGTCAAACAAAAACACAACACTTACGGCAATACGATTTTGTAAAAGCATAAAACTGACTGGCTGACGCCGCCAGGTGTTATATTCAATGTCCACTTTTATATTTATATGCGCTTTATCCCTGATATTAGGCACTTTAACCCACAAATATAGCATACATTGACATTACGATGAGAATCTTTGGTGGGGTAGACACCTGCGGGTTCATAGATATACATTTTTACAGGAACTAAGTAAACTTATCAATAAAAATATTAGAAGCCTTTCCAGGGACGACGATCTCGTAATATTAAAAAATCTGTAAAAAAATAAAATAGAAAAAAAAAAAACAGAAAAAAAATCGTTCTTAAAAATTTCCAAAAATATGGTGTTCGACAGACATAAGAATTAATCTAAAATTAGATTTTCTAGATGTTGCCTTCAACCTAAGAAAAGGTACGTATCAACTATACAGAAAACCTAATGAGAAACCATTGTATATCTTCCAATCAATCGCCATCAATGCTTGAGCAGATCCTACAATCAATTAACCTCATAGTTTTCCCAGTGAAGCCAACTTCAACGAAGTCAAGAAAGACTATGAAACTGTCCTAAAAGATAGTGTATTCTCGGCAACACTCAAATACACACAGCACAGAGCAAAATAGACTTTTGCTATCGCTATGGTACTTCCATATGACAAACGCTCTCTTATAGCTGCGTATATATTCCACCTAATTATTTATTCATTTTGTCACTCTCTTATCACCTACCCAATTTGCTTCATTATATCAATGTGGAATCCTCTCTTATTTATTAGCGTCTTCTTTTATCCCTCATTATTATAGAATTCGGAATAAACAATTAATATTAAAGATGGCGTAGATATGTTATCTTTTAAAACGTTTGCATGGATATTTCTCGGTTGTTATTTCCATCACGTTTTCTATTCAATCTACTTTATTTGTCACTTTGATATTATTATATACACTACACCAAATAGTTTATAATGGATAGCGAGATTATTCGATTTCTTACAGTAGGCATTGTGCTATAAAAATAACATCGGCTCACATAATGATGTAGACTTCAATGTCTGTCATATAGAATATTATATTCTGGACAATTATTTCTCAGATAGAGAAGGGATGTAAAACAACATTTTGATAACCAAAGATGCATTCTACAAGCTAAGGATAGTAATGAAAACGGGAAAATTTCGTTCAAACAAAGAAAAAAAGTACGGGACTGTTACAGTCCTTCTAAATGACGGTGAAGGCTGGGCAACCCTCACACATGTGAAAGTCTAGAAGCAAGAAAGACGTATTTCTACAGAAGGATGATGAGAATACCATGGGCCGAATTTGTGAGCAACGATATTATTTTTGAGAAAATTAGGGAACATAATGAGAAGAGTGCTTAAATATTTGACACTCACAATTTAGATTGCGGATAAGAGGAACATACAAACAACGTAGTGAACTTGAGCAAATGGATGGTTTCATAAATTTTAGGAGACAGCATAAAGGCACAATTTTAAAGAGCTTCGTAGGACAGGAAATAGTTGAAAGCCATAATCATCAACTTCCTGAAGTGACATGGTTGGTTGTTTAACAGTATATTAACTACTTCAGGGACATTTGATGCTGAAATTTAATATTATTCGGAGCTTTGATAATTTGATTTATTACTATTAAAATCTATTGCTGGTGTTTTTTTTATTAATATAAAAAAAATGAATTTTTATACTTTATATTATTTTGATCCCAGTTTGGGGGTTAACTATTTCTCCATAACGGGGACCATAACAGGTGCTACCAACCGCGACCTGAGTGGACCTGAGAACAAC
>CAHIKZ030001765.1:0-42500 GCA_903632075.3 Acanthosepion pharaonis | reverse complement strand
GTAATGGTTGATAATTCATGAAAATAATTTAAATGAATTCAATTAAAATATAGGTCATTTGTTTTATTTTTGAGTTATATATAAGCGATGAAATGGAAAACGATATTACTATACATTTGTTTTGTAATCCACTCTAAAATTAATAATAATATTAACTAAAGTTCAGATTTTATGAATATGTCATGCAGTTCGATAAAATTTTCTTTTCACTAACTTTAAAAATGCAACGAGGTATTAATGTGTAAAGTTTGACATTGTCATACAATAAGTAGATGTCGCCACCATACTTTGGCATTATCGATATTTCCAGAGCTATAACGGTAGTTTTCCGGCATATGGTCAATCAGGGCGAACGCTGGCTAGGCTGCTTATGACCCGTGGTCGTGAATTATCGAATGAGGAATAATAATCGATATCAGAGGAGGGGGAGCATTCTATGGACGTTTGATATCCTTCAATCTGCCATGTCTAAGCGGAATACAGTGATAGTGGTAATACCAATCTTGAGAGGTTAATGATTGTTACGAGAAGGGTGTGTCTAGAAAAGTCCGTGGTGCAAAGAAGCAGTCTTCAATGAAGAGTTCTTTAATTTCCATGGATATGAGTATATAAGACCCACTAGTATGTCTCTTTTAACAATGTGACTCGGGATATTGGACTTCATAAGGACTCTTGACATCAAGTGGATCCGGGAGAACTGGCAATAATGTGTCGTCCAATGAGTCACGGTTATCTTATAAGGATCAACAGGAGATATGGTGATTGTATAATGGTGTGGGGTGTATTCACTTGGTTTTGAATTGGATCGTTGGCCGGTGCTATATTCACATACGAGTTAGTTGTGGAGGTAATCTAAAATCATTCCAGTTTGGATCATTTGTACGGTGGCTATGGTTGAAGTGTAGGTATTCCAACAACAATTTCAAATACTTAAGAATTGCATGTATGAAACATTGGAAGTCAAATATAGTATGTTATAAAAAAATGGAAGCTACTTAGAAATTTTCTCGTATCCAGAAGTTTAGAGGGTACAATGGCTAAAATGGTATTGATTGGATAATGGTTTGACGGCGTCTGTTATCATTGAACTCTTGACTTATGTGACTATTTGAAAGGTGTCCAAGATACAGAGAAATAGTTTGCGGAACATTACAGATAATGTCGATGAATTACTTGGGTAGCACGTTCTTCTTACTTAAACCCGAGGTGGTCACAAGATGGCGTGGCATGAAATTCATTCAAACGTTTCCCAGACAAGTATGGAATTGATAATACGATGAATATCTTCACTTCACTTCACATGAGCAACAAAGTTTCATACACGATATTGGCATTTTGTTTACACTTACGGCACGTCAATATATTAAAGTAAATCGATTTCTTTCAGTATTGTTTCTCGGATAGTTCCAACATGAATATTTGGTCGCCGAGGCATTTGAAAATTTTAGGCTGTCTACACAATTCGTCCGAATTCATTTCGTGCAGAAATCATTGGACCGTGTATTATTGACCTTGATTCAATCACTTAGCGTTCTAGCAAAAAGTTAGACAAATAAGATGAAACGATTTTCTTTTTAGTTTTAGAAAAATATTAGAACATACGTATTGATTTATTTTTCAAATAAATTCCACTTGCGTTGAAATGAAAATCACCCCTGCATGCATTTTCAGACAAAAAGCTCGCTGACGCTCAAACTATACAGACGGATATGTGGAGCGTAAAAAAAATTACCAAATATATACACACCCTTTGTAAAATAATGAAAGGTTTATTGCATTATTATTTAAATATTTTTTAAATTTAAATTGAAAGAGAAAATATAGTGGGGGGAATTATCTAACAAAAAGGTAAGAAGGATATCTGCAAAATCTATCAGACATAAAGGGACATAAATGAATTAATAGCAAAAAGTACATGCTGCATTACCCAGACAATTCATACGGAAAACACAGAAACATATATAACACGTTCATCTGCGCGTGTTCCATTATAGATAAGCATGAAATAGCAGCATTGATTTTAATGCAATTTTTATCGCTTTTCATGACTTAATTCTAGATGTTTATATGCAATCACTAGTAAGGGAATGAAGATACTAACCGGCTGCTCTTTCCCCATTATATTCTTTAGCTAGTGTGGCGATCTAATCCCCATTGCAGACGGTCGTTCAAGCACATTTTTGGTTCTTTCAAAACCCGAGATACAAAATGTGATTCATACTGTAACTAAAATGGGCCGGCATTATTTAATTAGATTTATTTTTTTTTAATCGATTTCACCCCAAGCAAGTCAGTAAAGTCACCAGGCTACTACAAGTCCTTACTGGGTATGGAAGGAGTAGAAAACCAACTTTACTAAGGAGCAAGGACAAATATGAGGAAGACAGTAAAAATCGATTGATTTAAATTTTGGAAGATTAAAGGCTGGCTAGAACGAATGGAAACTCAAGAGAGATCACAATCGAGAAGTGAGATAAAAAAAAATAAAAAAAAATAGCATCAGTCTAACTTAACTGTTTACTGGTGAGGTATCATGGATAATCTAGTACTGCGCTCAAATTCATAAAATCTATGTACCATGGAGAAGAGCCCTACCGCCAGTTGCTATTGAAGTATTTACAGAAAAAGCAGAGAGGTAAATTTACGACAGTGGGAACGTGACTGACGCCAGACCCGGAGTCAATAATATTGCAGACTCTTCTTTGGATTTTATCAAGGACCTCTCTATATATGGTGTGAGCAGCGGAGAATATAGTGCAGCAATATTCTAAACATGGATAAATGGTAGACTTATAGATATGCAAGATAGATTCAGAAGAAAAATTGTCTATTGCGATACAGCGAGCCAATTTTCTTAGCAGCTGACCTAACAATATAGTATTTCCACTTCATATCAGACGAGAAGGCCCAAATTGAAAACCTTGATTTTATGAAATGGATCTTAAACATCGAACCACTCAGCAACGCACCCACATAAATATTGAGGAATGGTATCACTTGGCTAGTCTTGAAATATAGGCAGTGCTGACAAGTCTTGAAATATAGGCAGTGCTGACAAGTCTTGAAATATAGGCAGTGCTGACAAGTCTTGAAATATAGGCAGTGCTGACAAGTCTTGAAATATAGGCAGTGCTGACAAGTCATCATGGACTTAAACATTTTTTCGTACGAGAACTTGATGTATATGATAACGTGATAAACTTTCATATGACGTTTTAGTTCCCAAGCTGGTGTTCAATCTGTCCTATATTCGCTTCCAGTAGAAATGGTATATAACCAGTTAATGGATACTTTCTGCTTGTGACGTCTTCGATGTATTTTGAAAATTGTACTACTATGAGCACCGATGCTAATTATGAAACGGTAGAGCAAAATTTGTGCCAATATACTCGATAATATCAATGTATACGGCTAAATAATTTTTCTCTCCAGAATCTATCTTACATATCCGAAAGTCTATCAATCGTTCAGATTCAGATTATTGCTACTACATATGGTCCTTTGTTCATACTAGAGATCTCCAATTAAATCCAAAGAATCGGCCATACTATCTGTCTTTACCTGGAGTCTCGTCTTCTGTCACATTCCCACCGCCGTAAAGTTTACTCTCTCCACCTTTTCTATAAATAATTTCATGAAATCTTCGCTATTGTACCTAGACTTCATGAATTTAAGCACAGTGAAAATCTGTCGACGAGTTCTCATCAATTTACAGTAGAGTTGCCTAGATGTAAACACACCTATGCTGGTATTCTTTTCTCGCAGGTATTGCATATGCAATTCGTCTGACCCCATGCTTTCTAGTCAACTTCAAAAGCTGAGATGCAGCATCACTCGCTTTCTACTGTCCTACTGATTAGGCTTCCTTTGTTCTCGATCCTTAGTATTGTTTCTGTTTTCTAATTTTTCCATATCAACTAACATCTTGTGTTTTAGTGGCTTGACCGCGTTGCTTGGGGTAAACTCGATTATTAGATTAAAAATAAATCATACAGATGCAGATTGTGATTAACTGTTGTAAAATATCTAATGTGTGAATTAAGTTCCGACAATCTCTTGGGATAACATCTGATCAGTTGATTCGTAATAATCCGGGTAGTAATGATTTTACATGTATCAACATGAAATGAATATTTAACAACTTCTAATCATTTTTTTTTACTAATTTTCCTAAATATTATTCGTCGTGTGGAGTTGTCAGCACATTGTTAGCATTCTGTGATCGTTCTGAATCGAGAACCTCTACTAAACATTGGACATACCTCCATTAGCATGAATGTGTAAACAAAATATTAAGTCTAACACAAACTGGAGAGGAGAGGGCATTGATTGATTCTTTACGATTCATCAATACTTTATATGATTTGAAGCCAAAACATTCTTCTCTCTCATATATATATATATATATAGGCGGCTTAAAATAGCATTAGCAAATTATTTTTGTTATTACCAGCAATAGTTTGCTTTTTTTCTGTATTTTTGCTTTTTTGTTTGATTTTTGTCTTTTTTTTTAAATATTACCAGCAATAAAAAAAAAATGTCGTCATTAAATAACCCATTGAGGTTGATATGCTGTGAAACAAATCAAACCCAAAGATGCTGAGCAACGGGCATGAAAACCATACCAGGTGTCGGCCTCAATCCTTCAAAGGTTGTACTAGCAAGAAGTCACAAGTCATCGTGAGAGTGGCTTTGATCGTACTAGTCTTATTCACTGTCGATCACGCCAGATAATGTGCTCACTCACAGAAACGATAGCTAAGTTACACTCAGCATAGTTGATGTATAGAAGCGGAAGTAGTTACTGATGAAAACTCGTTATGGAGTATGCAAAAATATTTTCCAAAGCATGCTTTTTTTCATATTTTTCCGCATCGCACTAAAACGAATTTTTCCAGTAAGACCCATTAAGCAACGCCGAGCGTGGTTAGTACTTAGATTGGTGACCACCTGGGAATACCAGGTGCTGTAAGCTTTGAGATGCGGGTGGTGTATTGGATGATGGCTCGAAATTTTTAATCGAAGAGCAGATTTCCAATTGACTTTGTGTTCGGGATGTTTATACGCATATACCATTAGGTTAGATAAGAATCCCCCTTTACTCTCGCCAGCTATGGTTAAAACTTGTATCACAAAACCGTTATCGCCAAACAATTTTTAAATCTAAGAATGATAGGTCATTAATTAACCTGCAAAGTGATAAGCTGTAGGAAAGGAATCATCAATCAATCAAGATAACGAATTTACATGCATTGAAGTTTTTAGGCCTTTACCTCACTTGCTGGACGTGTGGTTGATGTAATGAATGGTAGCTAGGTAGAATAAATCGGGGTAAGAGTTCGAATTTCAGTTGAGTTACATACATTCACTTACGCGTAAATACATTTGGAGAATTTATAAATCAATATATTCTGTGGTTTAAACAGTAGGGATTGTATGAGGAGAAAGAAATCAAGGAAACATTGCCCAGTGGATAAAGGCGTTTATTAGATCCAGTGACAGGACCCAAAGAGAGTGAGTTCAATGCCTGGTTAAGGCGGTGGAGAACGTGGAGGGGGTATTAACAGAAGTTCAATGCTAACTGACATCCATTAGACATGACACGTGCAGCTAGAACAGTCTACCCCAATGAGCAAAAAAAAAGGGTTCAGTTCGAAATTCCAACCACCTGAAGAAGGCCAGAGCGTACAACGGCCGAAACGTAATAAATATGGCGACAAATGACAATAGTCCGAATAACGTAGTGTACATAACACCTCATCTCATTAATATAGACAGATATAAAAGAAATATCTAAAAAAAAAAAAAAAAATTGTTAATGCAATATTTATCAAGGAAATAATTTTTTACAAATCAAAATATTTCAGCACTAAATAACCCACGAAATGTTAACCGTAAATAAGTTAATCAATTTCATCGTTTCGTCCATTTCACTATTTTTTTATATCCAGACACCACATCTGTTCTTATTGCTTTTTTTTTCCACAAACTTGAATGCGGCAATAATTTTAAAATGATTGGTAAACACAAAAATTCAGTGATTAGAAAGTTAGACAATATATGGTTAAAATTAATTTAATACCCACCACAATTGTAAAATACACTGTGGGTAACAAAATACAAAGAAGCTATTCTAATGCGACTTAGACCTGGTATGTCGACCATAAATCAGCGAAAACCACTGAGAAAATAATATTAAACGATTTAATATTCGCTCATCATTATTCTCATATTAAACATTCTAGCGACTTGCTAGAAAAACTAAAAGCATGAATATCAGCTAAAAATTCTTGCTCGTTTAGATATCGAATTCATATATACCAACCTTTTAACACGTTCGAATCTCTCGAAAAAAATTAGTTTAATATAAAAGTAATTATTTTCAGACTTGTTACAAACTATTATGGTTGACAATGATTTCTTTACAAACAATATAACAGTTACATGTCAGTCTATTACAGGTGATTTATTTTGTATTTTCAATGAATCTCTAGAGTGGAAGCCTGAAAAATATGCCTAAAGTATCAATTCTCAATATATTAATGATTTAACATTTTCGCAAAATATTAATTGCTCGTTATATATGCTAAATAATATACTTAGGGAATAAAACTCTTTTCTCAATATCATGTTAAACCATATCGGTAATGATATTAAAACATTTCTATTGATATTTCACCAATAAAACAATTTGAACCCTTTAAGCCCTAAACACCGCTTTACCGGTGGTAGAAAAAAAATGAAGTAATGCCCAGCCACCTGTTGAACGGTGGGTAAACACTTTTTATATCTACCGTGAAAAATAACGAAACGACTATTTGTGAACTTTGACACAGGGTTCAAAGTGTTAAACTGCCATTCATTTCATAATAAAGAAATACAATAATTGTTTGCTTCTATACCATTATTCGAAAGCTACGACCTGTCTCTCGCTGTGTTTAGGTGTTTGCTGGATTTCAATCGCATTTTTTTTCCAATTAAGTCATTTGAAATTATCTGAAGATAAACATCGAAAACAAGCATGTTTTTCTGGACAGAGTACGGAATTTTGTCGGATATTTAGTACTTCCTGTCATCTATGACAAATAATTTTTTTTTTTTTTTCGAATTCAGATAATTAAATTATATCTGCACGGCAAACTTTAAAAAATTTGTGAAACTGTTTTCTCCCCTTTCTCCCCAACCTGCTATCTTCAGACTATTTGATCTCATAACAAATGTAAGTTCTTCATAATAAATGCTGGGACTGAGAAATTTAAACGTAAAAAGTTTCCAAGTTGTTAGGCATTTGTTTTCTCAATTCACCTTGATTTGAAATTTCACTGCGAGACTCGGCTATATTTCCTCCTCGTTGGTTAGTTATCTTCCATAGACACAGTCCATTTTCCCGTGAGATAGAAAGAAATGATGTCTACATCGATTTAGACAGAATAATTGATATCTCATTTTTGATCTGGATTTGAAACCACAAAACAATTCTTTTATTCTCACACCGCCTAAAGGCAAGGACATTTTTTTTTATTTACGTGTTCGATGATTCCAACTGAAAGAAACCTTTTATTATTCTCCTTTTGTTTTTTTTTTTTTTTTTTTTTTACACACGTCGGCAATCACGTTGAAACGGCTCCTCGTATATTAACTTTTTGCTACTTGTTTGTTTTATTTTCTGTTTTTGTTACTGATAAATAATATTTTTCTATTCTGAAATAAACTTAAAAAACAGTGTTAAATTGATCAAACAAGTGTCTATTTTATATTCTCCTGATATTGAGATATGTTATTAAATATTCATGATTAATTTAAAATAGGAATCCTGTCTTCTCTATAGATTTTAAATGAGATAATTGCTTCAGTTGGTACAATTTTATTTGATAAGAAAATAAACACCTTTACCAAAATATTATATCGCATTCCTCTTCCTCCCCAAATTACCAAAATAATGTGCAAGTCAATTTTACTTCTATATGGCAGTTTCAAATGTTGACAAATATTTTTTCTAAGCGGAATTTACCCTGCATGATTAGAATTCTATCATTCTTTCGTGCATCGAGTATTCCAGCCCTATCTAGTCTGATGTTTCTGCTATGTATGCAGATAATACTAGACAGACACCAAAGAAGAAGTACCTAGAGGGTCATTGGTTCAGATTTGATATTCAGTCTCAGTCACTTTTCGATGGCGGTGACTTTCATGAGCCATATTTACAGTTTTATCGTAACTGATTTGATCTTTTCTCTTTGTTAACTCGTAGTACAAGATTGGCAGATAAGTCTCATCATTATACGACTGAAATGTCTAAATGTAAGCGTATGTTTTATGCTATTTTTTCTTTTATTGCACTTCTCGCCTTTAGAACTCTTCGATATTCTTGGGTTCTTCTCACACCCGTGATTCAAATATTTATTCAAAGTCAATCATCTTCTTCAATCCTAATATTTAATACCCGCTTTCGCCATTTTTTTTTTTTCATTTTTTTTTCACTCTTTTAACCCATGTGTCTTAGTTGCATTATCACTTGCCTCGTGTGAAATTGTTAAAAAAAAATATACAGTATAACCCGGATATAAGAGAGATTTTCTCTGGTCCCAAATTAGAGCCCGTACTTACCTAAACAAAATAGACCAAACCCGGATATTAGAGAAACCCGGATATAGGATACTTCTTCTCCGGTCCCGACAACTCTTATATCCGTGTTACACTGTAACCAACAGCCGATATTAAACCCCAAGATAAAGCCAGATTGAAAATGGTCTTCGGAACATATCACTAAAATTAACTGATCAGCTCATCAAAATAACATGGAATTTCTTTCTTAGATAAGAAACCATCAGATATACAGTGTAACCCGGATATAAGAGACCCTGATATAAGAGATTTTCTCTTGTCCCAAATTAGAGCCTGTGTTAATGTATATAAATTAGACCAAACCCGGATATAAGAGAGATTTTCTCTGGTCCCAAATTAGAGCCTGTGTTAATGTATATAAATTAGACCAAACCCGGATATAAGAGAGATTTTCTCTGGTCCCAAATTAGAGCCTGTGTTAATGTATATAAAATAGACCAAACCCGGATATAAGAGAAACCCGGATATAAGAGAGATTCTATCTGGTCCCAAATTAGAGCCTGTGTTAATGTATATAAATTAGACCAAACCCGAATATAAGAGAAACCCGGATATAAGAGATCTTCTCTGGTCCCAAATTAGAGCCTTTGTTAATGTATATAAATTAGACCAAACCCGGATATAAGAGACGACTTCTCCGGTCCCGACAACTCTCTTACATCCGGGTTACACTGTATTTCTAACCACTCAATTTGTCAGAATAGGAAAATAGTGATTCATTCTTTTTGGAAAGGGTGCAATTTCTATAAAATGTCAAATCTGTTTACGTGCATAAAGAAATATACATACATTGTTTTTATTTACAAATGTTCAATTTGAAACTGTTCATACGTAATTCATAACAGCGTACGTCATGATACGCACTTTTTCCCCTAAATTTGTAACAGTAGGGCGTTATCATTGATGTGAACACAGATCCAAACTTTACATTTGAAAAACAAAATACATAACTTTCTAGGAATTCTGAGTCAGGAATTGGTGCTAATCTATTTTTTCTCTCCAAATCACTAATTTAATTTTTTTTTTTTCTATGAACGGACTAATGAATTTAAACAGATCCCCAGATTATAACGAAACAGAATAAATTGTGAGCATGAGGAATGACTCCAAATGTGAGTTTCGAATTGGAGATACTGCTGTAATTATTTTTAATTTCGCAAATTTATCTTTACCCGTCCGAATCAGCCATCCACGCGTAATTTTTAATATTAATCTTTTCTATATCTTCATTACAAGATTTTATTAAAATGTACAGATTTATTAAAAAGGGATACTTGAAAATCTTAAATAATTTCCTTAATATTCTCTGTCAGCGTTCTGAAAGCAAAGGAAATATTTGTCGCAGATTACTTCCACAACAAAAAGAACAAATCACTGTAAGTCCTGACTCGTATGTCAGGGGCAGAATGAAATGCCGAAAACTCGATTCGCAGGTACTATCTCACAAATCACAATGCATGTAATCAGTCAGAAATATAACTTACTCTCTGACGAACGCAGTAGGAAAAATAACACAAATTCTTCCTCGATTCGAGAACACCAACTGCATTTATCGGCCGATCATTTTTTTTCCATTCAAAATACTTTAAAAGCGACTTCTGTGACGAACTTCTTTTCTTTTTTTTTAATATTCTGGTTTCAGCATATCATGCCGAATAAGTGCCCTTCCTTTGGACTTGCGTCGCCAATTAGTTGGACTTGTCTTTTGAGTAATTTCTGCGAGTTGGAGCAACGTTTGATGCTTGAGTTGATAAGTCTTTAATTTTATTTTTATTTGGCTAAAATCTTTTGAATTTTTCAGATTTTCTTTGCCTTTTCATTTGTTCGTATAGAATTGTGCCTTTTTTTCTTTTCGTTTTTGTTTATTTCCGTTTGAGTATTTTTACCCTTCCTACAGTTTTAGATTTCATTTTCTTTTCCGATTTTATTTGTTTTTGAATTGCTTATTGTCTTTGTCCATGTTTTTCTTCCGTTTTATTTTGTTTTTACGTATTGAGAAATATTTAAAGGAAAAAAACAAAAGACAACAGTTTATTTGTTTGGTCACGGACACAGATGGCCGAAGACGAAAATATAAATATTACGCCGTTTAGAACGGTGTCACCAGTTAAAAATGCATGGACTGATAATAGGCCGGTTACAAAAGATCCAGCTTATTATGTTAATCTAATGGACAAATTTCAGAATTCGTTAAAGGGAAACGAATTCCTTACGATACAAGTTGCCCTACAAGCAGTTAACACGCAAACAATATCCGTGCTGACTTCCGATATTAAAACTAACTGGGGTCAGCAGGCAAGTGATGGAAGATGTTTTGAAGGCATTACAAATTTCCCCGAAGGTGCTGGCGAGGAGGACGAATACTTTGTGGGACATCCTCCTACAAACGGAAGAACAAGCCAAGGAGCTGGCAGGCAGTGTTCTGAACACCAAAAATTTGCGGCTCCAGACCTAATACATGGGGAACCAGAGAACAAAAGTTAACATATATAGGGTGCCCGTAGATATTTGCCCAGACAGGATGGGGGCATTTTTTACTAAATTCGGCAAGTCAATGAAGTAAAATTCCTCAGGAGTAAGGCCGGCATATCAACCGGCGATATGGAGATATGTTATGATGGAAAGAACAAATGAGATCACGAACATTCTTGTCTGCCCTGAAAAGAAAATGCCGATGGTTATGGAGGGCCGAAGACCGTGTTGTTGGGCGTGTGGAGCCTCGGGGCACATGGCTAAGGAGCGCCCCGGAACACGTCCACAATCCTCACCACAGCCACCAACGACAGATGTTACGACACCAGCATTAACAGCAGCAGTAGACGTAACGTCAGGAGAGGGAACATCGGCAAAGACCAAGGAATGGGAATAGAGGAGGTGAAGAAAAGCCGGAAACAGACAACGTGCCGTCCCCTTCTAAGTAGAAGCAGCAACCAGTACAGAAGCGACCATCACCACAGAAAAAAAAAGCTGCCTCAAAGGGATATGCAGTCTCAAAAGGAGGTACAGCCTTCAAAGAAGGGGCAGGAAAAACGCAGCAGCAACACCAACAACAGCAGCATCAAATGAAAGTGAAGCAGCGAACGCACACTAATAGAGGTGGGCAAAATGCTTCCAACTCGGGCGTCATCTTTGAAGAAATCGAGAGAAGAGGAGGAACTAGTATAAAAGCACTCTGACCGCGGTAGGGCGTAGAGGGTCATGGACAAATCCAGGTCACTCTCCGTCCCTGCTTCGCCTAGAGAAGCGGAAGAACCTATAGCAACAATAAGGGGTCTATCAGCTTCTCCTCTCCGTGTTCCTTCCCTATCCTATTCTTCCATTAGTTCTACGTCCACAACCCCTCATACATACCCTTCTTCCCATCCTCGCCGCTTTTTTCCAGTCTGGCCACATGGGTTTCTTCTTTATTTTTCCCGTCTGGCCACATGCGTTTCTCAGTTTATATATCTATATTTTAAAAGTCGTGGTTAATTCCCCGATAGTAGTAAGGTTTGACAATGCTGCGCAAGGCTAAAAAAGGGGAAAAAAATCTAAGCAAGCACGAAACGCGATTTTTAAATATTTCTCTCATGATTTTATACGATGTTCTCAGTATTATTTCTCTGGTTGATAGATTTACGAGAAGCTGAGTAATGTCGGGTCGTGCAGTTAGTCACAATGTTTCTAAAATCCCGCACAGAGATCAAGCAGAAAGTTTTATTTCTTGATTTATTAAATGACATATTAGTATGTTGGGCTTATGACATTAATCTCCTAATGAATTAATACTGGGCGAAACATTTGATAGGACACACTCGACAATTAAGTGACCGAACCAGAAACAATTATACCATAAATCTAATTACTTTTATAAAATTTATGAAATAAATGAAAAATGTCTTCCGTTCATAGAAAAATAATTCTTTCCACCAAATATTTAATATATAATAATTTTGTGAACTAAACATTTTGTAACTTCTACAAACATCTTCAGTGTACATTACGTATAAAATACCAGTGAAAATGCAGTATATAGATAAAGTTTATTTTGGACCATTTTAAATTCCTTGAAATCCTTGTAGGAATTTTGATAGCGAGACAGTTTCCAGTCAAAGTACAAATGCCATAACTTACATAATCTGATTACATAATCTGATAAACTTGAAATATTAAGTTTCACTAAACTTGTAGTCGAGTACAAGTGCTAAATAAAAAATATATATGCAGCAAACTTTCGATAGCAGTGTTTTAGATCAAATGACCTATGCTGCATTGGATTCTGTTAGAATTTATAAGAAATGTCAACTTACATAATATATAAATCTACATATTACGACAACGAATAATATTCTTGAAAATATTTTTAATTAGTGTTCGTCAAGAGTGATGTTTACTATATTTCGACATTTGATAACATGTTTTCATGTCACTGTTTCTCTAAGAACCCGTGTTATGAAAATTCTTAATTCATCTATGAAAGTAATTATATTTTAAACTAACATTGTCTTAAGGGTTCTCCTATAAAATTAAACATGACGGATATTAAGTAATGAGAGAAAGTAGCCAAACTTTCAGAGATTTTATATCACGTACATAAATTTTAGTGTTTTCTGTTGCAGTAATGGAGAGCTTATTTGCAAAATCAGATTGTTCCCGGCAAAGAAGCTGCTCCGAAAAAAAGACTGCAAAAATGAACGTTATAGGTTACGTAAATTTCTTACTGTATATTTATTCGTGAACATTTTATTTGAAATTCGAATATGGTCATATTTTTTTCTTTCTAACTTGCTTTACCTTGTCGAGCGGGGATGGGTGTTGTAAGAAAAATATCATCTTGACCTTCATCCTCCCAGGCAGTACTTTTCCTTTGCCAGGGTGATGGTATCATGATCCGATGCCTGAGGCGTCCAAGGGTGAAGTGCCAACAGGGTATTCTTGAACGGTTGACCCAAATCACGCATAAATCTTAACCTTGTCACATTTATAAACTATCTACCTATGTTTAAATGCAACTAAAGAAAACATCGATAAAAGTTAATTCCAGAAAAATGCGTAAGAAAGAGTAATATGAAAATAAAGTGATCATTCTGTACTTCGCTAAAATATTAATCTAAATATTGAGGAGGGGGGTAGATTCATTTTATGATTTGTTTAATTCTGACAGCAATATTTTAAATAAATTTCTCGTTTTATTGTCTTTTTTTTTTTTTTTTTTTTTTTTTAAAAGTATATCTCCCTTTTTTTCTGACATCATGTTCGTTCTGTTTCTCATATTTTGCAGTTATTCTTGTCTATCCAATTTTTCTGAAGAGAAGAATGCTTCATATTCTGGATACGATTATCTTCGGTATATTCACTTCTAAAAGAAAAAAAATTCCTGTTTCTATTATGTTATAGCAATTATTCCTGCGGATTTTGTCGATGTTATGTCCATCTCTAATTACTCATGCTTTTTTGAGCAAACCTTTGCTAGTAGCAACCCAGCTTTCCTTAACGGGAAACACGGTATTCCGCGGTGGAAACAATCGGTAAATCTAAGAATGTATATTTTGTTTATTTTATTCGAAATTATTATGAATATCTTAACTGATTTAATTTGAAAAGCATTTTTAGATTAAGTAGTCTGTTGATACACAACACAATTAGGCGAGATAACCATAGATGACCATAACCTATAACAGTCCAACTTAAAATCATTTAATATAAAAAGAATAGTATAAAAGTATATCATTATAAGTACTTAAAAATATTCATCATAGCAAATTAAAAATAATCTGGTTTTCATCTAGAGGATTAACTCGTCACTTAGTTCTTTTTTTTTTTTTTTTCAATCACTTGTCTGCAATCAAGGTAATACAGCTACTAACACGCAAGTGGCCAATGAGTGTGAAAAACCAGAAGCGATAGAGCATAATAAATGAACAGGAACCAAATACAGAAGATATCGATTGATACTGCGTTTAAATTTTTGAAGAGTTTTACATGCGAGAATCGCGAGAGAAGAAGATCTTATCATAGAAAAAGGGTGGGCAATCTCAGAGTCGCGGCCCACCAAAAACAAAATAATGCGACCCGCCAAATATTAGTAAATCTGACAGAGAAAGTTACCAATCATCGCCAAATAATATTGTGAGCATTTTATTTTCTTCTCGAATCTGTGTACGTATGCGTAGGTCAGTGTTTATTAAAAGGTTACAGACACCGAAGGTCATCACTAGGACCGAGTGACTCCAAGCTCAAGTTCGTAACAATGTTTAATCTTGCAATTTTGTTACCGCGCCAATGATTTTATTGCCTTTCATTTGAACGCATTGAGTGTCCTGGCAGATGCCAAAGAGTTAAGACGTGGGGCATTTTATGTCAGCCTCGCTTTTATTATCTTACAAACTTTACCCAAAATGACTTATTCGCAGGCATCTAAATAGAGAAAAAATTGAAGATGAATGCCGAATGTTTATGTGGCGAAATAAAAAGAAAACATCAACCAGCGAGTAAATTCAAGCTCTCCCAACTGGTATTCCAAACTCGAATCGTTCCTTCTTGAGTTCACTCAAAATCGCACTAACAGACTTTTCTAGCCGCCAACCGTGAACTTTGCTCAAAGAAGCCCCCCCCCCACTGGGAAAAATTAGTTGCTTTTATAATCGTTCATATACCCATAATCCCTTGCGTCTTCATGCGATCCCATAATTCATTGCGTCCCTGTCCCATAATGCATTGCATTTTTATGCAATAAAATTGCAATACAAGTCCCCGCCCCTCATTCTTTTACGTTATCTGGCCGAGGACGGATTACGGCAGAGCGGTAAGCGCTTTTTTCTCTCCCTCATTTCAACTTCCGTAGCTTTATATGCTAAGCAAATACGGGCTCTTTTTTGGCGGGGACAAGGCAAGTCGCAACCAGTTGTGCTCGTCCCAGTTTCTCTCATCACGTCTGCCACAGTTTAACACGGAGTGAACTGAAAGTTATTTCATTACTGACGTTGGTGTTAAAGCCGTGTGTTTGATTTGTCATAAAACAGTGGCTGTGTTCAAGCAATACCATTGAATCGGCACTTTCAACTCAAGGACTCTAACTATCAAAGCAAGAATTGCAAAAGAAGGCAACTGAACTTGTAAACGGCTTGACACAACAGAAATCTGTGTTTGAGAAAACTTCATCTTTACAAAGGAGCGAGGCAAAGACAAGTTTTGTATTGGCAAAGAAAATTGCAAAGCAAACAAGTAATTTTCAGAAGCAGTATTTATTAAAGATTGATGCTGTCAGTGTTGTTGATGCTGTTAGTATTGAGGAACTTTTAACAAACTGGTAAATAGGTGTAATCTTTGGTTAATATAATATGCGGCTGAATAAATTTGTGAATTTTTTTAATGAGGCGCTTGCACTGGAAAGTTTGCCTCCACCTGTCAAAGAACGTCCGGTTACATCTAGCCGTTGACGGAAACTCTGTTCATTTAGTGCTGTACTTAAATTCGTATAGTGGAGGCACCAAAGAGGAAAACTCGTCAGAATTTTGTTCTTTTTTTATTTAGAAATATTACAGGCTAGCAACGTTTCGGCTATTGGAAAGTGACAGGAGCCGATATGCCAGAACCGATAACATTGCAGATTCTACTCTTGAATTTTATCAATCTATAAATACACGGTAGAAATATCAGCCCAGATGTTACAGCAATATTGAATGCATATTGCAGGCTTATAAAAGTGTAAGATATGTCGTGGCGAGAAAAATTGTCAAACACGCCATCGGGAACCAACTCACTTAGTAAATTTCAGTACCCTTGGAATTGAAAGATCAATCTCTGTGTCGGGTAGTACACCCACACAGTGGGGAAAATGGTATCCAATAACTAAGTATTATTAGAAAAGAGCTTGAAACCTACACGGGAATAATTCGAACAGGGTAAGGGGTTCAGTTCGAAATTTCTTGAAGATTACATTCATCAAGAGAAACCTCAAGAAAACCCTGAGGTAACAGGACAAATATTATAGCAATAACAAATATGAAAATATTAGTCTGAATATAACTTATGTAAATAATGACAAATAAACATCTCATAAAGCTGGAAAAATAGTTTCACCATAGAAGGTGCTAAAGTTCACCTTTCCAAATATGTTCCACTGGTCATTAATATATTTTGTATATCGATAAAATCTCGAGTGCCTTATGAAATAAGATGAAATATATAAAGATTATTAGATACGGAATTGTGTATATAAGGTTAATTCAAATTATTTTTATACTGATAAACATTGCCGATACATGTTTCTTATGTACAGTTATTTGTAGTTAAATATATGTAAGTTCAAACAACATCCACAAAAGAAAACAATGAAACTAATAGCAAAATAATTGATATGTTATAAATAGGAATCTCATAAAAATGATTCTGGAAGTAATTCATTATATCATATAGGTTTAATAAGACAAGTTTGATTTGGCATCGTAAATAATGAAATCTGCCAAATGGAAAATTATTAATGTCTAATAATGTCTCGTATATTGCGTTGTTCAAAGCAACTTCTGCGCTGAGAGAAAGATTATATTATGAAACTTTAAAATCAAAATGGCCGCTTTTGATTACATTGTAAGGAATCTGGCATATTCTGTTTATTGCCGCAGTAATGGAATATGTAATAAGTAATATTTCCAATACATTATTTACTCATTTCTGATAAATTACTAATAAAACTGAGAATAACAGATAATTTTCACGGTTTATGTAGAAACTAATCAGATGTGTCTGGTTTTGCAGGAAGCATAATAACAATTCGAGTAAGTGAGAATTACCAAATCCTTCATAGTCTATAGCACTCACCTTCGTATAAATACCATAGCAAAAAAAATGCATGTACGTACCTCTTCCCTTACTCCCAGATAGCTGGTAAATATCAGGGTAGATTAGGCCCTTAGACGTGGCTAACTCTCACTCTAAGAGAAGAATTATTTTGAATTCAAAATCATAGAAAATTTAACCTTTTTTCCCCGTGGAACCGTGGGTATTCTCCAACTTAACAAGCCGTTTATCCATAGACAAAACGTTGTAACCCACTCTCTATTCTGTCAGTATTTTCATAGCAATGTCTCAGTTGAACAACATTGTTTAATTCCACTAGTACTCATCGTAATAGCTAAGAAGAGCCACGCAAATCGTAGCAAACTACACTGTTTCAATCCGTATTCCTTTGGTGATTTGTAAATTTCACTCGAACCGTTACTTTGTGTAAACGACTCCAAAGAATCTCCACGCCCAAATCACTTCTATGTTGACCTGTTAAATTTATGGTTTACTGCTAACTTTCTCACATGTTCTCATAAACTCTGTGTGCCTCTCTTTAACCCTCTACCTCGTGTGGCACTTTGTTTTTGTTCATGAGAATATCAATTTTAAAATGTCGGGAATAAATAAAATCTGTATGGGGAGATATCCTTGTCTAGATTCTGAAGAGTAGTGAAGAGTTCTACACCAAATATGACAGAAGTACTCCATTTTGTGTCTAACATGACCGTTTTTAGGCAAACGTATTTGTTGACAAAGACCAGGAATCAGTTTATGGAACTGGATACATCATAAGACTTTGACAAACATATAAAATAAGACAGTATTTTTACTATGAAGAGTTATTATTTATAGAAGGAAAAATAATTTAACATTTATAAGACAAAATAATTTCTGACAAAATAGTTTATTCTATTCTCAAAAGATCAATTAAGTGGCTCCTTTAGTAGAGTTTCAGACAGAGCTAGACGTATTTCTACTGATACAGAATGTATCAGTGTTACTTGAATCACGTACGAAACTCACAATTTCTACGACTCTAAAACACTGTTGTAAGATTCTGAGCCCATTGTCTCTTGAGACAATCCTGAAGCTAGAATTTGGAACCTTATAGACTAATGTATTTCTTTGCTTCATTGCCGCTGTAGTCCTTTATCAAGTTTCTTTATCTTCGGCTTTATTCCCATATTGTTCCTTGGCTTGTGGGCACTTTCCCGGTGTTATTTAAAGGTAATTCTGGTGCATGAGGTTATTTCTTTAAATATATATATATATATATATATATATATATACATACACATATATATATATAAGAACATAGCCGCTGCCGTATCCCGTACAGAGAAAAAAACATTAAAATTCCTTCCTTTCCGCCGTGAAACGATGGCGTAGATGTAAGATATCGGACGGGTTTCGATATCGGCCCGAAGCAATCAGATTTCTAGCCACGGTAACAACAGCGAAACAGCCTGTCTCTGTCTGTGGATGACATATATATATATATATATATATATATATATATTAGAGTAGGTTGATTTTTCAGATTTTTGTAAAATATCAAAAAGAATAAGGTACCCAAAGTTGTATATAGACCTATTAAGTACTGATATAAAAAATTAGATCTGACACTTCAACGGTTTTTGAGCTTTTGACATTAAAGATCTTGGACAAAATGCATTGAAAAATCCTCGATTTTGCAAGATTTTATATTGATGTGAAAACCAAAAATGTCAGTAATTAAACGAGGGGATTTTGTTACTTTATATCAAAAGGAAATAAAATGAAGAAATTATAGCTGAACTTCAAATTGAAAATCTGCCCCCACCCCCCATTATCATTGACGAATTCGATTTTTTTTACCTCATGAATTAAGCAGTAATAGTTGAATATATTATATCATGAATTTAGCATATATTAAAAAAAATGACGTTTTTCTATTATGAATGAAGATACAACAAACAAACATATGGAAAAGCAAATAAGTTTCATAGGGTTAATATATAGTTACATAGTTCCATATAAGAGCCTTTAGACGAAAATGATGAGCTAAATTTCTGACATAAACCTTTGCTATTATATGCTAGTGCCTTGCTTCAAAGCCATACACAAATTGGGAAGCTTCCGTTCCTAACTTAACTGCCCGTTTCACGCCTTGAGAATGTGAGGGCAAATCTGGGAAGTCCAGTTTCGTACCATTTAATAATGATTCCCGAAGTACATTTTCAGAAGATTCATCTGTGAGTGGTACTTCACAAACTCCACTTAATGAGAGATCTATTAACTGTGTCCATCACCTAGCTTTAAAATTGATAGTTGTCATTCTTTTTAATTTTTTCTTGGTTGGCTCCCCACTCCTGAAAGAATATAAAAATTAATTTGAGTTTTTTTAAAAGACAAAAAAAAAACAAACAAAACAAATGCATTCACTACTGCTTTAATATTTATGGTGAAATTAGATAAAATCCTTAAAATTATTAAAAAAATCGGCATAAGTAATTTAGTCAGTTTGATATGTATAAATATTTATTTAACCTAATCGCGAAATTTTTTTTTATAGATTCTTCTCTGACTTCCAGTTCATCAGATTTGACCATTGATTGTATGATATTTTCAGGAAGTAAGGCGAAAGCATTCTCTGTATATTTTTCAATGTGATCTGTTGGATTTTATATGGTTGCTTCCCAATCCTTTGGATCATAGTGAAAATATACATTTACTGATTGTGGAACTTATTTCTTTTAATTTCGAACCGACAAATGGCATATAAATTCACAATAAAATTTATTAAACAGTGGAGATGGGTTGAAAGATTTCGTGGGTATGCACCACAAGTCCATAAACACATCAAAATGAATGCTAAAGTTAACCACCTTACCTAGCTTAATGGTCCAATTTTCCATTATACAAATCTAGAGTGCACCTTACCTCTAGAAATACCCACTGTATATTCATAAAGGACTCTTTGGTCACAACTAAGGATATCTGTATTTTCAATTTTAAAAATGGTCCAGAGGACTACCAACAGCTGAAAATGGTATTTGGGGTAAATTATGGTAATCATTTGCACATAATTTACCCAGTGAACCATTGGATTTGGTAAAGCTTTTTGTGGTACCATCTACACGTTTAAAAAGAGCTTTAAACGGACGTTTATTTTGGTGCAAGGAGCAACCAATAGTGTGAAGATTTGTTAGGTTTTCTTTCTAGAAGTACAAGAAATCCACATTCACAGCCTGTGTTAGCATTAGTGTTGTCAACAACGATAGCTTTGATAGTGTTAAATTCATGCAAAACATCAGCCACTTGTTCGGCAAGAACAGCACCACTTGCAACTATATTAGGAAGAACCCTACGTGTCGGATATTCACTTTTATATGTCATATTTGGGGCTGACAAGTGGCGTTCTGGTCCCTTGTTTTTGTTTTGTTTTTTGGTTTGTTTTTTTTTTTTTTTTCAGACTTCTTTCCATTTACCTCCATTATGTCCTTGTACATTAATGTGTCTTTGTCAGTTCTCCCATCAACTCCAATACAAAGATTTTCCACGTTTTCTTCATGCTGTTGATGGACATTTGCTTTCACTTTAGCCTTTGCTCTATCAATTTTACATTTATCTATATAGATATCTTTTATATTAATATTGGGGATGAGAAGGCTCATAGCTTCAAATCCAAGAGCAATGCATTGGCAAGGCTGTTTCCAATATTGGAAGGTTGAATTTTGATAAGGCTATAAGGCCTTTGGGATGTTTTTTCCTGACATTTTTATTAAAATATCTGAAAAAGAAAATATATGGATTATAAGAAATTACACAAAAATATTTTTCAAAATAAATTGGAAAATAAAGTTCGAAATATATTATTAAAATAAAAAAGTAGTGTTTACTTACCTAAAAGTAGAGTTAGTTCCGAGATTAGCTCGTAAACAACCTTTTTAATAAAACACTAACTTGGAAAATATAAACAAATTAGAATGATTATAAAAGTTGTATTTTTTTTTTTTTAAATAGTTAAGTATATTTTGATGAAAAACACAATGGATATGTGTGCTAGTTAAAAGCGTAAACAGTAAACAAAAGAAAAACGAACTTGCAAGGACGTTAATTACTATCGGTAAATAGCGAAGTAATATTCAGTAAAAAAGACCGACGTTCATAAGTAGTTATTGGTATTTTAAACTAATTATTTAAGTGTGTCATTCTGTTTCATGCTAGACGCAATGGTCAGACGGCCTGACGATTGCGTCTAGCATGAATCAGCAGCCTGTCGCCTCTGAGTGTAGACTTCAATGTTCACTTTTATATTTACGTTCTCTCTCTCTCTGATATTGAGCACTTCATCCCATAAATATACCACAACTTAAAACTATATTGTTTCATATATACATATATATGTGTGTGTGGGTGTGCATTCTAGGCCTTACACGAATCTTTTTATTGGCTAGTGCTCTTCTCTCTCTCCAGTGCTCTTCTCTCTCTCTCTCCAGTACTCTTCTCTCTCTCTCTCCAGTACTCTTCTCTCTCTCTCTCTCTCCAGTACTCTTCTCTCTCTCTCGCTCTCCAGTACTCTTCTCTCTCTCTCTCTCCAGTCTCTTCTCTCTCTCTCTCAGTACTCTTCTCTCTCTCTCCAGTACTCTTCTCTCTCTCTCTCAGTCTCTCTTCTCTCTCTCTCTCTCTCCAGTACTCTTCTCTCTCTCTCTCTCTCAGTACTCTTCTCTCTCTCTCTCTCTCTCTCTCAGTACTCTTCTCTCTCTCTCTCTCTCTCTCTCTCTCTCTCTCAGTACTCTTCTCTCTCTCTCTCTCTCAGTGCTCTTCTCTCTCTCTCTCTCTCAGTCTCTTCTCTCTCTCTCTCTCAGTCTCTCTCTTCTCTCTCTCTCTCTCTCAGTCTGTTGCTCTTCTCTCTCTCTCTCTCTCTCAGTGCTCTTCTCTCTCTTCTCTCTCTCTCTCTCTCTCTCTTCTCTGCTCTTCTCTCTCTCTCTCTCTCTCTCTCTGGTGCTCTTCTCTCTCTCTCTCTCTCTCTCTCTCTCTCAGTACTTCTCTCTCTCTCTCTCTCTCTCTCTCTCTCTCTCTCTGATGCTCTTCTCTCTCTCTCTCTCTCTCCAGTTCTCTCTGCTCTTCTCTCTCTCTCTCTCTCTCTCTCTCTCTCTTTCTGCTCTTCTCTCTCTCTCTCTCTCTCTCTCTACTTGATGCTCTTCTCTCTCTCTCTCTCTCTCCCTTCTCTCTCTCTCTCTCTCTCTCTCTCTCTCTCCTCTCTCTCTCTTCTCTCTCTCTCTCTCTCTCTCAGTGCTTTCTCTTCTCTCTCTCTCTCTCAGTTCTTCTCTCTCTCTCTCTCTCTCTTTTTCTCTCTCTCTCTCTCTCTCAGTCTTGATGCTCTTCTCTCTCTCTCTCTCTCTCTTCTCTCTCTGCTCTCTCTCTCTCTCTCTCTCTCTCTCTCAGTCTTGTGCTCTTCTCTCTCTCTCTCTCTCTCTCTCTCTCTCTCTCTCTGATCTCTTCTCTCTCTCTCTCTCTCTCTCTTCTCTCTCTCTCTCTCTCTCCAGTACTTGATGCTTCTCTCTCTCTCTCTCTCTCAGTGCTTGATGCTCTCTCTCTCTCTCTCTCTCCAGTCTCTGCTCTCTTCTCTCTCTCTCTCTCTCTCAGTCTTGATGCTCTTCTCTCTCTCTCTCTCTCTCTCCAGTACTTGATGCTCTTCTCTCTCTCTCTCTCTCTCCAGTACTTGATGCTCTTCTCTCTCTCTCTCTCTCTCTCTCTTGATGCTCTTCTCTCTCTCTCTCTCTCTCAGTCTTGATGCTCTTCTCTCTCTCTCTCTCTCTCTCTCTATGCTTGATGCTCTTCTCTCTCTCTCTCTCTCTCTCCAGTACTTGATGCTCTTCTCTCTCTCTCTCTCTCTCTCTCCAGTACTTGATGCTCTTCTCTCTCTCTCTCTCTCTCTCTCTCTCAGTACTTGATGCTCTTCTCTCTCTCTCTCTCTCTCCAGTACTTGATGCTCTTCTCTCTCTCTCTCTCTCTCTCTCCAGTACTTGATGCTCTCTCTCTCTCTCTCTCCCCCCCCAGTACTTGGTGCGAGTTTAGGAACCCATGAATGGAACAAGTTCAACTATATATGACCCCTTGTATTGCTTCTGAGAAAAAAAAAAACCATCGGTGGGCCGCCCTCAAACGCCAATAAAAATAAGATGAGATAGTCCGAGACCTGGAAAAACAAACTTGTAAAATCAAAGCTTAAATAAATTGTATAATTCTTAATTATTCTAAGAGTATACTTATAGGCAAACATCTGAAGAAGGTTAGAGAGCACAACGATTAAAACTTTGTGAAAGTAACAACGTTGGGCATATTAATCAGTTCAAATCCTACCAATTTACCTGGGATTTTTTCATTCATACGCCGGATCCGGAAGTTATTTTATATTCGGATGATCAGTTAATGATGTAAAGTAGAAGTGATTTTTTTTTAATAGATAGAATTTTAGTTTACCGATTTACTCGTCGCACAGTAGTGTATTGACATATTCATTCCTAGAATCTTTAGAATAAGGTTACTGTCAGCGTCGATCGATCATTATCAGAAGTTATGGATTGATTAAAAAGGTTAAAATGAATAATCGATTTCAACTAAGAAACGGAATTCAACTATACTTTACCATGTCTCGATACCATGTTAATACGCGCATATAAAGATATAAAAATAAATACTTATCGATAATCTGCTAATAATAACGACCTTATGCAATTCTACTTTCAAAACAATAAAATAAACCTAGAATATTCACTTCAGAGCCTTTACAATCTGGAGCTAATAATTCCTGCTTGGAAATATATTTAAACTCCTTCAATACTCGAATTATTTCCTTTAAAATGCCAAACGTAAAGTGTATAAAATTCACAGAAGAAAAATAGAAGAATCCGCAAAAATACACATTCTAACATGGGGGAAAGATACATTTTCTTAATGTCTCGAAAGCGCAGGACGATAGACATAACACAGAAGTTAAAAAATGGGTGGCTATTTCAAATAAGAAATACCTACCATAACATTTGAAGTTATATATGAAAAATCAGGGTGTATCATATATACTTTTTACAAACTTTGGGGTTCTGGTTCCTCATACCAAAACAAGGACAAAAGTCAGTATAAACGTATGTCTGCAATTCCTTTATTTTTGAGTTACTAATTTTAAAGTAATTTTACGGTAGATGGCACTGTGTTGCTATTGAAACTAGGTTACTTTTGTCATTGGTGTACATATGTGACGAGCCTGTCGTCAACTTTTAACGGATGTAGTAGTGAGTTAACTGACAAGTTTTCGGTTTAATGAAGGCAGGATATTCATATTTTGAGCGGGCAGATATGATCTTTACATACGGCCGCGCGATGAGGAACTGAAACGAGACTGTACGACTGTATCAGATTGTGTTTACAGATCGAAGGCAGCGGAGTCATCCAGTTGTTTGGTGTTTGCCTCTTTATCGTTGCGTTACCAAGTCAGGATCCATCACAAATTATTGGTCTAGGAAGACAGAGATGCCTTCGTACACCTGACCACGAAAAACACATTCTACAGCCTGAGACGATCCAGGTATCAATACCCGTCAATTAGCCCTAGTACATCTCATAATAGTGAATAGAGTGTACGGCAACAGCAGCTACTGTATCCGTATCATTTGCAACGGGTGCAGTGTCTTTCGCTCACTCACCACGGGAGAAATTTTGCAGATGGTTTATTGCACAAACTTCCGACTCGTTGTTTGTCTCTTCCGTCATCTTTACGGATGAGGCAACATTCAGGAGAGATGGAATAACAAATTTCCACAACCAACATTTGATAGGTATCCCTATGGTATAATACATGCTAGACACCAGAATTAGTTTACGATGAAAGTGTGGGCTGGAATTATAGATAACTGTCTGGTAGGTCCATACGTTCTCCCAGCACGTCTTACAGGTGCAGTCTACAGTGAATTTATTTCGAAAAGAATTTCCAGAACTGTTAGAGGATGTATCTAACTAATACGAATACGTATATGTTTCATGCATTTAGTCACTTTTTTCGAGAATCTTTAACTGATATTTACCATGAAAGATGGATAGTTAGCGGGAGGACCAATTACGTAGCCTGCACGATCCCCCCGACCTCAATTCTTTGGATTTTATATCTGAGGATCTACCTAAAACATTTGGTTTATGCAGCAGACATAAATAATGCAGAGACGGTTCATCGATGTGTCAATGGGGCCTGCGAAACCATTTGACACTGTGTGACAGTATTTGAAAAGGTTCGCCAGCCAATTATCTGACGGGTACATGCGTGTGTAGAAGGAAGCAATCTTCTTTTTTTTTTTTAAACATAATATTAGTCATCCTTTGGAACGTTTAGTTTTAACTGATGCCATTCGAAAGTAACATTTTTTTTATATTGATTTGTGACTTTTATCATCAGATGCGTATGGTAAAGTTGACTGTCACACGAAATGAGAAATCATTCGAATTCTAGTTTTGATCATGACATCTACTTACCAACAGATATCCTCAGGGAAGGCATGAATCAATTTCCCTGCGTCAAATAAATAGGTCTCTTATTTGAAAAGAAATTATTATTCGAAAAATATTAAGGCAATATTCACGCACAAACGATAAAAATCCGTGTGTATCAGATTTTCAAACATTCTTTTTTTTTTATTATGTGCCGTATAACTGTGTTTTTCTGATATTAACTATGTTTTTCCATTTTTCATGTTCACAATATCGGGCTACGGTATCCTCAGCATCCTTCTGTAGAATTTTATCTTTTTTATTTTTTTTTTTATTTTTTTTATTTTTTTTTTTTGCTTTTCCAAACATTTCAGCAGAATATTGTCTTGGGTACCACAATAACTGTAAAAAGAAACAAAAAAACACCGACCTGGGATTGGAATGATATATTCTATAAAATCCTTTTTTGGAAAGGGAAATATTGTTTGGATCTAGAACACCTGCAAAAAGTGTGTGTGACAGATTAGGTCACGGAACTGGAGTATTTTTCCTTCGGTTAAACTATGATATTACTTGATTACGAAGTTAAAATTATAGCCATTTTGTGCTTTTTTTCTTGCATGATATATACCGTAAATATAGGAAAAACGGATTAATGTTCAAGAAATGTTTTCAGGTATAATACGATACGAATCACCTGTTGCAGTATTTTTTTAAAGATAAATGTTTCAGAAAGAAAACAGTTATAAACTAGCATGACAAAATTCAACGATGATAATAGGGAATGGTAAGTACGTTTTCAGATATCCCAAACTGTAATGTATTTAAACCGAATGTATTGCTTGCGTTATCTCATATGGTAATCGTGATATGTACCGGTTCTTTATATGGAAAAACAATACAGTGTTTGATAGTTCGCGATACGGTCGACTGAAAATTATAAAATAGTCTTAAAAGAATTTGCATTTTATAGTTCTATGCCTAGTCAAATACGAATAAGTTATAAATGACAAACTTTTATCTTTACACCATTTGTATATTTAATCATTTGTGCTATTCGTGAGCCAAACACTGATCAGAAAATACATGTCGGAATAATGTTCTTACATTTGACATTAATGTTCTTGGCGTCAATTTTGTATTCTCAACTATCATTGAAATCTTTGTTTTCCAGGATAAGTCTTATTGCCATATCCAGGGAAACATTAATGGAAAAAATATTATATATAAAGCAATAATTTTGCTAAAACTTTAGTGTTAACTGCATACACCCTTTGTGACAAGAGATTTAACAGAGGGAGACTAAAGCGACACATATCTAAACATGGATTCCGATACAAAGAAAAGTGCTTTAGTGCTGTCTCATATCCATCCGGCTATATGAGAGTGAATGTTGGAGAAGCAGCAAGGATTTATTAAAGAGACTGGCACTTTTACTCAGAATCAGTAAAAGATATTTAAAATAACCTTTCACAACGTATGAGAAAGGAGAGATAAAAACACTTACTCTCAATATGTCCAGTGAGGATTAAGAGTGAGCCGGAAGACAGTGAACCACATATCTCTTATAGTTTTATAAATGGATAACGGAAAACGGGGCATGGATTAAAAAGAGAAGGAAAATTGCAACGATCCAGAATAATAGGAAGTTGTAGAATGCCATACTCATATCTTGAAAGGAAGAGGAAAACAGAGGAATCGCATGCAAGGATTTTAATTTTGATATGAAAATCGATGAGTAAATATCAGTTTTTGGTCTCTTTTTCATTCCTCCGTATAGATGTCCGAATTTTTACATTACGAATCTAAATATCTAAATAGTTGATGTGATATTCTCAAAGAATTACAAATGTACAGGGTATGATGGATAAATTGTCGTTTAAATTATGCAAAAATGAAAAAAAAACTGATATCTCATTTTAACAATTATATTTACCAAAATTAATCAAACATATTTTTCAATAGAAAAGAGTAGATTTATTGAATAAAATCGCCATGGGCTTCAACTTGGGAAACAATACCTCGGAATCTCCTGTATACCTTTTGGACGGTCTCATTGTTTAAGTTGGTGAATACTGTAATAATATTAGCTTTCAGTTCCTCTTTGGTGTTATAAGGAGTTTTGTTGGTTTCTCACTCAACTGTACCCCTACATATAATAATAAATATGTTTTGCAGTCTGAGGAGTTAGGTGGCCAGATGTATAAGGGATATGTAAGAGCTGAATTTGTCTGACAGCCATAACTGGGTTTTCCTGGTTGGGTCGCGTGGTACAGTCATGTTTACAGTCATGTCATGTTTTTCAGGAGAGACCCTTTTGACTCGGGCAGCACTACATTCTTAAGTCACTTAATGTATGCTTCAGTGTTCAGTTTGAGGCTCTGTAGGAAGTTACATGGAGGCATAATGTCGCCATCACTAGTGATTATTCCAAACGACTTCGCAAACAGCATTAGCCTAATGCAACTCGTTCCGAATCCCCTGCGTTGTTCTCAGATTGCCATCCAAAGAATCTGTATTGAAGCTTCGAGCGCAAATGCCAAGCAGGACAGAATGCCGTTTCCAAATTGCGTTATTGTGCTCCTTTTCTCACAGACAGTGCCCAACTGACCCTATTATAGTAAGCACTCGACAAAATCAAAAACAATCAAATCGCGTGCGCGAAATTAAAAAATAAAAAAATGGCGACGTTTTAGCCATCGTACTCTGTACATCAAGGTTAAGATATACCAAAAATGCCCTTAATCAAGATTTGTCTCTAAATCTCGAAACATTGAAATGTGAAAGTTTAGGCACTGTAAGTGTGTGACACGCAGACATCCACCATCCAAATTAGAGAGAATAGTCATTAAAGCTTTGTATGTAGTACATGGTATATATTAAACGTTAGAATACAGACGCTGATGTCGGAGTGAACAGTTGTGTCCTATTTTCATTGCAAAAAAATGCGACGTGTCTTCAATGTTTTATTTTAATTTTCTGTTTATTTTTCTTTTATATTATAATTTTGTTGTACTATACATTTACAATATTTAATTATGAATGTTAATATTTTTTTTCTAAGATAAGTCAAGGTATAAATCGATTTTTTTATTATTTTTAAAATACGTGTTTTAGTTTTAGCAAGTTTACTTTAACAAGAATCTATTTTACTCGAGATTATATTAGGAACATTTTATGTACTGTATTGGCATAAATAATTCTACGCCTATATTTGAGCATATAATTTTTCTTTTAATGAAAGAGGACGTGAAATTCGAAATTGTAAAATATTTATTTCGAGTCGGAATGTTTTGTTTATCTCTACTTATTGGTTCAGTATCGTCGAATTCTTTCAAATATTTTAACAATTCGTCGAAATTTCATTTAAGCTTTCTTTATTGAATGAAGAAATGTTTTAACTATTGGCCAATTTCTTATAAAGTATTTAGTAACATCAATAAGGTTCTCAAATATTTAATGATAACGGTATACATTTAAAATTTCCTTATTTATCAATTGGTTTCTATTGTCATAAATGATACTTTTGATAAGACACTGTTCTCTCCGACATCACGTGTAAGATAGATATGGTCGTTCATTGCCATCTTACAGTGATCCCAAGAGCGAAGTCGTCTGGATTTCCGACTTTGGTAGGACCACCCATGGCAGTAGTGTCGACGTGAAGATACTTGGCTGAACATGACCAACACACCAGAAGAACCCAACGGCGTAATAGGCAATGATTTACACGATTTCAACTTTGAAACGGGCGGCAAAGGTGAGTGCCAGTTGCGCTAGCTTAATCAAGGCGGATCTTGACACCACTTGTTTCAATTCCCTTCGAGCGGCGAGAAAAAACAATTCTGGCTAAGTGTGTGGGCTCCCTAGAGGTCCACCAAAATAAGCTTTACGCGAATGGCCTCGTCAAAATATGTTACTTCGTTTTCTACCACTCGTCAACTGTTCAGTAGAAACCTGGACTTTCACTACCATCCCCTTCACAGCCACATTGGGAAGAGAAAGTGCATAAGAGAGGATGACTATCGCGATGCCCTGATGGGAGCAGCTGCCAACAATTAAATGTTAACACCAGATTTTTCAGGAAAAGTACAGGACAAAATATCAATTTAGTGGATGCATTACTTGGCCAAATAAGATATCGAAATCCTGCACTTGTGATTCGATCTTTAGGATAATATATTCACCATCTTTCTATCTCTTGCTATATTTGCGTGTTGAAACAAATATTTATATAAGGTTCCATTTATATATATATATATATATATATATATATATATTTAAACAAACTTCATTTCCTAATATGTTATAATTTTAATCATGTCAGTTTTGGGTTTAACAAAAAAAATGCATGTCATTAACTTAAACAAAATAGTGACGTGCCTCCTATTTAATATACATGCTACTCACTTAGGTTTGTAAAAGAAAGAGGTGATATAATGCGCAATTTCTTATGGTTGCTCGTGTACTTCTGATGCTACTAAAACAGAAATTCTCAAAGGCGTGAATTTGAAGATTAGAAATGATGACGTACAGTGGGAAGAAAACTGCTGCTATGTAAATTTCTGAAAAGTAGACGAACCTGTCTCAAGATAATGGACATAGCCGGAAGCAGTATGTTTCTAGACCGATGTAATTGCTTTATGCAAGAATAATACATTCTCTTGCAATATCTGCTCGCTTAAAAAAAAAATCGAGTAGATGATGACAGCATCAAGGTGGATATGTTTGTATGGAGAGATTGAACAGTATAGGTATGCATGAATATACGAAGAGCGAATTCATTATATCAGTATATTATATTTGCTAACTTGTTTGAATCGATTTCTTTTAAGAGATTTTCGTAATTCTGTAACAAGCGTAGGCGCTTATATATATATATATATAAAAATGTGTGTGTAATGAGAGAATACCATAGAATTATATAAAGATAGGAAAACGTAGCTGACGCATTTCGTCATTTGATACACTTTTTCAAGGTAAGTGTAAGTATTTTATTTGGTGAGAATCGAGGAAGTTGCGAATAAAATTATAACATGGCATATATTTATCATGTGTCCGTGCCTCTCCCTCTCGCACTCATGTCTTTCATATATATATATATATATATATATATGTGTGTGTGTGCGTGTATTTGTAAGTGTTACAATCTTTTTCGTGACTGCGTGTACCTCTCTCTCTCTTTTCGTGACTGCGTGTATCTCTCTCTCTCTTTTCGGGACTGCGTGTACCTCTCTCTCTCTTTTCGGGACTGCGTGTACCTCTCTCTCTCTCTTTTCGGGACTGCGTGTACCTCTCTCTCTCTCTTTTTCCTGACTCCGTGTACCTCTCTCTCTCTCTCTCTCTCTCTTTTCGTGCTCCGTGTACCTCTCTCTCTTTTTTTCGTGACTCCGTGTACCTCTCTCTCTCTTTTTCCCTGACTCCATGTACCTCTCTCTCTCTCTTTTCCTGACTCCGTGTACCTCTCTCTCTCTTTTCCTGACTCCACGTACCTCTCTCTCTTTTCCCCTCCGTGTACTCTCTCTCTTTTTTCCTGACTCCCTCTCTCTCTCTTTTTCCTCTCTCTCTCTCTCTTTTTCCTGACCTCCTCTCTCTCTTTCCTCTCTCTGTACCTCTCTCTCTCTTTTTTCCTGACTCCGTGTACCTCTCTCTCTCTTTTCCTCTCCGTGTACCTCTCTCTCTCTCTCTTTTTCGACTCCGTTTACCTCTCTCTCTCTTTTTCCTGACTCCGTGTACCTCTCTCTCTCTTTTTCCTGACTCCGTGTACCTCTCTCTCTCTTTTTCCTGACTCCGTGTACCTCTCTCTCTCTCTTTTTCCTGACTCCGTGTACCTCTCTCTCTCTCTCTTTTTCCTGACTCCGTGTACCTCTCTCTCTCTCTCTTTTTCCTGACTCCGTGTACCTCTCTCTCTCTCTCTTTTTCCTGACTCCGTGTACCTCTCTCTCTCTCTTTCCTCTTTTTCCTGACTCTTTTCCTGACTCCTCTCTCTCTCTCTCTTTTCCTGACTCCGTGTACCTCTCTCTCTCTCTCTTTTCCTGACTCCGTGTACCTCTCTCTCTCTCTCTTTCCTGACTCCGTCTCTCTCTCTCTCTTTTCCTGACTCCGTGTACCTCTCTCTCTCTCTCTCTTTTTCCTGACTCCGTGTACCTCTCTCTCTCTCTCTCTCTTTTTCCTGACTCCGTGTACCTCTCTCTCTCTCTCTCTTTTTCCTGACTCCAGTGTTTCCTCTCTCTCTCTCTCTTTTTCCTGACTCCGTGTACCTCTCTCTCTCTCTCCTCTCTCTCTCTCTCTCTCTCTTTCCTACTCCGTGTACCTCTCTCTCTCTCTCTTTTCCTGACTCCAGTGTTGACTCCGTGTGTCTCCGTCTCTCTCTCTCTCTCTTTCCTGACTCTCTCTCTCTTTTTCTCTCTCTCTCTCTCTCTCTTTTTCCTGACTCCGTTTCCTCTCTCTCTTTTTCCTGACTTTCCTGACTCTCTCTTTTTGACTCTCTCTCTCTCTCTTTTTCCTGACTCCGTGTGGCTCCTCTCTCTCTCTCTTTTTCCTGACTCCGTGTACCTCTCTCTCTCTCTCTCTCTTTTCCTCTCTCCGTGTCTTTTTCCTCTCTCTCTCTCTCTTTTCCTGACTCCGTGTACCTCTCTCTTTTCCTCTCTACTCTCTCTTTTTCCTGACTCCGTGTACCTCTCTCTCTCTCTTCTCCTTTTCCTGACTCCGTGTACCTCTCTCTTTCCTCTCTCTGTTTTCCTGACTCCGTGTACCTCTCTCTCTCTCTCTCTCTTTTCCTGACTCCGTGTACCTCTCTACGAAATAACAGAAAATATCTAGTAGCAATGCGTTTCTTTCCCTGATTTACTTGATAAATTTCGTCAACGAACAAAACTCGTTCATATAAAAGCTTTCCTTATTGTAAAATACTGAATTTATACAGGCTATGTCAAATATGGATTGTATTTTTCCCAAGTTTTGAACAGCGTTATAGATCCGAATGACAATTCATATTTTTCTTGTTTTTATTCGACAGTTTCAGTCATTATGAAGAATTGGTTGTTCATACTCTCAGATCTTTCAGCTCTATCCAGGTTTCATAAAGGATATATTTCGGATCCATATGAATTCTCATAAATCATAAATGTGTAGAAAGATTTTACTGTTTGACAGTGGCAGAAATGAATTATGACGTATTCTACGCGAATTTTTGCTTCCATCTAAATTTATGGGTTGAGGATTTCTCCATATCTACATCTATGAAGTTATTGTCTTCATCCTCGGCCCATGATCAGTTGTTTGACGATTTTCAAATAGAACACTTTATTCAATCTGTAGGTTAGATTTGTTGCAGTTTTTTTTGTGTATCATGTACTAGTGAGCTATCCCAGATGACTTGACTCGCTTCATATTGCACCAATAAAAGGTTAACCAATCAGAAGATGTAAAATATTCAATCCGTCGTGTATAAAGGCGGCCATTTTGTTTACTCTCTCCGAATGCCCAGTGCCAACTTGTCAGGCAAAGAAGAACAGAAGGAAGAACTACTGAACTACGCTCTGCTACTTTACCGGGATATCCACTGCTAACCGGAACGACGCTTCCCTACTGTCTTCAAAATATTCACTGCTAACCTCTGGATTCTATACTCAAAGACGACCGTCATCATGAACAACACGATTGTCCTCTTTCTGCTGTCCATAAACAATCATCCTCAGTGGAACGAGGGTGAGCAATAACTCAGCATGTCTTAAATGAAAAAGACGATATTTCTTTAAAGATCTTTATGTAGGTTATTCGATGTTTTCCCCTTTATTGTTTTACTTTGCAGTTTTTCTTTAATGTTTTGCTTTTCTTTCAGACTTTCACTAACCCATTCTGTTTTTGTCGTTTTAACTTCGCCTTACTTTGGGTGTAAATATATTTTTGTTTTGTCTGTAATACGTATTCATACTGCACCAAATATTGCTATCTTTGTACAAACTTGGAATCGTTAAAGGTGATGGATATATATTTCATAACTGTTAAGATATGTTTTGTAGATATTTTTTGCTTAACCGAAATAGCCAACTTTTCTCATATCTTAGAGAATCGACTGAAGCATGCACTGTAAACAACCGACCGTGAAAGAGAAGCACAAAGAACTTACTTGGGGTTTACTTCCCTTCCGCTTTACTGCCTTTTACCTCCACGCTTGAACTTGTATCAAATATTTTGCTAATATAACTCCAGAACCGGTTCTATTTATAACATGGCCTCAAACCTGCCCAATGCTAGCGACATTAATGAAGAGAAAATCAATTAAGCGCATCAGAACGCTGACAACTTGCAGGCAAATGCGGAATATTAATATTTTGTAGCCTGTTTTGCAATTATATTCTCTTTATTTCGCATGGTATAGTTTGGAGATAATACTTCTTGTATGAACACGATGTAAGAAATAGGATAATTGTGAACATTGACTTTAGGTGCTCCTGATCGCAGTCGAATATTTGGAGCCATTTCATAATGTTCCGTCTGAATCTAAAATAGGTTAAAATATTTTTTTATATAACTTATGTAAGACTTAAAAACTTACGAATCTAGAGAGGAACACTTATTCCCGATTCTTTTTTTTTTTTTTTTTAAAGCATTTATTCCTAAGTAAGGCAGGAGTGCCACTAGCACGTAAGGGTGAGAGAGAGAGAGAGTGGAGCAAAAAGAAAAAGGCGTGATAGTGGAAAGGATGAAGAGAAGGAAAAGAATAGATCAAAGCACCTGGTGATGTTGATTGACATTGCATTAAAATTTTTGGAAATCATAGCTATCAGGGAAGCAAGTAAGAGGAAGGGAGTTCCACAGACGGGAAGTGCGAGACATGAAGCTATTGGAGTAGAAGAGACGGCTACAGTTAACAGTTTCGACAGTGAAAGGGTGAGACTGAGATGCCAACCTAGTAACACGCTTAAATTCATGGGGTTTGGGAACTAGCGAAAATAGCTCGTCAGGGAAGTTAGCAGATCAGGGCCAATCACATTGCACATCCGACTTTGGATTTTCTTACAATTATGGTAAAATTGTGTTTATCGAATAATATTCGGTTTATTTAATTAGCATTAAAGAAAATGCATTGTCAAAAAGGAAGATTATTACTTGAAAAACTGTTGTCTATATTTCTGATATGAGGTACTGTAATTATTTGCACTATTTAGTTTTCTGACTATTGTCCTCGTCTTTGTTGTCATATTCACGACGTTTACGCCATTGTACGCTCTGGTCATCTTCAGGTGTTTGAAAATTTGAACCGAACCCTTTATTTCGTCCACCGGTTTTTGTTTACCTCTGCTGTAGCCAGGTATTGAATTGAAAACTCTTTAGTTCGCACCATTGTATTACTTAAAGCAAAGTTTATATCCACTGGGCCGTTGTTTAATTGAAACCTTTCTTACACTCGGATTTCATGTGGTATTTATGAGTTTTAACCAATTTTCTGATACCACTCTGGCAACAATATCTCCACATATTATCATCCAGAGCAACTCGCACGAATTCAGTATGAGGCACAGTGACAGCTGAGAGGTCGCTATTTCGTTTGTCTTTATACCTGGATATCCTGAGTAGAGCATTAAACTGCATCCTGTAATCTTAGCGGGGGTTCAGAATACGCTGACTGAACTTCAGCAAGTGGCAGAAATCCATCAACGAGGCCACCTGTTTGCCGTGATGTCCGAGGATGGGATTTTGGTAGTTCATAACCCGGGTAAGCCCGGTCATCGGAATTGCAAAATCTCAATTTGGCCTTTACAAGGTCTAGACGGGAGGTGGGAAAGACCTGATCCGACCAAGTGGATGGTCACGACATGACTTAGCAACACGTTAATCCCAACCGTATTATTCAAATTGATCGGTCTTCGATCCAAAGTTTGATCACTGCTTCATGTTTCAATTGTTTTTAGGTATTAATCTGAAACTGGCAGAGACTCAAAACAGTACACGGTACGAGTATACTCTCTGTGTATGCCCGTGGGTGGTGGAACACAGAACCATTGAACAGTTTTAATTAAATTATGTAAAGGAACCGCCCCACAAAAAAAAAAAAAAACTCGAAAGAAACCTCTCCGATTCTGAGTCTAAATCAGAAGCTACATCTGAATTCCCAAAATTCATTATAATTTAATCTCGAGCCGAAAAGCAACTAGACCAACTTACCCCTTTTTGATAGGAATGGTAATTTCTAGTTGGTCAGAACCTGAAAATCTGAAAAAAAAAACTCAAATGTAAACCTACTAGAAGCTAAAAAAAAAAAAAAAAATGCGGAGAATTTACTGACAGTTAAATTTCATAACTTGAATTGTAACACTTATCCACAGGAAAAATTAAATATATCGAAAGGCGTTATAAGAAGTCGATATCTTTCACTAGCAACACCAGAAGAAATGGCGACCAGGTTGCGAATTCAGTGAGTAAAGTAATACAAAAAAATATGTATTAGTAGAAATGATGAAATAATAGAAACAAATACATATATCTTGACATTTTTATGAGCCGACAATACCAAAGCAAATCGGAATTGGATACACTATAGAAAAGGTAGAAAATTACATAACAAACCTCTTGCGATACTTTAAATCCCAGGAATTTGGGGATTTGCAGGGAGCACCAAGTGTAGGGGAAGTTTGGTAATTGCGAACCAAACAATACAAAGAACGACTGCAGAATAATTTAATGCGAAAACTGCCATGAAGAACACATTGCTTATCCAAAACCTGTGATACCTTCGAAAAAGAAATCATGTACGTAATATACATCAAAAATATATCTTTCCCCGAAGCAACATAAATTGTGGAAACGTATATGGGAACCAAAACATATGCCAGCGTAATACACAAGACAAAGAAAACAATTCAAGACAGCACTGATAAATACCAAAACAACTATTGAAAAATTGCTAAACTTAAACTCAAGCGAATAACCAAGATTTCAAGAAAATTTAAAAAAAATGTGTTCAGCAGAAGTAGACCAAACAAAAAACAATCGGATATACAACACATGACAATACGGAAATAATCATAGAAAAATAACTCTAAAACTACAGTACAAACAATTTTTAGCAAAAGAAAGGTGACACAGATGACCAGACTGATACGTGATACTGAAAAATACACAAATATGAATAAAATAAATAAAGATAGAAAACAAAAACCTTTTAAAAGACCTACAGAAACGCACCTCACCTCGATAAACACATCAAACTAACCTGAAGGAGTCAAAGACAGGGAAATTGAAAATAAAATTCCACAAACCAGCAAAATTCAAAATATGGCCCACAGACCACGGAACAAAAAAAAAGACAAACAAAATACACAGACAACAAAATGATCCAGTTAAATATGAGAGGAACAAGGGCCAACTATTGTGAATTCATGCTACGTATTACATACTACTGTCCAGCAGTCATATGCCTTAAAGAAAGTCACCTCAAGGACAACAATACAATTTAGATAAGATATTGGCAATGATATATTAAAAGGCACACTGACAGGACTTGTGGTGGATCACCAGTTTTCATTAAAAATAATATTCCACAGAGTGAAATTAAGCTAAATACAAATATTCAAGTAGACGCCGTGACGGCAACCCTCCATAAAATTGTAACAATGTGTTCATCATAAATACTACCAAATGAAGAACTCAAAGAATAGGAGCTTAGCAAATTAATAGAACTGCCAAACTCTTCATTATATGGGACTTTAACAGACACAATGAGATATGTAGAAGTAAGAAAACTTAAAAAAGCGGAAAATAATAGAATCAATACTGAATAAATATCAGCTGACATGTAAAACAACAAAAAATCTGACACGTACATGCATCCAGCAACAGGCCTACATTTTATAATAGACTTAACAATGTGATCCTAACCCTTTTCTAGATTATACATGGAAAATTCTCGGTGACACATGTTGGAGTGATCGCTTCCAGATTCTCTTAGAAGACATCAAGTAAAGTAAATAAAAGTCCAAGCTTGAATTTGGAAAGGTCTAACTGGGAAGCATTTAAAACTTCATGATTTACCCAATTAATTCCGGGAATCAATTAAAACCAATGAGGATACCATTTTATATTTTACAAACACACTAATCAAGATAGCTGAAAGAAATGTACCTAAAAGCTCAAACCCTTCACGATACAATGTACCATGGTTCAACAAGGAATGCAAGAAAGGTGTGAAATTACGCAAAGAATATAAAAATAAATTTAAAATAAATCCAACAGGAAAAAATGTCAACCTCTATAAAAATAGTAGAACCAAATCCAGAAGAATTGTAGAATCCAAAATAACTATATGAAAGAAATGTTACCAAAATGCATATAAACACTAAACACAAAATGAAATAGAAGAGAAAAGTAGTATTGACACGCCTTCACATAGGCCACATCTACATCAACCATCACCATTTACTAGAGCTTGCAGAAACCCTAACTTGCACTATAAGACCAGGCAGCTGATGGTAAAACATATATTGCTGGACTGTATGGATTTTGAACTAGCTCGATCAAAACATTACCAAGAGAACAATTTGAAAGAAATTTTCAGCAAAACAAAACCATCCAAGATATTGCATTTTCTAAGAGAAGTGTGATTGTACTCAACAATATGAGTAATTCTACAAACTATTATTATTTTATCACTACGAACTTATTCTAAAAGCTCAGACTGCATTAAACGATCCATTGATGTTGTAAAACAAAAACAAATTTTATACCTGGGCCGTCCAACAGTCCTTTGTCTACTGTCAAGCTGGCTGTATGTTAAATTGTTATACTTTTTCAATTGGGTCGCAACTCTCTAACTTCTAAATATCTCTTCACTTGGAAGCCGAAATCCATACTGGTCCATGAAAGGAGCGAAGAGTTTTAATTCCAATAATCCACTTTATTCCTTCATATCAAAGACATCGGTTTCTAGTTGGTGTTTTATGTAATTTCAATCAATAAGTCCCAATGAAACTCATTGAATATAATTGAAATTCATCTGATGGAACCCTGCTTTTCTCCCGGCCAGCACTATTTTGGCTGTTCAACGGTTGAGCATGGATAAAATATTTTTATTGTCCCCGAATGGGAAAACCGAAAATGTTTATCCTGCAGCTTTGCAATAAGTTCCGAATAAAGAGATTATATCATTGTTTTGATAAAACTTTTGTTTGAAAAATATTGTTCAAGTTTAATAAAATTTAGTATGTATACAGTGCATCAAGTGTCAGTGATGGGCCGAAGGCCCAATCAAAAACCCGCTTACTTGCCGCCCGACAGGATGGTATTTACAATTTTATATATGAAGTTTTTGATGTTTTAAAAAAATTTTTTTTTGCTTCAAGCATTACAATTAGTGGATAACCGTATTTGAATAGATTTATTTTGTGTATCCACCTGTTCATACGAGCAAAGTTATAAAAGAATACGTGCCCTCCTTTTCAATCAATCTTATCCGGAGAGTATTCGTCGTCCGACGCCGAAGAGCTTCCCAGTCGAATAAGTTTTAACGTACGTTAAAGCACGCTCGTTCAGACAATGATTTCTGCTGCAAAATGGGACCCATATCCGAATCTTGCCGGTAAAAAAAAATTATATGTTTAAAATTAGAACATAATGTCAACTCAAATACACTTAATATGTTCGAAGAGAAACAGAAAAATAATTATATTCCGTAGATATTGAAGACTGCAATACCTTATAATGCAAAGAGTGTAGAAGTGAAACCATTCATACGAGCATTGAACTTAAAATAGACACAAAATATTTGAGGATCATAAGGGTAACAAACACGTGGAAGAATATAGAATTTGCAAAAAACAAAGGAAACAGCAAAATGCGTAGTTATCAGTTAAGAATATCGTCAAACAATAAAACGAAAGAATAACATTTCAACAGTCCGTATATGTCTATTGGAAAAAAAATGTAAAAAAAGTTTTAGTTAAAACATTCTTTTTTTATTATGATTAAATGCTTTCTGTAATATTAAAGGAATGTTTTAATTTGTACCAATGTATAGTGTTGTTTCTCTTTTTCTAACCCTAAAAAATCTGCACGTGGTTGTATTTATTATACATCTGAACCTCTCATTATTTAACATATTACAACAGTAATTCTCATTTGATTTTCATTCAGACAGTGCCAAATGTTTACATTTTAAATATAACTAATCCGGTGTGGATTAATTATCTTATAAGTATCTTATTATTTTTAGTCTACAAACGTTCTTATAGAGTAGAAGTAAGCGAAAGAAATGAATTAATTCGCTCTGTATTTACAACAATGAATAGCGAACCGTCTGTTCAAGGAGTGGAGAAGGTAATTCAAGTGACAGAAGATTCTTCAAAACGGATGATCAGAATATTTGGAGAGAATATCTTATGAAAGGAGAGATTTTACATAAGAGAAGATCTACAATTGAATTAACAGCTGCAATTAGAAAGATGCAAATGACATTTCCAGAATTAGTAATGAAGAATGATGGCATGGAGAGTTTGACAGCTGTAGAACCTAATGAACGCAAGCGTAGGAGAAGTAAAAATGAAATTTTATATATGCTTGTGGTTATACAACATTCGGGAATCAAATGGCATAATCCATAAAACAAAAATCCTACGTAAATTTCTTCTTAAGTAGTTATATTTTTTCGTATAACACTGAGGACATTAATTTGCAAATATATTCAAATAAAGAAAGATTACCATTAATTAAACGAATATTTGAGTAATATTTTAAAAAAATATGAAAGTGGGTGTTTGAATCATTTTCATTTCATTTGTAATCTTGATAAAACTATAAATGAAACACCATTTTTGATTTATGTCTCTGGTTGCCCTCAAAAACAATTGGCTATGCTGGAATGTTGACATCTTTTTCAGACAAAAATCCACTTAGAATTTCTTAAAATTAATGTTGGTAAATTAAAATATACATAATCGCTACTGATATCTATCTACCAACCACTGATGCATGTAATCATTTTCAAGCAAGTTTGTGAGGATGATTCCCTCATTATCTTTCGTTGATTTACAGTGTTATTACATTATACCTTATAGAATCTGCCAAAGTTATCAGGGATCAGAAGGACGTATTTGAAAGGGATAGAAAAGTGCATGTACAATTTGGGTTACTAATAAATAAGATAAAATCTAGTATGTTATTTTTTTTCTTCACCGGATCTATTTCACTGATACAAAGAACTAAAAGTTTCAATATTGTAGAACAATTCCTCCAACGCAATTTTCATTGTGTTGCTTGATGACTGAATAATAATAAAGCTGTTATCAAACAAACAAGCAAGCAAGTTTAACAGTAAGACAAACCAAAAAAATTTTCAGAAAATAAACAACTCAAGGTGTGAACTGTGATTTGTGGACGTCAAATCCGAGGAAAATGCAACTAGAGTAGTATCATAATCACCTCTTCCCGTACTAGGCTCCATTGCTCTATCTCGATTTTGTCGACGTGCTGCCGCTCAGTTCGGACCACGCTTGTTCAGATATCTCAATCCTCGCCCGGCCTTTGGACAAGAAATTATACAACTTCCAAAGTGGTTTAGGGATTGGTGTCAGGATGAGTCGTCGATCGTCCAGTCTTGGTTCTTCAAGAGTTGCGATTCTTAACGACGAATAAAGCTGTCCTATTTCTTTTAGTCAATAAGCTGTGGTAAACTTCTTGTTGGCGACTGGGCACAGTGGGAAAAGGCATTGGTTATTAAAGATATTAAATGATTTAAAGGCGTTGCAGATTCGTTAGCTATTTCGACAATAAAACTAAGTTTTCATTATTTTTTAAATTATGTTTCCATCACGGTATGCTGATTTTTTAGCGATTACGTGGAGTTACCTAAAATAGTGTAAATAATTCAAATTATTTGTCATATACCATAGATCAGTAGACGGTCATTCAAATAACCGACTGAAAGCTGATGACATTTAATGTTTATCTTTTGTCATATTTTGTGGGTTTTAAATAACCGGCAGATGATTGATAAGCTGTAGAAAACGAATTAAGCAACAATTAAAAAAAATGCTAAGAGCTGCTCTAATCCATCTTTTCGCGTATATGTCTCCTAGGCACCGATGATATGGTCTTGCTTTCTGTCAATGTGCAGCTGCTCAGTTCGAACCTCGCTTCTTCCAATATTTCAATATTCGCACGGTTATTAGACAAAGAAAGTTATACAGCTTCTGAACTGGTTGAGGGATTGATGCCAGTGTAAGTCGTCGATCATCCAGTCTCGGATCTTTAAGCGTTGTGATTCTTAATGACGAAGTATGTTGTATGTCTTCGGATTTGTTTCAATAAGCTGTGGTAAACTTTTTGTTTATGACTGGGCTGATTGGAAATAGTCAATCTCCCAGCGAAGAAATAAAAATGCCAGTTTTGCTTAAATATAGATTATTTCATTCACCTTCATTAAATTATCTACAATGGAATATATTTGGCATCTATTAACACAACAAGATTAGAATACGGCGACTAGGAATATCAATCTGTGTGTTCAGCAAGGTTCAATCAGAAATTCAAGTGAATATGTGGTCCATTCCGCGTGCGGGTGTACAACTGCGTCTGTGTCTGACGACCCGTCTTGTCTGGTGTCCCAGGCTGTCTTTGACTGTATCCTCAAAATTGAGCTAATTTATATATAA